>CM068581.1:29062712-29487712 GCA_035048485.1 Pteria penguin
TAGAATGGTGTCCAAGTAGATGGTGAGTATTCTGAAGTCCACCTGTCCCACACAGTCTAGTGCTAATCCTGGATGGTGTGACAAGCACATAGCAAAGAATGGTCAAGCAGATTTATGTTCTGCTGAAAGAGAATGTCTGATGCTTATATTCTTCCTCTTCCAGCACAGGCTAGTGCTAATAAGTGGAATCAACCAGCACATAGCAAGTACCAGTGAAGGAAAGAAATTGTTGAATAGTTTTTAAAGGCTTATGATAAGAAATGAATAGCTAACCTTGTTTGATGTGCAGCTGTGTGCTTTTGGTTAACTGTGACTTGAGAGGTTCTATCTGACCTGAAGGGTGTCTAAGGTGTCTCTGAGTGATTTTCCAGGATGTCATAAAAGGACACTTGGACTTACTGTTTGTTATGTTTAGATAGTCCATCTGTGTAATTGAGATAATTAGGTAATGAGATCCAAGCTACAATGACATTTTATGTGTAAGATAGAGAACACTATAACTGAGAACATTTGAAAGTGTTGCAAATTGTCTGATGTATTCCCAGCACAGGCTAGTGCTAATTAGTAAGTGAAACCAGCATATACCAAGTACCAAGAATACACCCAGAAACTCTGCCATTCTGTATATGATGTGTGCTTATGGTAACCACTACCCTTGTTGGTGCTGACTTTACTCTCTCTACCAGCACAGGCTAGTGCTATTTGTTTGATTAAAGCAGCACACAGCAAATGCCAGTAAAGATAGCAAATAGAATGGTGTCTGAGTAGAGGGTGACTAGTTCTGAAGTCCACTCCCAGCACAGGCTAGTGCTAATCCTTTGATGTGACAAGCACATAGCAAGTACCAAGAATGGTCATGCAGATTCCTTCCTTGTTCTGCTGAAAGAGAATGTCTGATGCTTATAGTCTTCCTCTACCAGCACAGGCTAGTGCTAATAAGTTGAATCAACCAGCACATAGCAAGTACCAGTGAAGGAAAGAAATTGTTGAATAGTTTTTAAAGGCTTATGATAAGAAATGGATGGCTTACCTTGTTTGATGTGCAGCTGTGTGCTTTTGGTTAACTGTGACTTGAGAGTTTCTATCTGACCTGTATTTATATCGCAATGTGGTCTGAGATGTCACCTGATTGAACAGTTTCCAGGATGTCATAAAAGGACACTTGGACTCACTGTTTGTCATGTTTAGATAATCCATCTGTGTAATTGAGATAATTAGTTAATGAGATCCAAGCTAAAATGATACATTTTATGTGTAAGATAGAGAACACTGTAAGTCAGAAAATTTGAAAGTGTTGCAAATTGTCTGATGTATTCCCAGCACAGGCTAGTGCTAATTAGTAAGTGAAACCAGCATATACCAAGTACCAAGAATACACCCAGAAACTCTGCCATTCTGTATGTGATGTGTTTGTGTATGGTTACCACTACCTTTGTTGGTGCTGACTTTACTCTCTCTACCAGCACAGGCTAGTGCTATTTGTTTGATTAAAGCAGCACACAGCAAATGCGAGTAAAGATAGCAAATAGAATGGTGTCTGAGTAGAGGGTGACTAGTTCTGAAGTCCACTCCCAGCAAAGGCTAGTGCTAATCCTTTGATGTGACAAGCACATAGCAAGTACCAAGAATGGTCATGCAGATTCCGTCCTTGTTCTGCTGAAAGAGAATGTCTGATGGTTATATTCTTCCTCTACCAGCACAGGCTAGTGCTAATAAGTTGAATCAACCAGCACATAGCAAGTACCAGTGAAGGAAAGAAATTGTTGAATGGTTTTAAAGGCTTATGATAAGAAATGAATGGCTTACCTTGTTTGATGTGCAGCTGTGTGCTTTTGGTTAACTGTGACTTGAGAGTTTCTATCTGACCTGTATTTATATCGCAGGGTGGTCTAAGGTGTCTCCTGATTGAATAGTTTCCAGGATGTCATAAAAGGACACTTGGACTCACTGTTTGTCATGTTTAGATAGTCCATCTGTGTAATTGAGATAATTAGTTAATGAGATCCAAGCTAAAATGATACATTTTATGTGTAAGATAGAGAACACTGTAAGTCAGAAAATTTGAAAGTGTTGCAAATTGTCTGATGTATTCCCAGCACAGGCTAGTGCTAATTAGTCAGTAAAACCAGCACATAGCAAGTACCAAGAATACACCCAGAAGCTCTGGCATTCTGTATATGATGTGTTTGTGTATGGTAACCACTACCCTTGTTGGTGCTGACTTTACTCTCTCTACTAGCACAGACTAGTGCTATTTGTGTGATTAAAGCAGCACACAGCAAATGCCAGTAAAGATAGCAAATAGAATGGTGTCCAAGTAGAGGGTGAGTTGTTCTGAAGTCCACTCCCAGCACAGTCTAGTGCTAATCCTTGGATGTGACAAGCACATAGCAAGTATCAAGAATGGTCAAGCAGATTCCTTCCTTGTTCTGCTGAAAGAGAATGTCTGATGCTTATATTCTTCCTCTACCAGCACAGGCTAGTGCTAATAAGTGGAATCAACCAGCACATAGCAAGTACCAGTGAAGGAAAGAAATTGTTGAATAGTTTTTAAAGGCTTATGATAAGAAATGAATGGCTAACCTTGTTTGATGTGCAGCTGTGTGCTTTTGGTTAACTGTGACTTGAAAGTTTCTATCTGACCTGTATTTATATAGCAGAGTGGTCGAAGGTGTCACCTGAATGTATAGTTTCCAGGATGTCATAAAAGAGACTTGTACTCATTGTTTGTCATGTTTGGATAGTCCATCTGTCTAATTGAGATAATTACTTAATGAGATCCAAGCTACAATGATACATTTTATGTGTAAGATAGAGAACACTGTAAGTCAGAAAATTTGAAAGTGTTGCAAATTGTCTGATGTATTCCCAGCACAGGCTAGTGCTAATTAGTCAGTAAAACCAGCACATAGCAAGTACCAAGAATACACCCAGAAGCTCTGGCATTCTGTATATGATGTGTTTGTGTATGGTAACCACTACCCTTGTTGGTGCTGACTTTACTCTCTCTACTAGCACAGACTAGTGCTATTTGTGTGATTAAAGCAGCACACAGCAAATGCCAGTAAAGATAGCAAATAGAATGGTGTCTGAGTAGAGGGTGACTAGTTCTGAAGTCCACTCCCAGCACAGTCTAGTGCTAATCCTTGGATGTGACAAGCACATAGCAAGTATCAAGAATGGTCAAGCAGATTCCTTCCTTGTTCTGCTGAAAGAGAATGTCTGATGCTTATATTCTTCCTCTACCAGCACAGGCTAGTGCTAATAAGTGGAATCAACCAGCACATAACAAGTACCAGTGAAGGAAAGAAATTGTTGAATGGTTTTAAAGGCTTATGATAAGAAATGAATGGCTTACCTTGTTTGATGTGCAGCTGTGTGCTTTTGGTTAACTGTGACTTGAGAGTTTCTATCTGACCTGTATTTATATCGCAGGGTGGTCTAAGGTGTCTCCTGATTGAATAGTTTCCAGGATGTCATAAAAGGACACTTGGACTTACTGTTTGTCATGTTTAGATAGTCCATTTGTGTAATTGAGATAATTAGGTAATGAGATCCAAGCTACAATGACATTTTATGTGTAAGATAGAGAACACTATAACTGAGAACATTTGAAAGTGTTGCAAATTGTCTGATGTATTCCCAGCACAGGCTAGTGCTAATGAGTAAGTGAAACCAGCACATAGCAAGTACAAAGAATACACTTAGAAGCTCTGCCATTCTGTATATGATGTGTTTGTGTATGGTAACCACTACCTTTGTTGGTGCTTAGTTTACTCTCTCTACCAGCACAGGCTAGTGCTATTTTTTTGATCGAAGCAGCACACAGCAAATGCCAGTAAAGATAGCAAATAGAATGGTGTCTGAGTAGAGGGTGACTAGTTCTGAAGTCCTTTCCCAGCACAGGCTAGTGCTAATTAGTAAATGAAACCAGCAGATAGCAAGTACCAAGAATACACCTAGAAGCTCTACCATTCTGTATATGATTTGCTTGTGTATGGCAACCACTACCCTTGTTGGTGCTGACTTTTTTATCTCTACCAGCACAGGCTAGTGCTATTTGTTTGATTAAAGCAGCACACAGCAAATGCCAGTAACAATAGCAAATACAATGGTGTCTGAGTAGAGGTTGACTAGTTCTGAAGTCCACTCCCAGCACAGCCTAGTGCTAATCCTTTGATGGGACAAGTACGAAGAATGGTGATGCAGATTCCTACCTTGTTCTGCTGAAAGAGAATGTCTGATGCTTATATTCTTCCTCTACCAGGACAGGCTAGTGCTAATAAGTGGAATTAACCAGCACATAGCAAGTACCAGTGAAGGAAAGAAATTGTTGAATAGTTTTTAAAGGCTTATGATAAGAAATAAATGGCTTACCTTGTTTGATGTGCAGCTGTGTGCTTTTGGTTAACTGTGACTTGAGAGTTTCTATCTGACCTGTATTTATATCGCAGGGTGGTCTAAGGTGTCACCTGATTGAATAGTTTCCAGGATGTCATAAAATAGACTTGTACTCATTGTTTGTCATGTTTGGATAGTCCATCTGTCTAATTGAGATAATTAGTTAATGAGATCCAAGCTACAATGATACATTTTATATGTAAGATAGAGAACACTGTAAGTTAGAAAATTTGAAAGTGTTGCAAATTGTCTGATGTATTCCCAGCACAGGCTAGTGCTAATTAGTAAATGAAACCAGCACATAGCAAGTACCAAGAATACACCTAGAAGCTCTGGCATTCTGTATATGATGTGTTTGTGTATGGTAACCACTACCCTTGTTGGTGCTGACTTTACTCTCTCTACCAGCACAGGCTAGTGCTATTTGTTTGATTAAAGCAGCACACAGCAAATGCCAGTAAAGATAGCAAATACAATGGTGTCTGAGTAGAGGTTGACTAGTTTTGAAGTCCACTCCCAGCACAGCCTAGTGCTAATCCTTTGATGGGACAAGTACCAAGAATGGTGATGCAGATTCCTACCTTGTCCTGCTGAAAGAGAATGTCTGATGCTTATATTCTTCCTCTACCAGCAAAGGGTTAGTGCTAATAAGTGGAATTAACCAGCACATAGCAAGTAACAGTGAAGGAAAGAAATTGTTGAATAGTTTTTAAAGGCTTATGATAAGAAATGAATGGCTAACCTTGTTTGATGTGCAGCTTTGTGCTTTTGGTTAACTGTGACTTGCAAGTTTCTATCTGAACTGTATTTATATAGCAGGGTGGTCTAAGGTGTCACCCGATTGAATAGTTTCCAGGATGTCATAAAAGAAACTTGTACTCATTGTTTGTCATGTTTGGATAGTCCATCTGTCTAATTGAGATAATTACTTAATGAGATCCAAGCTGCAATGATACATTTTATGTGTAAGATAGAGAACACTGTAAGTCAGAAAATTTGAAAGTGTTGCAAATTGTCTGATGTATTCCCAGCACAGGCTAGTGCTAATTAGTCAGTAAAACCAGCACATAGCAAGTACCAAGAATACACCCAGAAGCTCTGGCATTCTGTATATGATGTCTTTGTGTATGGTAACCACTACCCTTGTTGGTGCTGACTTTACTCTCTGTACTAGCACAGGCTAGTGCTATTTGTGTGATTAAAGCAGCACACAGCAAATGCCAGTACAGATAGCAAATAGAATGGTGTCTGAGTAGAGGGTGACTAGTTCTGAAGTCCACTCCCAGCACAGGCTAGT
Organism: Pteria penguin; assembly: GCA_035048485.1. Taxonomy (NCBI): domain Eukaryota; kingdom Metazoa; phylum Mollusca; class Bivalvia; order Pterioida; family Pteriidae; genus Pteria; species Pteria penguin. The sequence goes on from CM068581.1 coordinate 29,068,411, forward strand.
GCTAATCCTTTGATGTGACAAGCACATAGCAAGTACCAAGAATGGTCATGCAGATTCATTCCTTGTTCTGCTGAAAGAGAATGTCTGATGCTTATATTCTTCCTCTACCAGCACAGGCTAGTGCTAATAAGTTGAATCAACCAGCACATAGCAAGTACCAGTGAAGGAAAAAAATTGTTGAATAGTTTTAAAGGCTTATGATAAGAAATGAATGGCTTACCTTGTTTGATGTGCAGCTGTGTGCTTTTGGTTAACTGTGACTTGAGAGTTTCTATCTGACCTGTATTTATATAGCAGAGTGGTCTAAAGTGTCACCTCATTGTATAGTTTCCAGGATGTCATAAAAGAGACTTGTACTCATTATTTGTCATGTTTGGATAGTTCATCTGTCTAATTGAGATAATTTGTGAATGAGATCCAAGCTACAATGATACATTTTATGTGTAAGATAAAGATCTCTGTAAGTTAGAAAATTTGAAAGTGTTGCAAATTGTCTGATGTATTGCCAGCACAGGCTAGTGCTAATTAGTAAATGAAACCAGTACATAGCAAGTACCAAGAATACACCTAGAAGCTCTGCCATTCTGTATGTGATGTGTTTTTGTATGGCAACCACTACCCTTGTTGGTGCTGACTTTTCTCTCTCTACCAACACAGGCTAGTGCTATTTGTTTGATTAAAGCAGCACACAGGAAATGCCAGTAAAGATAGTAAATAGAATGGCGTCTGAGTAGAGGGTGACTTGTTCTGAAGTCCACTCCCAGCACAGGCTAGTGCTTATCCTTTGATGTGACAAGCACATAGCAAGTACCAAGAATGGTCATGCAGATTCCTTCCTTGTTCTGCTGAAAGAGAATGTCTGATGCTTATATTCTTCCTCTTCCAGCACAGGCTAGTGCTAATTTGTTGAATCAACCAGCATATAGCAAGTACCAGTGAAGTAAAGAAATTGTTGAATGGTTTTAAAGGCTTATGATAAGAAATGAATAGCTTACCTTGTTTGATGTGCAGCTGTGTGCTTTTGATGAACTGTGACTTCAAAGTTTCTATCTGACTTGTATTTATATCGCAGGGTAGTCTGAGATGTCACCTGACTGAATAGTTTCCAGGATGTCATAAAAGGACACTTGGACTCATTGTTTGTCCTGTTTGGATAGTTCATCTGTCTATTTGAAATAAGTAGTTAATGAGATCCAAGCTACAATGATAATTTTTATGTGTAAGATAGAGAACTCTGTAAGGCGGAAAATTTGAAAGTGTTGCAAATTGTCTGATGTATTCCCAGCACAGGCTAGTGCTAATTAGTAAGTGAAACCAGCACATAGCAAGTACCAAGAAAACACACAGAATCGCTGCCATTCTGTATATGATGTGTTTGTGTATGGTTACCACTAACCCTGTTGGTGCTGACTTTTCTCTCTGTACTAGCACAGGCTAGTGCTATTTGTTTGATTAAAACAGCACACAGCAAATGCCAGTAAAGATAGCAAAGAGAATGGTGTCTGAGTAGAGGGTGACTAGTTCTGAAGTCCACTCCCAGCACAGGCTAGTGCTAATCCTTTGATGTGACAAGCACATAGCAAGTACCAAGAATGGTCATGCAGATTCCTTCCTTGTTCTGCTGAAAGAGAATGTCTGATGCTTATATTCTTCCTCTACCAGCACAGGCTAGTGCTAATAAGTGGAATCAACCAGCACATAGCAAGTACCAGTGAAGGAAAGAAATTGTTGAATAGTTTTAAAGGATAAGAAATGAATGGCTTACCTTGTTTGATGTGCAGCTGTGTGCTTTTGGTTAACTGTGACTTGAGAGTTTCTATCTGACCTGTATTTATATAGCAGAGTGGTCTAAAGTGTCACCTCATTGTATAGTTTCCAGGATGTCATAAAAGAGACTTGTACTCATTATTTGTCATGTTTGGATAGTTCATCTGTCTAATTGAGATAATTTGTGAATGAGATCCAAGCTACAATGATACATTTTATGTGTAAGATAGAGATCTCTGTAAGTTAGAAAATTTGAAAGTGTCGCAAATTGTCTGATGTATTGCCAGCACAGGCTAGTGCTAATTAGTAAATGAAACCAGTACATAGCAAGTACCAAGAATACACCTAGAAGCTCTGCCATTCTGTATGTGATGTGTTTGTGTATGGCAACCACTACCCTTGTTGGTGCTGACTTTTCTCTCTCTACCAACACAGGCTAGTGCTATTTGTTTGATTAAAGCAGCACACAGGAAATGCCAGTAAAGATAGCAAATAGAATGGCGTCTGAGTAGAGGGTGACTTGTTCTGAAGTCCACTCCCAGCACAGGCTAGTGCTTATCCTTTGATGTGACAAGCACATAGCAAGTACCAAGAATGGTCATGCAGATTCCTTCCTTGTTCTGCTGAAAGAGAATGTCTGATGCTTATATTCTTCCTCTACAAGCACAGGCTAGTGCTAATTTGTTGAATCAACCAGCACATAGCAAGTACCAGTGAAGGAAAGAAATTGTTGAATGGTTTTAAAGGCTTATGATAAGAAATGAATTGCTGACCTTGTTTGATGTGCAGCTGTGTGCTTTTGATGAACTGTGACTTCAAAGTTTCTATCTGACTTGTATTTATATAGCAGGGTAGTCTGAGATGTCACCTGACTGAATAGTTTCCAGGATGTCATAAAAGGACACTTGGACTCATTGTTTGTCCTGTTTGGATAGTTCATCTGTCTATTTGAAATAAGTAGTTAATGAGATCCAAGCTACAATGATAATTTTTATGTGTAAGATAGAGAACTCTGTAAGGCGGAAAATTTGAAAGTGTTGCAAATTGTCTGATGTATTCCCAGCACAGGCTAGTGCTAATTAGTAAGTGAAACCAGCACATAGCAAGTACCAAGAAAACACACAGAATCGCTGCCATTCTGTATATGATGTGTTTGTGTATGGTTACCACTAACCCTGTTGGTGCTGACTTTTCTCTCTGTACTAGCACAGGCTAGTGCTATTTGTTTGATTAAAACAGCACACAGCAAATGCCAGTAAAGATAGCAAAGAGAATGGTGTCTGAGTAGAGGGTGACTAGTTCTGAAGTCCACTCCCAGCACAAGCTAGTGCTAATCCTTTGATGTGACAAGCACATAGCAAGTACCAAGAATGGTCATGCAGATTCCCTCCTTGTTCTGCTGAAAGAGAAAGTCTGATGCTTATATTCTTCCTCTACCAGCACAGGCTAGTGCTAATAAGTTGAATCAACCAGCACATAGCAAGTACCAGTGAAGGAAAGAAATTGTTGAATAGTTTTTAAAGGCTTATGATAAGAAATGAATGGCTTACCTTGTTTGATGTGCAGCTGTGTGCTTTTGGTTAACTGTGACTTGAGAGTTTCTATCTGACCTGTATTTATATAGCAATGTGGTCTGAGATGTCACCTGATTGAATAGTTTCCAGGATGTCATAAAAGGACACTTGGACTCATTGTTTGTCATGTTTGGATAGTTCATCTGTCTATTTGAGATAAGTAGTTAATGAGATCCAAGCTACAATGATAATTTTTATGCGTAAGATAGAGAACTCTGTAAGGCGGAAAATTTGAAAGTGTTGCAAATTGTCTGATGTATTCCCAGCACAGACTAGTGCTAATTAGTAAGTGAAACCAGCACATAGCAAGTACCTAGAATACACCCAGAAGCTCTGCCATTCAGTATATGATGTGTTTGTGTATTGCAACCACTAACATTGTTCGTGCTGACTTTACTCTCTCTACCAGCATAGGTTAGTGCTATTTTGATTGAAGCAGTTCACAGCAAATGCCAGTAAAGATAGCAAATAGAATGGTGTCTGAGTAGAGGGTGACTTTTTCTGAAGTCCACTCCCAGCACAGGCTAGTGCTAATCCTTTGATGTGACAAGCACATAGCAAGTACCAAGAATGGTCATGCAGATTCCTTCCTTGTTCTGCTGAAAGAGAATGTCTGATGCTTATATTCTTCCTCTACCAGCACAGGCTAGTGCTAATAAGTTGAATCAACCAGCACATAGCAAGTACCAGTGAAGGAAAGAAATTGTTGAATGGTTTTTAAAGGCTTATGATAAGAAATGAATGGCTTACCTTGTTTGATGTGCAGCTGTGTGCTTTTGGTTAACTGTGACTTGAGAGTTTCTATCTGACCTGTATTTATATAGCAGAGTGGTCTGAGATGTCATCTGATTGAATAGTTTCCAGGATGTCATAAAAGGACACTTGAACTCATTGTATGTCATGTTTGGATAATCCATGTGTGTAATTGAGATAATTAGTTAATGTGATCTAAGCTACAATGATACATTTGAAGTGTAAGATAGAGAACTCCGTAAGTCAGAAAATTTGAAACTGTTGCAAATTTTCTGATGTATTCCCAGCACAGGCTAGTGCTAATTAGTAAGTGAAACCAGCAGCTAACAAGTACCAAGAATACACACAGAAGCTCTGCCATTCTGTATATGATGTGTTTGTGTATGGCAATCACTACCCTTGTCGGTGCTGACTTTGCTCTCTCTACCAGCACAAGCTAGTGCTGTTTGTTTGATTGAAGCAGCATACAGCAAATGCCAGTAAAGATAGCAAATAGAATGGTGTCTGAGTAGAGGGTGACTTGTTCTGACATCCACTTCCAGCACAGGCTAGTTGTAAACCTTTTAATACAACAAGCATATAGCAAGTACCAAGAATGGTTATGCAGATTTTTTCCTTGCTCTTCTGAAAGAGAATGTCTGATGCTTATATTCTTTGTCTACCAGCACAGGCTAGTGCTAATAACTTGAATCAACCAGCACATAGCAAGTACCAGTGAAGGAAAGAAATTGTTGAATAGCTTTTAAAGTCATAGGTTAAGAAATGAATGGCTTACCTTGTTTGATGTGCAGCTTTGTGCTTTTGATGAACTGTGACTTGAGAGTTTGTATCTGATCCATATTTATTTAGCAGAGTAGTCTGAGGTGTCAACTGATTGAATGGTTTCCAAGTTGGTAGAAAAAAAAGGGACCTTGAGTTATTTGCACATATTTGTGATAAAAAATTAATTTAATTTTCAAAATTATTTCCACTGAAAAGTCTTTAGATAATGATTTAACTATAATTTAGTAATGGTTCTGTACCTACATGTGAATTTTCTTATATTGTCTTTTATTTACATTACATTAATTTTTTTAATTATGCTGGATATATCAATATATGAAATTGACAGTGTTTTGAATGGAATAGATTTTTGATAAAGCCCTTAAGGTGTAGTAATGAGGCTTCAGTTAATTATTTAAGATGTAATGAAGTATGATTTAATTGTGCTGAATTTGTATCAACAATTAGTTATATCCATTGGATAGTGTCCATGATGATACCAATTATCATGCATTTTTGTAAGGTATGTATGTATAATATTGTAATTATTATGTCAATTAAGAAAATGTTTTTGGAGAATGTGAGGTTATTGTAATTTTTCCTTGGAAAATGTTGAATTGATGACATTTTCACAACCACTATACTGTATTATCTCTACATATTGAATTTTTGTAATATTTTGCATGGTGTATATTTTCTTGTGTTTAAAAAATGCTAGTGATATCCAGCTGTTTAATTAAATTTTCATGAATATTTTTGCATTTTGCAGATGAGATGAAATGAATTGTACTGATCTTTTTTTTCTGCAGTGTCAAGGCTGGAAGACTGCTTTCCTATATTCCTTACCTACTATACACATCTCAGTCCAGAATTCAGCAGGGTTTGGTAACATACTCAAAATCTTCCATCAAGAGGCAAACCACAGTGCAGCAGAACACCTTTGATAATGCCAACAGTACAGAACTGAGTGATGACTTTGAAAACCAGAATGTGATCGATGAAGAAGATGAAATAAGAGAGGATTCTTACTCAGATGTAGAAAAAAATGACATTGATAATTTCTTCAATGATATTTCTGAAGATGAAGATGATAATTCAGAAAGCTTGAATGACATTTCTAGGAAGAGGAATGTGAATATTATTGAGGATAGAAATACTGAGAGAAAAAGGAAATGTGAAGGCAAGTCCACAAAAGACTCTCAGTATAATGAAGGGGATTGTGATCATACATTTTTACATGGCTCCAACAAAAAAGAACAAAATGAATCAGAAATGGGAGAAGAAATATGTGTAGATACAGCTTCATCAAAGAGCAAAAGCTCTACATCACCTGCTAATGCTGGTGACCCTCAGTACTTAAGTGAGTTTTACAATCATTCACGACTCCATCATTTGTCCACCTGGAAGTCAGAGTGGAGGGCATATGTCAATAAACTTCAGAATGAAAGACCTGAATGGATAGGTAGAAAGAAGTTGGTAGAACTACAGCATAAGAAAAATGCCTGTCTACCTCAAAAAGTGGGTAGACCGAAACGAGTTATTATGCATATTGACTTGGATTGTTTTTTTGTGTCAGTTGGATTAAGAAAGAGACCTGATTTGAGAGGTAATGTTTATGTTTTATAGTAAAATATCTTAACATCCCATCATTAAGAAAGATAAGTCTTAGTCCGATAACATACTTTGATTCTATTACAGTCGTTGTTCTCCCTCATAAATTTTGACAGGGAATCTATTTTGATGCTATATACTTTTAATTTATTTCCTGTACTTTTATAAAGTAACTAATAAGAGTTAAAAAAATAATGTACATAAAGTAAATTTTCAGTTTTCTCAGATATAATCTACCCTAATCTTTTCACTTAAGAATTTTATTGATAATGCTTCCTTTTTAATTTTGTACACATTATTTACTTATACACAAAAGTATTTACTTACTGAGAAAAATCAAAGAATAGCTTTGTTCTATTTATTGAACATTGGTGCCACGTCTTTAAAGTATATCTTAAATCTAAACTAATGTCCAAATGCAGTAAATTTTCATCTGTGAAATATTTTTAGAAATAAGAACCCAAGTTAGAATTATTATTTTCGGATATGTAATCACATTTTTTCCTGATATATAAAATAATTTACTTTTAGATGATATTTATTATTAATTTAAATCAGATGACAGTTTGATGTCCCTGGGATCTCTTGTTGATGTAGTAGTAGGGGTTTGAATGTGTATTTTAAAAAGGATCCACAATTGATTATTCTTTTAAGGACATTTGAGAAGATAAGTGGAGTGTTTTCTATATTCCTTGTCTTCTATGGGTTTTTCTAATATAGTGTATATTGTGACATTTATATGCAGGTAAACCTGTAGCAGTGACACATTCAAGAGGTCAAGGTCAGAAGAATCCTATTCCAAGATCTGACTTGGAATATGAGAGAAAACATTATGAAAAGAAAAGGCAGCAGGGGTCCAGAAATGATCAGAAAATGTCAATGCAAAGTTATGATGTAAGTGACAAAATGGAAGAAAATGTTAAAGATAGCAGTAAACAGCCCTCTGCAGTTCTATCAGACAGCTTTCACTCCATGGCTGAAATTGCTTCATGCAGTTATGAAGCAAGACAGGTAAATACTTTTTCTTCTGTGTATGTGTTTGTGTACACTGAATAAATTTCATGTTATGTTGTTGAAACAATGTAGTCTCATCTTCTTGTGCACCCTTTGAAAAAGCATGTGAGATAATTTTAGTAAGAATAAGTCAGCAGTGTTTGAACTACAATTTATAAAGAAGACATGATTGCAATTGAAAATGTTCAACATAGGGACACTAAACTTATTCCAGAAATTCAACATCTATCGTACAGCAACTGACTGCTTTATCTTGGATTACCAACCCTTTTGTACTGTAGAGCTAGATCAGACTTGGTAGAAACATACAAAATAATCAACAGGATAGGACGCTTTTTCCACACCATGACATTATTATCAGAGGAAATTCTGTAAAATTATACTGACAATGCTCCCATCTTATGGTAGGAAAAATTAGTTTTTCCCAGAGAGTAGCTGACATTTGCAACTCTTTACCAAATAAAGTAGTGCAAGTTCCTAGTGTAAATATTTTAAAAGTAAACTTAAACATCTGTGGAATATGTCTTTTAAATTCAAAGCAGGCTTTTATAAACCAAAAGTTACAAGTGAAAGAATGAAAAATAATACGGATCCGAGAAGCTAAACCTAAGATCTTTAGAACAAAGAGATCAAGGTAATGTCTGTCCATGTTTTTCCCTATGTCTGACTCATAATTTCTACATGCTTAATTGGATAAGCTTCATACTGTGTAGAATTGATCCCTATAGGAAGGCAGAATGTCATGATCTTAAGTCTAGGTTATAGCTCTGCAGTCAAGGTCACTCTGCTGTCAAGGTCACTTTGAACTTCAGTAAATTTTTTTGTTTGATAAATGAATTGTTAATGCTTGAAACCAGAAAGTTTATACTTGATAAAAATGTGTCTAATGGGAAGGCGGTGTGTCATGACCTTGAGACAAGGTCATTACTCCAGGATCAAGGTTACTGTAGACTTTGATTAAAATGTTTTTGTCCCAACCAATAATTCTTTATGCCTGTAGGGTCATGTTCCCAAGCCAAGGTTATAGCTCCGAGCTCAAAGGTCACTATGTACTTCAATGAGGAATGCTTGATGAAATGAAAATTGAATTCTACATGATGAGGAATAAAAGTTTTAAATAGAAATGTACTGCTAAACTAAAATGCTCCTTGTCTTTTTTTATACCCCCCCCCCTTCCGCAAACGAAGTCTGGGGGGGTATATAGGAATCAAGGTCATAAGTCAAAGGTCAAGATCACTGTGGACTTAGTTGTTAAAACCGTGTCTGGGCCATATCTTTTTTATTGAGTGAATTGATTTAGATAATATTTCACAGAATTGTTGCCTATGACCCAAGGGTGTGTCATGACCTTGATCCTAGGTCATAGGTCAAAGGTCAAGGTCACTGAATTTGGTTGTTAAAATCTTCCAAAATACAGCTCAAAACTTAAAACCCTTGCACATGTATTTCTTACAGAGTGTAGTAACAAATATTTTTTTACCTCCTCTATTGGGGGGCAGGCGTGGTGTAGTTGTTAAGCGCTTGGCTTGCGGCGCCGACGATCCGGGTTCGATTCCCGGGTTGCGCCACTATGTTTAAGAGGTTGGTAACCTCCTGCTTCCATGTCGCGATATAACTGAAATATTGTTGAAAGCGACGTAAAATACCAATCAACCAACCAACCAACCTCCTCTATTGTACCTCAAGGGTTTTCATAAGAGATGCTCCTTTGCATATCTGAATTTTATGTCGCGGGGGGTATTTGTCCCGTTAGGACAGCTCTAGTTTTTTTTGTCAAGGAATAGATCCAAAGTGGGACATCATAGGGTTAAGAGCCTCAGAATTAAAAAAAAAAAACTGTTGACATCAGGTGTAAACTTTTAGCATTTTTGACATCTCTAGAACCATTTAAAGGATTTTGATCAGACATAAATGAGATGATATGTTCAAGATCCCTTACAAGTGCTGTTTTTCGACCAGATCTGTCAATGGATGGATTAACAGCAGAGCAACTTATGCTTAAGAGGATGCAGTTTTATACGCCAACATAATGTGGGGGTATTATGCTATACCACTGGCGTATGTCTGTCCCACCTATCTTATGTCCACAATTCCTCATAAACCCTTTGGGGGGATTTTGTTGAAACTTGGTATAATGAAAGAACACTGCCATATGAAAATGTGCATAATGTACATGTAAGAGGAATGCTGTCCAAAACAATTCAAGAGTTATGGCCCTTGGAATTAGATGTTCTAAATACCTTGTTTTCCCAACTTTTTCTAAACCCTTGGGAGGGAATTTGATGAAACTTTGTACAAAGAAAGAACACCATCTGAAGATGTGCATATTAGAAGGGGAATGCTGTCGAGAAAAATTACAAGAGTTATGGCCCTTGGATGTACAGTTTCTTATATTTTTCTCTGCAAAATATCTTAAACCCTAAACCCTCCTTAACTCTGTGGTAGATTTTGATGAAACAATATACAAAGAATAATCGCATTATGAAGATGTGTATATTCAGTAGAGATTTTCATTGCCCATTATTTTAAAAATACAATTGTAGTCAGTGTATTTAAGAAAGGAGGAAGATGTCAGAATGGAGAAATGATGGATGTGGGAAGAAAATCAATTAACTTACAAAAAATTGAAGAAAGAAAATTGAACTATTTTACCAGTATCAAGGGTAATCTACGTTTAGCACAATTAGATTAGATATTTATTTCTAGTTTGTATGACAAGTAGGATAATAAAATGTGGGTGTATTATGTGTCGTTCAATTGTGCCCTATTCTTATCTCTTCCATAGATTTATATAATATTTCACAGAATTGTTACTCTGGACACAAGGGTGTGTCATGACTTTGAACCAAGTTCATATCTGCAAGGTCAAGGTCACAGTGCAAATGATGGGTGAATCTTTGTTTGGATCATAGTTTTTACCCCTTGAATGGAATTAAATAATATTTCACAGAATTAAAGAATCTAGGTAGTCCTCCAGTGGGAAGTCTGATTCATTTAAAGTAAAAGAAGACGTCAAACACTCTTTACTGCAAATTTTCGGCCTCACTGCCTTTATCAAGCAATTCAAGAGATGACAAATATAAAGCTATGTAAAATTCATGTCTATGTTTCAATGTAAATAGCTTTGTAATTGTCACCTCTTGTATTGCTTGATAAGGGCTGTGAGGCCGAAAATTTGCAGTACAGAGTGTTTGTGTTCTTTTACTTTCACAGAATTGTTGTGAAGGACCCAAGGTTATATCATGATGTTAAACCAAAGTCATGTCTGCAAGGTCAAGGTCACAGTGCTTATGTTTCCTGCTTCAGTTTAAGCGATGGGCATATTCTGCAACAGTAGGCGTTGCTGTTGTATTTAATCAACTAGTATTAGATAATTGTTTTATTAACCTGACGTTATGCGTGACATGTTTGGCAGCTGTAAACACTAAAGGACGAGAGGTTGTTCATTTAGACAAATCTAACGGATATCAGTTTTTTGGAAGATAAATTGCTTTAGTGTTTATTGATAGAAAACGTTTGGGAGTTTGATGCATGAAAATAAATAAGTAACAAAACTTGACAGGACTGACATTTTGGGTGCAAAATCATCACTGTTTCTGCAGATGATGTAAGACACAATGGATATTTTATTTTTATGTCAAAAAATTTATGGGAAGCAATACTTTTTTCCACCCAAAACACTAGTCTCACAGTTAACATTACATGATCTATTTTGCTTGAATTATATATGAATTAAGCCATCCTTAACACCCTGTTACTGTAATCCTCAGTGGAAAATCTAAAACTGAACAGTGCAAGTATTTCTCTTAAAATTTGTTCATATCAGCAATATGTGTTATGTGTGAATATGTAACCCAAAGTGTTCTTTGTATGTCTCAGGCTGGAATTAAGAATGGAATGTTCATGGGCACAGCGAGGAACCTTTGCCCACAGCTACAGACCATTCCGTATGATTTTGAGGGATACCAGGAAGTGTCTAAATGCCTCTATGACACTGTAGCAAGGTGATAGAATAATTATGTATCTGTTACATTAGTTATTTTTGTGATTTCTTTATGAATAAAAAGCAGATTATCTTTTGTGTTGAATTTTGATGAAATTTATTTAAATCAACTAAGAATGAGCTTACTCATCAAATATTTTATTTATGAAGCTTATATAAATGTATTATATACAGTTGAATTTCAATAACTTGGAGTGTAAATTACCTTCAAAGTCACTCTGAGTTTTGATAGGCTGCATTCTTTGGAGTTTCCATGCTGTTAATCAAGTGAATAGAATAATTGTCAGCACCACATGATTGCTTTTAATTTTCGGTGTTTGAGTTATCAAAGTTTGACTGTCCATGCAGTGAGGTGTCTAAGGCATGAGTAAGATCAAGACTACATGCATCTGTATTGTGTTTTATGTTTGAATAACGAAAATGTAAAGTGCAATGGCTTTAGTTAAGGACTCATGTCTATATATCTTATTTTATAAATGACATGATGGTTTACCATAGTTTCATATAGTATTCTTAGAATTACATGTACATTAAAAGTACATTTTTAGTACATGTATTAGATAAAAAGAAGTATTTAATAATTTTAGCTATACCCATGATATGGAAGCTGTAAGCTGTGATGAGATGCTGGTAGATTGTACTGATTTATTGGCGGCCACTGCTGCAGAACCACTAGAGTTTGCTGCTTTGCTACGACAGGAAATCTTTGAAAAAACAAATTGTACAGCATCTGTAGGCATGGGTAAAGTGGACTACATGTATTACATGGTAGAACTGTATCTGTAGGCATGGGTAAAGTGGACTACATGTATTATGTGGTAGAACTGTATCTGTAGGCATTGGTAAAGTGGACTACATGTATTGCATGGTAGAACTGTATCTGTAGGCATTGGTAAAGTGGACTACATGTATTACATGGTAGAACTGTATCTATAGGCATGGGTAAAGTGGACTACATGTATTGCATGGTAGAACTGTATCTGTAGGCATGGGTAAAGTGGACCACATGTATTACATGGTAGAACTGTATCTGTAGGCATGGGTAAAGTGGACTACATGTATTATGTGGTAGAACTGTATCTGTAGGCATGGGTAAAGTGGACTACATGTATTATGTGGTAAAACTGTATCTGTAGGCATGGGTAAAGTGGACTACATGTATTATGTGGTAGAACTGTTTCTGTAGGCATGGGTAAAGTGGACTACATGTATTGCATGGTAGAACTGTATCTGTAGGCATGGGTAAAGTGGACTACATGTATTGCATGGTAGAACTGTAACTGTAGGCATGGGTAAAGTGGACTACATGTATTACATGGTAGAACTGTATCTGTAGGCATGGATAAATGGACTACATGTATTGCATGGTAGAAATGTATCTGTAGGCATGGGTAAAGTGGACTACATGTATTATGTGGTAAAACTGTATCTGTAGGCATGGGTAAAGTGAACTACATGTATTACATGGTAGAACTGTATCTGTAGGCATGGGTAAAGTGGACTACATGTATTATGTGGTAGAACTGTATCTGTAGGCATGGGTAAAGTGGACTACATGTATTACATGGTAGAACTGTATCTGTAGGCATGGGTAAAGTGGACTACATGTATTACATGGTAGAACTGTATCTGTAGGCATGGGTAAAGTGGACTACATGTATTGCATGGTAGAACTGTATCTGTAGGCATGGGTAAAGTGGACTACGTGTATTGCATGGTAGAACTGTATCTGTAGGCATGGGTAAAGTGGACTACATGTATTACATGGTAGAACTGTATGTGTAGGCATGGGTAAAGTGGACTACATGTATTACATGGTAGAACTGTATCTGTAGGCATGGGTAAAGTGGACTACATGTATTGCATGGTAAAACTGTATCTGTAGGCATGGGTAAAGTGGACTACATGTATTACATGGTAGAACTGTAACTGTAGGCATGGGTAAAGTGGACTACATGTATTACATGGTAGAACTGTATCTGTAGGCATGGGTAAAGTGGACTATATGTATTACATGGTAGAACTGTATCTGTAGGCATGGGTAAAGTGGACTGCATGTATAACATTGTAGAACTGTATCTGTAGGCATGGGTAAAGTGGACTACATGTAATGCATGGTAGAACTGTATCTGTAGGCATGGGTAAAGTGGACTACATGTAATGCATGGTAGAACTGTATCTGTAGGCATGGGTAAAGTGGACTGCATGTATTATGTGGTAGAACTGTATCTGTAGGCATGGGTAAAGTGGACTACATGTAATGCATGGTAGAACTGTATCTGTAGGCATGGGTAAAGTGGACTACATGTATTACGTGGTAGAACTGTATCTGTAGGCATGGGTAAAGTGGACTACATGTATTGCATGGTAGAACTGTATCTGTAGGCATGGGTAAAGTGGACTACATGTATTACATGGTAGAACTGTATCTGTAGGCATGGGTAAAGTGGACTACATGTATTACATGGTAGAACTGTATCTGTAGGCATGGGTAAAGTGGACTACATGTATTACGTGGTAGAACTGTATCTGTAGACATGGGTAAAGTGGACTACATGTATTATGTGGTAGAACTGTATCTGGCTCTCTAGCTTGATGGTATTCCTGCAAGATTGAACACATGAACATTGTATCATAATATCTTTTATATTTTCCTCGTGTTTTTATTAGCTCAAGTGAGCTATAGTCATAGTGCGTGGTCCGCCATTAACTTTTTCACATTTTCGACTTCTTCTCTGGAACTACGCTGCAGATTTGGATAAAACTTTGTGTAAATGATGTACTCAAGGTCCCCTACTAAAATTGTGTTCGGGATCCAGATTCCCTCAGGGGTGGATCCAGGGTGGGGCCAAAAGTGCCCAAAACGGTACCCCTCTTCAAACATCTTCTTCTCCAGAACCAGTACATATATGGGGAAACTAATTGCATTTCAACAATCTATAAAGATGGGTTATTAAAAAATGTGTTCGGGATTAAGATCCGTCAAATAGAAATATACATTTTTTTGACGTGTTTTTGGACTTAGTCATTTCAATGCAGAAAAGTGTCATGTTTTTCAGTTAATTGATATTGATGATTTCTTAATGACTATTGTGATCATAATTGTGGTAAGGAATATCATTGTGAAAGAATTTTGTCATTATCTCAATTTTTGGATTTTTTATGAATTTTTTAAGACCTCCAAAAAAGAAGGGGGGGGGGGGGGGGGGTTGGTCATTTTTCACATTTTCAACTTTTTCTACAAAACCACATAAAAGATTTTAATGAAACATGGAACACATGAAGTACTAAAGGTCCTCTATCAATTTGGTAAATTTCATCCAAATTGGTTAACAGATAACGCCACCATGTCTAAAAAGTAGGTCTCACAATGGTACATATACCACTTGGTAATTGAAATATAGAGAGTAGCGGTTCAAATCCAGCTGTGGTCAGAAATTTTTTTTTCATTTCTTTACACATCTAAATAAGTTTTTAAATGTTTCTCAACACTCAACATATGAAATTAGGCAATTTTAAGTTAGATCTGGACAATATTTGAAACAATTGTTGTTCATGACCCAGACTTGAAATCAGTCAACAAAAGGCCCCACCGAAAGAAAATTACTAACTTGTCACCCTGAATGACATCTTGCAGAGACAAAGGAAATGCTTAATATCAAAATCACCTGATTGGATGTGCAAAAAGGTGTTGTTTTTATTCTAGTCTGAAATAAAATTTGACATATTTTCAACATTTGTGTTGACTTAGTCACAGTAATGCAAAAATAAATGAATTCTTCCTTCATGCATGACTGATCATCTAGGTACTCAGGTGAGCGATATAGGCCCACTTGGGCCTCTTGTTAAAACAGTTGAAACCTAATTATGTTTTGATAAAATGTGATGTAATAAGAATTTTTTTGTTCCTTTAAAAGTCTTATAATTATAAAATATCATTATTGCTCATTTATTTTTCAGAGTAATTCATGAAATATAACTTTTTATGCCCCCAGAATTAAAGACTTGAGTGCATCTAATTTTTGGCCTGTCTGTCTGTCTGTTTGTCCATTTTTCTTTGTAAAAAACTTTAACATTGGTTATAACTTTTGATATGTAAGAGTTACGGCTTTCATTTTTCATATGCATATTCCTTGTGATAAAACCTTTTTATTGGTACCATAATTTTTGACCTCATGACTTTGACTGTGACCTCATGACCTACATTTCAAAAATTTTAATTTTTAATTGATAAGAGGTAGGACTTTCATATTTCACACTTATATTTCTTATGACAAGACCTTTCTGTCAATACAGTCATTTTTCACATCGTCACCTTGACTGTGACCTTTGACCCACATTTCAAAAATTTGCCTTACTTTGACTTTGTTGCCTCTGGGGGCATTCATATTTCACAAACATATCATGTTATATATGATATTCTTTTTTTAGTGAAAAGTAGATTTTAAGTTACAACAGTTTTAATTGCATGGATAAGTATGTTGCTATTTTTTTTAAATATTTATTATGAAAACATGATTTTCCTTCCTTGGTAATATGATAAATATTTAAAATGTATTCATTATCTACAAGGACCCAGTATCCTGCTAGCTAAAATGGCAACAAGGAAAGCAAAACCTAATGGACAGTATTATGTACAGTCAGAGACTATACTAGATTTTATGGCAGATCAGTCTGTTCAAAACATTCCAGGTATGTGACTTCGTTTGATTTGGTTTATGTACGAAGGTACATGTATGATAAAAAAGTTCTTGGTCGGATATACTTTGATATAATAAATAAGTATAAAACCCCAATCAAACCATTATTAAAACTTATTAGTGAGTGGAAAGTAGAGGTCTCAGGTTCAAGATCTACTTGTGACTGGGGGACTAGAGGTCTGGGGTTCATTGGCTTATGACTTGGGAAACAAAAGTCTTAGGTTCAAAATCCACTTGTGACTTTGGATTAGATGTGTTTGGATTAGGATCATCTGGTGACATTGGAATAGA
This sequence comes from Pteria penguin, assembly GCA_035048485.1. NCBI lineage: Eukaryota > Metazoa > Mollusca > Bivalvia > Pterioida > Pteriidae > Pteria > Pteria penguin. The sequence continues at coordinate 29,084,886 of CM068581.1, forward strand.
GGTCTCAGATTCAAGATCTACTGGCGTCTAGATGTTTCAGGTTCAAGAGCCATTACTCATTAGTGACTGAAGGTTTATAGGTCTCAGGTTCATGATATACTAGTGAGTGGTGGACCAAAAGTAGCAGGTTTATGATCCATTACTCAGTGGTGGGTTAGGTTTCAGGCTCATGATCCATTAGTGACATAGAGACTAGAGATCTCTAGTTCAAGATCCACTAGTGACTAAGACACTTAAGGTCTGTGGTTCAAGATCAGTTTTTGACTTGGGAATTAGATGTATCGGGTACATAATCTACCACTCATTTGAAGACTAGAGATCTCAGGTTTATGATCCACCAGGGACTTGTGGACTAGAGGTCTCAGGTTTATGATCCACTAGTGACTTGTGGACTAGAGGTCTCAGGTTTATGATCCACCAGTGACTTGTGGACTAGAGGTCTCACGTTTATGATCCACCAGTGACTTGTGGACTAGAGGTCTCAGGTTTATGATCTATCAGTGACTTGTGGACTAGAGGTCTCAGGTTTATGATCCACTAGTGACTTGTGGACTAGAGGTCTCAAGTTTATGATCCATTAGTGACTTGTGGACTAGAGGTCTCAGGTTTATGATCCACCAGTGACTTGTGGACTAGAGTTCTCAGGTTTATGATCCACCAGTGACTTGTGGACTAGAGATCTCAGATTTATGATCTATCAGTGACTTTTGGACTAGAGGTCTCAGGTTTATGATCCATTAGTGACTTGTGGGCTAGAGGTCTCAGGTTTATGATCCACCAGTGACTTGTGGACTAGAGGTCTCAGGTTTATGATATATTAGTGACTTGTGGACTAGAGGTCTCAGGTTTATGATCCACCAGTGACTTGTGGACTAGAGATCTCAGGTTTATGATCCACCAGTGACTTGTGGACCAGAGGTCTCAGGTTAATGATCCACCAGTGACAAGGGGACTAAATGTTTCAGGTTTATGATACATTAGTGACTTGTGGACTAGAGATCCCAGGTTTATGATCCCCTAGTGACAAGGGGACTAAATGTCTCAGGTTTATGATATATTAGTGACTTGTGGACTAGAGATCTCAGGGTTATGATTCCCTAGTGACAAGGGGACTAAATGTCTCAGGTTTATGATACATTAGTGACTTGTGGACTAGAGGTCTCAGGTTTATGATCTACTAGTGACTGGAGAAATACAATTTCATTTGTTTAAACGAAGTGAATTAGAATGAAATTAATTTTCTTAGTTTCTTGATTATTAAGTGGTCATTTTATTGTCCCGCCAAGCATGCGAGTTGTCCTATGTTGGTTCATTTGACACGTAAACGCTCTGTCGTATACACTTTTATACCAATTTCTGCTAAATTTTTATATAATTTTCATGAAAAGTTTTATCATGCTTTGAATTTTTTGATTACAACTAATTTCTGTTTTTAAAATGGTTTGAACTATTAATCTAATTATAAGGATTATATGTTTTTGGATGATTTGCTGTGATGCAATAATGTATTTACTTGTCAATTTGAAATGTTTTGTTTATTTTGTATCAGGGTATTTAAAATGTTTTTAAAATCTGTTTGAAGGTACTGAAATGATTATGTATATATAAATGTATAACTTATAGTATTAACATCTCGACATCGCGTTATATGTATCCTAATCTTGTTCGTAATAAATTAATGAATCGGAATTTATCTTTCGTTTTGTTTTTCATTAATTTATTATAAACAGTGGAGAGAGTTGGAGAACTAGAGGTTTCAGGTTTATGAGCCACTAATGAATGGAGGTCTCAGGTTTCAGATCCACTAGAGACTTGTGGACTAGAGATCTCAGGTTTATGATCCACCAGTGACTTGTGGACTGGAGAGCTCACGTTTATGATCCACCAGTGACTCGGGGAGAAGAGGTCTCAGGTTTATGATCCACCAGAGACTTGTGGATTAGAGGTCTCAGGTTTATGATCTCCTAGTGACTTGGGGAGTAGAGGTCTCAGGTTTATGATCCACCAGTGACTCATGGACTAGAGGTCTCAGGTTTATGATCCACCAGTGACTCGGGGAGTAGAGGTGTCAGGTTTATGATCCACCAGTGACTTGTGGACTAGAGATCTCAGGTTTATGATCCACCAGTGACTTTTGGACTAGAGGTCTCAGGTTTATGATCCACCATTGACTCGTGGACTAGAGGTCTCAGGTTTATGATCCACCAGTGACTTGTTAACCAGAGGTCTCAGGTTTATGATCCACCAGTGACTTGTGGACCAGAGGTCTCAGGTTTATGATCCACCAGTGACTTGTGGACCAGAGGTCTCAGGTTTATGATCCACCAGTGACTTGTGGACCAGAGGTCTCAGGTTTATGATCCCTTAGTGACAAGGGGAGTAGAGGTGTCAGGTTTATGATCCACCAGTGACTCGTGGACTAGAGGTGTCAGGTTTATGATCCATCAGTGACTCGGGGAGTAGAGGTGTCGGGTTTATGATCCAGTTGTGACTAGTCATTGATTGGCCTGTCTTTTAAATAACAGTGTAACAACTAGTGTTTTGTCATGATGAAAATTGGTATATAAATATTACTTGCTGCTCTGGATCCATTGCATAGGTCAGAACTGCAGATTTTGTCACTAAGTAAAACAAATAATTTTGGCATAATGTATATAAATAAAGAACAAAAGTGCAAACTCATGTTTTCTTTGAACATACTTTATAGTTTTCATCATCCAATTTGATACAATGTATATGCACATCAATGTAATGTAATCAGTCCTTTTTGTCTGACTTCCATTTATTTTAAGGAGTTGGATGGTCTCTGACACAGAAACTGAAGTCTTTCAATGTAAGAACCTGTGGAGAGCTTCAGAAAGTAACTTTATCTTCTCTTCAGAGAGACTTTGGTCCTAAAACTGGCCAATCTCTGTATAGATATTGCCGTGGTGAAGATGACAGACCAGTGAAGACGGATCAGGAGAGAAAGTCTGTGTCAGCTGAAATAAACTATGGCATTAGATTTCAAAATGTGAGGCATACATATTGTATTGTGCAGATGAATAGTGTTTATACCCTCTAGTAATATACTAACCATGTTCTAAAGAAAGATATGAAATTGCCATGCTGATATAAACCTTCTGATAAAAATAGAATAAAAGGATCTGTATTCTTGTGATAATTATTTTGTAACAATGACTCCACACATAGAATGAGAACAAAATAAATGAAATCCTATTACTGACTGAGTGGTGTAGACAAGGTATACCACAGGCATACAGTGAGGAGGGGATTGACAGATTGCTAATAGGCCTACTGTACAGTATTGATTTTGTTGCATTTTTTACAGGACTTGGAGGCAGATAAGTTTCTGATGGAATTAGCAGAAGAGGTTCATAAGAGATTAGCAAACATTGAAAAGAAAGGGAAGACTGTTACTTTGAAATTAATGGTCAGACACCCTGATGCACCTAAAGAAACTGCTAAATTCATGGGTAAGATATAAAATATTACCTTGTGCAGTCAGCTTTCTAGACTTCATCTATTTGATGGAGAGTAAGAGGGTCTTAAAGCTTTATACCCTTGATATAGAGGAGAGAGACAGATCTCTGATTACTTTTTTATACTTCCTGCAACAAAAGTTAGTGGGGTATACTGGAATCATCTTTTCTGTGCATCTGTCTGTAGACACAAGGTTTTCACACATCCTTAGATATGCACTTATTACACTGAAACTTGCTACACTATATAACTACCAACTACAGGATGAGTTTGAAATTTGTCAGAGTTGATCTATTTTTGCTGGAGTTATGGTCCTTTTACCCAGGGTCCTAAAACCATGGTCAGTGAGTCTATTTTCTTTGTTTAACAACATTGCTGCTGCAGGGAATGTTTGTTCCTTTGGGACAGTTCTAGTTAAACTATTGTAAAATGTGAATCTTTCATTAAGTTTTGAGTATAACTCAATACCTTGATAAGTTTTGTGAATAACTCAGTACCTCACTTAGTTTGTAACTGAATACCTCTCTAAATTTTGTGTGTAACTCAATACCTCACTAAATTTTGTATGTAACTCAATAGCTCACTTAAGTTTTATGTGTAACTCAATACCTCACTAAATTTTGTGTGTAACTCAATACCTCACTAAATTTTGTATGTAATTCAATACCTTACTAAATTATGTGTGTAACTCAATACCTCACTAAATTTTGTGTGTAACTCAATACCTCACTAAATTTTGTATGTAATTCAATACCTTACTAAATTATGTGTGTAACTCAATACCTTAATAAATTTTGTGTGTAATTCAATACCTCACTAAGTTTTGTGTGTAACTCAATGCCTCACTCAATTTTGTGTGTAACTCAATGCCTCACTAAGTTTTGTGTGTAATTATATACCTCACAAAGTTTTGTATGTAATTCAATACCTCACTAAATTTTGTATGTAATGCAATATCTCACTAAATTTTGTGTGTAAATCAATACCTCACTAAGTTTTGGGTGTAACTCAATTCCTCAAAAAGTTTTGTGTGTAACTCATTACTTCACTAAGTTTTGTATGTAACTCAATGCCTCACTAAGTTTTGTGTGTAACTCAATACCTCAGTAGGTTTTACATGCTAAAATACCATGAATCACAACTTGTGTCAACAAAGTTGTAAAGTGATGAACTGGTTTCTGAATGTATATCTGTACGTCTATTTGTCTGTCCATCCTTAGACAGCATTTTTGGACTATAACTTAATACTTCACCCATAGCATGCCATGACACAAGGTGGATCTCTATTGTTTTTGGGGTCAGAAGAATACCGGTGGCAAGATTTTGTTCTTTCGTGGTCATTTCTTGACCAGAAGTCAATGGCTTGTTATTATAGAGTCATGATACTTAATACAAAGGATGTCACAATTGTTACTTATGAAACAAACTGTCACAAGGTAATAACTCCAGGTCTTATGGTTTGTTTTTGTATGATTTTGCTTATGCTGGTTGTATGTCTCATGTTAGAACAATTCTAGTTAAAACTATTTCTGTTTCAGGACACGGTGTTTGTAATAATATATCTAAATCAGTAACTTTACCACTTGCAACTGATGACCCAAAGGTAATACACAAGGAATGCTCCCTGATTCTAAGGACCTTAAAGCTTATGGCTTCAGATTTAAGGGGTATCGGCATACAAGTACAAAGACTCGAATCTGCTGTTCTTGGACCTGGGACCAGAAGCAAAGCTGGACAAAGCATTCTCAATTTTACACTGGCTAAACCAAGTAAGATAATAAATTCTTATTTACATTTTATGTTATTTTCTATGGTATGTAAATTTTTCAGTGTGTTCACTTTCATTATTAATTTTTTTGTTGTTTCTTGTTTTATGATATACAATATAATGTCATACAACATTATCTAACTTGGTGACAGCATCTGCTTGATGCACAGAAGTTTAGATCTGTTTAACAGACCCACCTAAAGTAGTAAATTATCTTTTACAATTGATTTCTACTGTGACTTCTCTGTTATGAGTTCATTGACATATACTTTTCTGTCTGAGCTTCATTGGCTTTTTTACTGATAGAAAAATGCAAAATTATTATCATAAGGGTAGTACAGATTCTTTCAGATAGATATTTGAAGAAAGGTCAAAGAGTAATTCTTACTTATTATTCCCTTGGATCGATATATATTGAGGGCATATTGTTTTTATCCTGTCTCTCTGTCTTTTGTCAATTTTAATAACTTTTGAACCATGAGAGATAGAGACCTCATATTTGGCATGCATACTCCACTAATAAATTCCTTTCAAATACACCAAGGTCATTGTAACCCCACCCCCATAACAAAGTAAGGAGGGATATATTGGAATCACCTTATCCATCAATCTGTTTGTGTGTGACCACTGACACAATTTTGTCTGGAGGTTTTCTCATTTACTTTTCCATTGATTCCATTCACATTTTAGGTTTAGCTTTATGATTACTTAAAGATGTGCACCTCCCATTTTCATCCCTTTTGAGCAATTTTTGTCCCCTGCTTTTCGCGAAAGTGTGGGGACATTAAATCTCATTCAAATGTCCATCCGTCTGTCACAAAAACATTAACCTTGGTCATAACTTTTTAACGGTAAGATGTAGGGCCTTCATATTTGGCATGTGTGTCCTAATTGCAATACCTTTCCATTGGTACCAAATTTTTTGTTATGTGACCTTGACCATGATCTTTGACCTACTTTGATGTAACTTTTTAACCGTAAGACATAGGGCCTTCATATTTAACGTGCGTCTGTAGACTTGCACAATCATGACAATATGTCACAGATGACTGCACCCTTACTGATAGAACCCGAAAGCGGGGGACCATTAAAGATTTTTTGGTGTTTTTTGCCATTTTGGGGAGTCACATAGAAGTTTGCACCTCTAGTAATTGAATTAGTCTTAGTGAATGAAAGCTATATGTATTATTTGGCAAAGTCATACAAATCATGAGAGATTTTAGCTTGCCTTTATGAACTGGAGAAAAACTTATGCTGTTGCCTAATGTCTGAGCCTGTTCCCCTGTCTACATCCACACTAGATTATGAAGTTTGTTTGATGTCAGCTCATATATATCCACAAGTTTTGTGTTATCAAATTTGCAACAACAGATTGCTTGCAATTCATGCTTGGATGGTGGATATGACTGACATTTTCTGTGGGAATGAGCTGATAAAGAAGTGTGATTGTAGCCAATTTTTGTGCTGTTTGAAGTCATACATCAATCATATTTGCATCTGGATGATGCAGTAGTGATGCATGTTGCAATCAATACTTCAAATACTGAGTGTAATGTATACTGTGGCTTAATTTAAAAGGTTAAGAAGTTTGGTAAAGGCAAGTTCCTGTTTTATTTCATGGTTGATGCATCTAAGCATTCCCATCTACAATTCATGCATAATAGATGCCAGATGTAACTTGCATTTTCTAATTTAGTGACCAGGATAAGCTATTGGTTAAGGTGAATTCCTGTACTATTTATGAATTGTATATCACACATATTTTCATATAGGAATGCTAATGTTAATGAAGACCACAGTGGGAGTGTCTTAATATGTTGATTACTTATGTTATGTATTCAGTTTTTTTAATATACTGTTAAATGTATGTAGTGTAGTATTAAATTTGTGTCTAATCAGTTTGTAGTGTATTGAATTTCTTTGTTTGACTTAACAAATTTAAGAAGCAATGAAATTGTGCCCAGTGCGTAGTCATGTGAATTGAAGGCCAAATACATGCCATTAAATGTGAAATAAGGAAGCCAGTACCTGATTTTTAGTTGTTTTACATAGAATATAATGGTTCTTTTCATTAAATAGAATCTTCCATGTCACAATTTTTCTTCAACCCATGACTGTGAGGGTGATTCTTGTATAACCAACTACTCTTGAAGACTATGGTTGATTGGTCTCGAAACCACATAATATACTGTATAATACAAATGTATACTGTATGATATAGGTCATTTCTAAAATTTAAACTTTATTTATTTTACAACGATTAAGAAACAAGTTAACAACTTATATAAATCTTGCTCGTTGGCACGGATCTTGGCGTAAGGGTGTCCTTTGTGTGGGAGGAAACCAGAGTACCCGGAGAAAACCCACGAAGCCAGGTTGGTGACAGCCCCACTATCTCACGTACCACACCGGGAATCGAACCCGGGTCGCATTGGTGAGAAGCGAGCGCGCTACTAACTGCGCTACCTGGCCCCCTATTTCTGCAGTTGTTAATCTCTGAAATAGTGTCTTTCAAGGACAACATTAAAAGTTTGCATTTTGATATTATACACTCCAATATAATACAGAACTCACAATGATATGAAGCCGGCCTGGCCTAGTGGTATCGCGTCAGACTCCTGATCGGGAGGCCGGGGTTCGAGTCCCGCTCTGGTCATGCCGGTGTCATGTCTTTCGGATGAGACAGTAAAAACTGAGGCCCTGTGTCGTGGTATGCATGGCATGTTAAAGATCCCTCACTGCTTCGGGTGGGTCCGTTGCAAAGGTCAAAATTTGTATGCCCCGCATCAGGCAGATGCCATCACTATATACGTGAAATATTCGTGGTGTGACGTTAAACAAAAATCAATCAATCTCACAATGATATGGCTCTAAAATCTGTCCATCTAACCTTACCTCATCTTCTACATCTATCTGTCCAAATAAAGATGTGAGAACTTCTCCTTTTACACTATTCCAAATACAAATAATCTGATGCTTGTATGGAAGAGATTGTATACTGGATGGATCAAAATTTTTCCAGCACGTCCACTTCTATGAAACAATTATAGAACAAAATGACTTGATAATATTATCTGCAGTTATGTTCCAGTGTTTCTGTCTAAGTGTCTGACCTGACAGAAGGGGCAAATTGATGGGATCAACAAATTTTGTCTGCCTTTCTCCTTAATCATTACAGATACAGATGGTTTGATGATGATGTATGAAGTGTATTACATGTACTTTCTTAATAAGTTGGGCTCCTAGATTTCAAACTGAGGGTCTGACTCTTGGAAGTAATGCAATAAAAATTCTGTCTATGCTGCTTGCTCTATACCACTAGAGATACAACTGATATAATTTGAAATATGAAAGATGAAATATGAATATATAAATATGAAAGAAAATGAAAAATGTAGACACATTCTGAGAAAATTCACATACCAATACAACATGAAGCAATTACAATGTAATGATGTGTCAATATGTCATTACTTAGCAGTAACTTTTAGATTCATAGTTAACAGTTGGTGAGGAGTGAGGACAGGTGGGGAGGTGGTTTGACCTTTGCTAAAGAGAATTAGAATATTTAAAGATTGAATAGAATTACAAAATTTGACCCCAGAAACAAACCATAATACAGTATATTATGAACATGTAAAGTTTGTCTGTTGTATGTTCTATTTTAAGATGATGCATCATGATATCTTCCTTAGAATGTACCATGTTAGGAGGAATTTTTTATTCCAGATACAAGTAATCTATCAGAGACTAACACAACAACCAGGAAAGAATCACATAATGGTTCTTCATCAACAAAAGAAGTTTGTTCAATTCTACACAAACAAAAGCAAAAATCTGTTTGCAGTCCCAGTAAGTCTCCTTCTCCTAAGGCTGCACATTCAGCAGGTAGAGGGAGACATTGGATGGACTCACTGCATGATATGGTGCCAGAAGATAAGGGGTCAGATGAAGTGCTAGGGAAAACATTACAAGATTCCTTACGTTATACAGTGTCTTCATTATCAGATGAACAGAAGCATGATAGTCCTCCGAACAACCTTAATAAAGGAAGTCCTCAGTATGAAAGTGGTACCAACTTGTCAGAGGCTCTAGTAAACTCTAGGTAAGTCATATTAAAGCTTAACTTAATAGAGGCTTTAGTAAACTCTAGGCAAGTCATATTAAAGCTTAACTTAATAGAGGCTCCAGTAAACTCTAGGCAACTTAACTTAATAGAGGCTCCCTTAAACTTAAGCCAAGTGGTGTTAAAGCTTAACGTATTAGAGGCTCCAGTTAACTCTAGGCAAGTCATGTTAAAGCTAAACTTATTAGGGGTTCCAGTAAACTCTAGGCAAGTCATGTTAAAGCACTCTATGTAAGTCATGTTAAAGCTTAACTAAATAGAGTCTCCAGTAAACTCTAGGCAAGTCATGTTAAAGCTTAACTTATTAGAGCCTCCTGTAAACTCTAGGCAAGTCATGTTAAAGCTTAACTTAGTAGAGCCTCCTGTAAACTCTAGGCAAGCCATGTTAAAGCTCAACTTATTAGAGTCTCCAGTAAACTCTAGGCAAGCCATGTTAAAGCTCAACTTAATAGAGTCTCCAGTAAACTCTAGGCAAGTCATGTTAAAGCTCAACTTAATAGAGTCTCCAGTAAACTCTAGGCAAGTCATGTTAAAGCTCAACTTAATAGAGTCTCCAGTAAACTCTAGGCAAGCCATGTTAAAGCTCAACTTAATAGAGTCTCCAGTAAACTCTAGGCAAGTCATGTTAAAGCTCAACTTAATAGAGTCTCCAGTAAACTCTAGGCAAGCCATGTTAAAGCTCAACTTAATATAGTCTCCAGTAAACTCTAGGCAAGCCATGTTAAAGCTTAACTTATTAGAGCCTCCTGTAAACTCTAGGCAAGTCATGTTAAAGCTTAACTTAGTAGAGGCTCCAGTAAACTCTAGGCAAGTCATGTTACAGCTTAACTTATTAAAGGCTTCTGTAAAATCTAGGCAAGTCATGTTAAAGCATAATTTTTATTTCTCTACTTCTGAATACTAGTGTAACAAATAATGTACATGTATTTCTTTGTGTTTCATTCAGTCTGTTTCATATGAAACTATATAAACCTGAATTAGTAATAAAGATTCGAAGAAGTCCTCCAAAGGGAAGTACGGTACATAAAACGTAAAAGAACACAAACAGTCTCAATACAGAGTGTTTGTGTTCGTTTACATTTTATATAAAATCCTTATGAATTGTGACTCCATTGACTTTGTGATAAAGAGATAATGCTTACGGACTACTTTATCATTGAAATAAGATATGCAAAGTAATCTATATTTGAATGTATATTAAGCAATCAAAACTGAAATATGTGCAATACATATACTATAACGTACTAGATATTTTATTGTCTGAATTTGAATATGTGCAGTAAAATCTGAACTTTAAATGTCAGACTCTGCAATATGATATGTAGCTGAGTATGTAAATGAATGGTAACAATATATATGTCAGACTCTGCAATATGATATGTAGCCGAGTATGTAAACGAAGGGTAACAATATATATGTCAGACTCTGCAATATGATATGTATCTGAGTATGTAAATGAAGGGTAACAATATATATGTCAGACTCTGCAATATGATATGTAGCTGAGTATGTAATCGAATGGTAACAATATATATGTCAGACTCTGCAATATGATATGTAGCCGAGTATGTAAATGAAGGGTAACAATATATATGTCAGACTCTGCAATATGATATGTATCTGAGTATGTAAATGAATGGTAACAATATATATGTCAGACTCTGCAATATGATATGCAGCTGAGTATGTAAATGAATGGTGACAATATATATGTCAGACTCTGCAATATGATATGTAGCTGAGTATGTAAATGAATGGTAACAATATATATGTCAGACTCTGCAATATGATATGCAGCTGAGTATGTGAATGAAGGGTAACAATATATATGTCAGACTCTGCAATATGATATGTAGCTGGGTATGTGAATGAAGGGTAACAATATATATGTCAGACTCTGCAATATGATATGTAGCTGAGTATGTAAACGAATGGTAACATTATAAATGGACAAATCCTGTGATTAAGTGGTGAGTTGGACTCATAATTCATGGGTTTGCAAGATCTATGACCATGTCTGATGGACATAAAGCTAAATCTTGTAGATCATTACATAGTCAAGCTCTATCTTGTAGCTTTTTAGGATCAGGAATGTGAAACTCCATCTCAAGTTTGAATAAAGATGTAGATTAAAAATTCTTTACAGTGCAGGTTTTAAACAACCTGAAGAACCAACAAGATCGTGTTTAATACAATCTGAATGCAATAATATCAGTAACAGAAAGTGTGCAATACACCAGTTATTTAATAAATGGTTTACAGTACAATTTGTAACAGTAGGTGTGAATAAAGATTTTATGTCACCTGTGATGTTTAGGACACTCGGGAATCACTTTTTCCATCATATGCCTGTCCATCTATTATACCTCTGTCTTATTATCATAGGTAATGTATGTTCCTTGAAACATTAATTACAATGTAAGATCTAAGTGCATGTATGAAACATACAGTGTGAATGCAGGCACTGTTTTACAAAAATGATGCAATATAATCTATAAGTATTGGTATAGCATTTACTTAAGATAGACACAATGTATTCTAATTCACATTAGAATATACACATATATCTAATTTAAAACAGAAAAGAGACATCCACCTGTTGCCTTCCACCTTTACCTTCTCTGGAATACATTAGTCCTCCTCCAATCAGTAGTCCTCTGCCTCCTGCCTCTGTAGAATACGAGTCAAATGCAGAACCTCCTCCACTATTAGATTATTTTCCATCTCCATCACAGGTAAGGTTACAATACTACATTAAACATATTACATAAATTATTGGCAGCCCATGTGATCAAGGAATGATTATTATGTTTAAAAAATATTTTATCAATTTTTTTTGTTTAGTTTTGTTTTTTTAAGTCAACATAAAAAACATTATTTTGAAATGACAAATAATAGATATGTTATCTAAACATAATTTCATTTAAGATTGATCCTGATATATTACAAGAGTTACCCGAAGAAATCAGAAAACAAATAGAACAAGAAATTAAAGCAAGAAAACCCAAGTCATCACAGACTAGATCTAGACCATATCATGAGAGGCACATACCTTCGCATTGGTATGAACCAGATGATGAAAAACCTGGACCTTCACATAGGTCAGAACCTGTCTTACGCATACCTGGAGAGAAAATAGACGTGGAACTCACGGAAAATGATCTGTTGCCTTTACCTTCACCAAGTCAGGTACAGTACATTTCTGAATTAAGGATGATAAGATGAAAGCTATGACTGCCATAGTAGCCTTTTTTTAGCTAAGTTCATGAATTGAGATAAATTAATGCTATACTCCCGGGCCTCTGCATCCCTGTTCACATCCACCTCCCATTTTTGTCTGTGATGTGTTAAGAAAGTTAGACCAACGCATCAGATGTTACATTTGACCCACCTTTTCTGCTTGAGTGACTTGGCTAAGTAGTTTGAGATCATAGCTCAGTATTGAAGAAAGTACTTATATCAGAGTGACCAAGCTTGCATCAATGGTTCATCTTAGGCTACCGAGATGAACCCATGCATAAGATGCTGCATCTGACCTACTTTTTCTGCTTGAGTGACTCGTTTAAGAAGTTTGGGGTAGGTCAATATTGGACAAAGTACGGTACTCATCCCAGAGTGATCAAACTGGTATCAAGGATTCATCTTAGATACCAAAATGGACGGATGCTGCATTTGACCTAACTTTTTTCACTTGAGTGATTTGGTCTAAAAGTTTGGGGTAACTCATATTCTAACAAATCTGCCTGTGTCCTTTTTAGGCATTCTATTAGCAAATTTGAACTGTTTTACTACATTTTTGAAGTAATATTTTGTGCTGTACTGGTAAGTGCAAATCAACTTGCAAATGAAAGTTCAATGCTGCAGATGAAGTGAGCTATGTAAATCATTGATTACCCTATGTTTAAAATCTGTAAATCTATTTTCTAGCAAGTTTTGGTGTCTTTTGATTAAATTCCTCATGATATCTCACAGATAAAGTTATGTTTTGAAATTGGCAATCTTTAATATCTAATTACAAGTTGTGTTATATCTTTGTGACTTTCTTACTCATACAGGTACTTAAAATGACATAAAAAATCTCTGTAAAGAAATATCAGCTCTCCTTAGAATTCAGAAAAATTACAGAAAACAGATAAATTATGAGCTTTTAAATCTCACTTGTAATTCATGGCATATGTATAAGCCCATTAGACCATGCTTTATATTTTCAATGTTACATACTGATAATTGTTCGTTATAGATTGACAAAAGTTGTCTCAACGCCTTACCACCAGAATTACAGCAAGAAATCATAGATGCTTACAATCAACAGAAAACAACAAAGAATTCTAAAACTTCCCCTGCTAAGACATCTACATCACCAGGAAAGCAAAGGCCTAGTCCAAATAAGCACAGAAGTCCAGGAAGAGGTGCTAAAAAGCAAAGTCCACAGTTCAAAGTCCCACACGGAAAACCTGCTAGGGGAAGACCAAAAAAATTGGAGTTTCAAGACAAAACTCAACCACGAATAGATGGTACTAGCTACAACAAGGTGAATTGGATTTTTTCCCGTATGCTTGCATCCATAACATCATCTAACTTTTTAAATATTGACATGTATATAAGTATTATCTCCTACATCAACTTGTGACTGAGAGGATGTAGTAAAGACATCATGTGACTAAGGAATATAGTAAAGACATCATGTGACTGAGAGGGTATAGTAAAGACATCATATGACTGAGAGGATATAGTAAAGACATCATGTGACTGAGAGGGTATAGTAAAGACATCATGTGACTGAGAGGATATAGTAATGACATCATGTGACTGAGAGGATATAGTAAAGACATCATGTGACTGAGAGGGTATAGTCAAGACATCATGTGACTGAAAGGATATAGTAAAGACATCATGTGATTGAGAGGATATAGTAAAGACATCATGTGACTAAAAGGATATAGTAAAAACATCATGTGACTGAGAGGATATAGTAAAGACATCATGTGATTGAGAGGGTACAGTAAAGACATCATGTGACTGAGAGGATATAGTAAAGACATCATGTGACTGAGAGGATATAGTAAAGACATCATGTGACTGAGAGGATATAGTAAAGACATCATGTGACTGAGAGGATATAGTAAAGACATCATGTGACTGAGAGGATATAGTAAAGACATCATGTGACTGAGAGGATATAGTAAAGACATCATGTGACTGAGAGGGTATAGTAAAGACATCTTGTGACTGAGAGGATATAGTAAAGACATCATGTGATTGAGAGGGTATAGTCAAATCATCATGTGACTGAGAGGGTATAGTAAAGACATCATGTGACTGAGAGGATATAGTAAAGATGTGATGTGACTGAGAGGATATAGTAAAGACATGTGACTGAGAGGATATAGTAAAGACATCATGTGACTGAGAGGATATAGTAAAGACATCATGTGACTGAGAGGATATAGTAAAGACATCATGTGATTGAGAGGGTATAGTAAAGACATCATGTGATTGAAAGGATATAGTAAAAACATCATGTGACTGAGAAGATATAGTAAAGACATCATGTGACTGAGAGGGTATAGTAAAGACATCTTGTGACTGAGAGGATATAGTAAAGACATCATATGACTGAGAGGGTATAGTAAAGACATCTTGTGACTGAGAGGATATAGTAAAGACATCATGTGATTGAAAGGGTACAGTAAAGACATCATGTGACTGAGAGGATATAGTAAAGACATCATGTGACTGAGAGGATATAGTAAAGACATCATGTGACTGAGAGGATATAGTAAAGACATCATGTGACTGAGAGGGTATAGTAAAGACATCTTGTGACTGAGAGGATATAGTAAAGACATCATATGACTGAGAGGGTATAGTAAAGACATCTTGTGACTGAGAGGGTATAGTAAAGACATCATGTGACTGAGAGGATATAGTAAAGACGTGATGTGACTGAGAGGATATAGTAAAGACGTGTGACTGAGAGGATATAGTAAAGACATCATGTGACTGAGAGGATATAGTAAAGACATCATGTGACTGAGAGGATATAGTAAAGACATCATGTGACTGAAAGGATATAGTAAAGACATCATGTGACTGAAAGGATATAGTAAAGACATCATGTGACTGAGAGGGTATAGTAAAGACATCATGTGATTGAGAGGGTATAGTAAAGACATCATGTGACTGAGAGGATATAGTAAAGACATTATGTGACTGAGAGGATATAGAAAACACATCACATGACTGAGAGGATACAGTATACTAGTAGTAAAGATATCATATGACTTAGAGGATATTGTCAAGACATCATGTGACTTAGAGGGTATAATAAAGATCTTAGGTGACTGAGAAAGTATAATATAGACATCATTTAGCTGAGAGGATGTAGTAAAGACCTCATGTAACAAAGAGAGTATAGTCAAAACATCATGTAACTGAGAGGGTAAAGTAAAGACCTCACATGAGAGGGTATAGTAAAGACATCAAGTAACTGAGACATATAGTTAAGACAGCATATGACCAAGAGGATATAGTAAAGACTTTAGGTGACTGAGAAGGTATAGTAAAGACCTCATGTGACTGAGAGGACATAGTGAAGACCTTAGCTGACTGAAAGGGTATAGAAAGTCCTCATGTAACTTAGAGGATATAATAAAGATCAGTTGACTTAAGAGGATGTAAATCCTCATGTAACTGAGAGGGTATAGCAAAGACCTGTTGACTGAGAGAATGTGTTAAAATCCTTAGGTATCTGTCTGCTTATTTGCACTGTCAGTACCTCTTTTCTCATTGACTCTGTAGGAGATGCATTTTTAGCTCGCCAGGACGAATGTCTGGACTGTTGCCATACCCCCGGTGTCGATTTGGTCATCGTTGTCATCCATAGACAAAAACTTTAATGTGGAACATAACTTAAAAAACATTAGAGACAGGGTTTTATATTTAATATATGTAATTCCTTGTGTCAAAACCTTTCATTGCGTTTCACAATTTTTCACCTTGGGACCTTGACCTTGAAGTTTGACTTACTTTTAAAAAACCTTGACTTTGGTCATAACTTATGAACAGTAAAAGATAGGGCTTAAATGTTTCATGTATACATTCCTTGTGACAAGGCCTTTCATTGCATATCCAATTTTTTACGTTTTGACCTTGACCTAGATGATTGACCGACTTACCAAACAAACGTTAACCTTGGTCATAGCATATGAACAGTAAGAGATAGGGCTAAATATTTCATGTGTTTATTCCTTGTGACAAGACCTTTCATTATTTATCACATTTTTTTTTACATTTTGACCTTTGATCTTTATTATTGACATACTTACAAACAAGCTTTATCCTTGGTCATAATTTATGAATAGTAAGAGATAGGGCTTAAATGATTCATGTATACATTCCCTGTGACAAGGCCTTTCATTGCATATCCAATTTTTTATGTTTTGACCTTGACCTAGATGATTGACTGACTTACCAAACAAACATTAACCTTGGTCATAGCATATGAACAGTAAGAGATAGGGCTAAATATTTCATGTGTTTATTCCTTGTGACAAGACCTTTCATTATTTATCACATTTTTTTTACATTTTGACCTTTGATCTTTATTATTGACATACTTACAAACAAGCTTTATCCTTGGTCATAATTTATGAATAGTAAGAGATAGGGCTTAAATGTTTCACGTATATATTCCTTGTGACAAGATCTTTCATTGTATATCAAAAGTTTTTACGTTTTGACCTTGACCTTGAAGATTGACCAACTTACAAAACAAACGTTAACCTTGATCATAGCATATGAACAGTAAGAGATAAAGGGCTAAATATTTCATGGGTGTATTCCTTGTGACAAGACCTTTCATTATTTATCTTTTTTTTTTACATTTTGACCCTTGATCTTTAAGATTGACGTACTTACAAAAAGGGCTTATCCTTGGTCATAACTTATGAACAGTAAGAGATAGGGCTTAGTATTTCATGTATGTATTCCTTGTGACAAGACCTTTCATTACATATCAATTTATTTTTACATTTTGACCTTGACTTTGTAGATTGACCTACTAACAAAAAACGTTTGCTATTTAAATTTGATCGCCTCTAGTGAGCTCTGTTGTCTTCCGACATTATAGTACAGTATTATACGGATTAGTGAAATTTGAAAAAAATGAGGGTCATGCGAGAGGAAACTCCATTTCTCTAGAAACAATATAAAGAAAGATAAGAGAATTACATGAACTTGACATAGGCTATATACATGTAGTATTAAGACAATATAATAGAATTATTTGATTTTAGAACATTAGTACCAAGGCGGTATCTCTAAACGAAGACCCAGGCTCTTCATTAAGACCTCGTTCTGCTCAGGCAGAAACAAGCCCAGAACAAACAATACAGATGACAGACTCAATCGGGAAGGATGGTAAGGTTGAGGAAGAGACCAGTGTCAATTTATGTGGTGCTGTAACTATACAAGAAGTAAGGAATCTATTGATGGAATGGCTGCAAGAGTCTCCAGGTCAGTCCTATGTTGTCCTTAGAACTATTAGTATAACTTGAGTAAGTTATGATCGCTTTAACACAAAGATAAAAAAAGGAAAAGAAATGAAATTGAACAGAAATCTTCCCATGCTTTGTGTACATTCTCACTCTTGTGGTATATTTACTAACATTACATATTTGCTATTGTAGTTCCAGAGAAAGAAGATGAGAATGTGATGATTACGTACTTAAGTCAGCTGATTTTCAGTGGTAACCTAGAGCAACTAGATCTTGTTGTCAAATTCTTTGTAAGGTATGAGGTTCATTTATCATTATTTCTTTTTCTTTTTCTTTTTTTATTTGGGGGAGGGGAGTGTACTTTTCACGTTTTTTTTCCTGCAAAAATAATCATAAGAACTCTGACCATCTTACTATAGATACAGTAATATGGGTATGCCTCACACTTGCCATCATGATATAAACATAATAATACTGGTGTGGTTCACTCTGGCCATCATACTATAGATACAATGATATTGGTATGGCTCACGCTGGCCATCATAGTATAGATACAATGATATTGGTATGGCTCACGCTGGCCATCATAGTATAGATAAAATGATACTGTTGTTGCTACACGCTGGTCATCATAACACAGATACAATAATACGGGTATGGCTCACATTGTTGTTGCTACATGCTGGCCATCATAATAAAGTTAAACTAATATTGGTATGGCTCACACTGGCCATCATAATATAGACACAATAACACCGTTGTTGTTACATTCTGGACATCATGATATACACACAATAACACCATTGTTGCTACATGCTGGCCATCATAATATAGACACAGTAACACCGATCTTGCTACATGCTGGCCATCATAATATAGACACAATAACACCGTTGTTGCTACATGCTGGCCATCATAATATAGACACAATAACACCGATCTTGTTACATGTTGGCCATCATAATATAGACACAATTGACTGATCGTCAAAAGCCCGACATCACAACTTTTGGCACACTTTTTCATTATGACGTCATAAATAAGTGGCCCGTCAAACATGACTTTCACTGTGACGTCACAATGAAACTACGTTATGGGCGTGGTTAAAGTTGGATCTGGCAATCCCTCAATAACACCGTTGTTGCTAAATTCTGGCCATCATAATATAGACACAATAACACCGATGTTGCTACATGCTGGCCATCATAATAAAGTCACAATAACACCGATGTTGCTACATGCTGGCCATCAAAATATAGACACAATAACACCGATCTTGCTACATGCTGACCATCTTAATATAGACACAATAACACCGTTGTTGCTACATGCTAGCCATCATAATATAGACACAATAACACCATTGTTGCTACATGCTGGCCATCATAATATAGACACAATAACACCGATGTTGCTGCATGCTGGACATCATAATATAGACACAATAACACCATTGTTACTACATGCTGACCATCATAATATAGACACAATAACACCGATCTTGCTATATGCTGGCCATCATAATATAGTCACAATAACACCGATGTTGCTACATGCTGGCCATCATAATATAGACACAATAACACCGATGTTGCTACATGCTAGCCATCATGATATAGACACAATAACACCGTTGTTGCTACATGCTGGTCATCATAATATAGACACAATAACACCGATGTTGTTACATGCTGGCCATCATAATATAGACACAATAACACCATTGTTGCCACACGCTGGCCATCATAATATAGACACAATAACACCGATCTTGCTACACGCTGGCCATCATAATATAAACACAATAACACCGTCGTTGCTACACGCTGGCCATCATAATATAGACATAATAACACTGATGTTGCTACATGCTGGCCAACATAATATAGACACAATAACACCGTTGTTGCTACATGCTGACCATCATAATATAGACACAATAACACCGATGTTGCTACATGTTGGCCATCATAATATAGACACAATTACACCGTTGTTGTTACATGCTGGCCATCATAATATAGACACAATAACACCGTTGTTGCTACATGCTGGCCATCATAATATAGACACAATAACACCGTTGTTGCTACATGCTGGCCATCATAATATAGACACAATAACACCGTTGTTGCTACATGCTGGCCATCATAATATAGACACAATAACACCGTTGTTGCTACATGCTGGTCATCCTCATATAGTCACAATAATACTGGATATGGCTGACACTGCCATCATAATACACACACATTAATTCTGGTAAAGCTCACACTTGCCATCCTAATATAGATACAATAATATTGGTATAGTTCACACTGACGATCACAATATGGAGATAATAATACTGGTTGGCTGACACTTGCCATCAAAATACTGACGCAGTAATGCTGGGTCCGGTGCCATGAACTGAGAAACGGTAATACTGGGTCCGGTGCCATAAACTGAGAAAATACTTGAATCAGTTATTTCATTTTAATTTATTCCATTATCAAATGCTCAAATTATTATAGAATAAAACTCAATGAAAGCCAAGTCCCAGTTCTTAATTCATTGTTGAACAGAAGAATCTGAAATTATGACTAGAGTGTTTTCTAAGTTTATGGCACCGGACACTAGTGCGTCTAAACTCGTGCCATCAGAATACAAGAATGATTACACGCTGGTCATCGTAGTACACGTATAGACAAATTAATGTTGGTATACCTTTGCACTTTATTATAATATATATGATATATATACATGTATTTCATTGAATTTAATAAATTATTTATTCTTGTTATTGTAATGCATTTTAAAAAAGAATTTCTTCTTGTTATTATACTGCATTGTTGCAAAATCCTTATTTGGTAGGAGAATTCGCTGTATGAAAAATGACTTCTGGGAGAAGTCATTAGAGAGGATCATTAATGAGATGCAATCAACAATGAAAAGCTTTTATGGAGGAGCTCTTAAAATACCAGTAAAATAACCAGACATTCATTCATTTTGTTCTGTGACAGATTTTGTATATGAAATAAAGTGTATTCAAAACTTTGGGATTTTTCCTGATTCTTTTAATTGCTGTGTGCAAAACACAATTACACAGGTATGCCATTGTTGTCTGTCCCATCTACGTTTAATTGTAATTTATATTTGTGTTCCTTCCGACACTTTACTCTTGTTTCTGCTGCTTATTTAATTTTAACTTCTGTGTTTAAACTACGAATTACACAGAGTAATGGAGCTGGCGTAGCGCAATCGGTTAGGTGCAAGGCTCGTGGCCTAGAAGTCCAGGGTTCAAATCCCATCGGCGCCTCGTGATAGTCCTGACTTTCGGATTAGACAGTAAAACTATGGTGCCGTAGGGCGAGTTCATCGCATAGGTTTAAATTTCTGTCATGCATCAGACAGATACCTTGTAAGTGCAAAAGTCTTGGCGTGACGTACAAAAATCAAACGACCTGAAGGTCCTGAAAGATATCGTTACTCACATCTTGTTGTGAGTAGAGATCTATATGTATCACACTAAGGACACCTCGACCTCATTTTGAATGAAGTTGATTGCAATGAGTTATGTTAATGAAAATAAGGTAGTGCACAAAGAAACCAGCTTATAAGGTTATCCCATCATGTGTGATTCAATGGCAGTGGTGGGTTCAGTAGTGTGTGTGTGTGTGGGGGGGGGGGGGGGGGGGTGTTGAGTTGTTGAGTGTTTCCCCTTCCGCCACATATTTACAAGTAAAAATCCAGATTAAGCACCAAAAATGGCCCAGTAGTTTATGACTAATACACATGTACCCCCCCCCCCCCTTTTCGGAAATCCTGGATCCGCCGCTGCATGGAGTGTTCATCTTTCCCACTTAGGTGTTTTTAAGTTTTATTTATACCGATTTGTATATTTAATTGGTTATTCAAATTATGTAATGAGACTGCTGAACTAAAAGCAACAGTGTTCCACGCATCTTAATATCCCTTAAGTGAAGGCTACATGCTGGGTTATGATGTTCTCCATGCACATACGTCCTTAATTCTCAGTAACGACAGTATATTGCAATGAAAATAGTCCGAGATTCTCTGCCCTTCTCCCATTTTTGATACCGGCGGTTTGTGGAAATTCAATGTTTGATGAACAAAGTCGCTCTGACCCTCTCTCACAAACCACCGATATCAAAAGTGGGAGAAAGTCAGAGAATCTCGGACTACAACGAAAACTGTAAAGTAGTCCCTAGACAAGTCGATTTTAGTTCGGGTAAAAGAAAGTACGAATAAAATATCAGTTCATAAAAGACATCGTTATACATCAGTAGTTTGAAATGTTTTATCTTTATTATTATATGAAATGTGCGAAAAAAAAATTCAAAGTGTGAAAATTAAGAGAAAAGAGAGAGACGAGGAAATCGACGATTACAGGTACGAGTGTTAGTCACCACGAATGGTGATCGTGCGAATAGACTGATGAACACAAATTCATACATCGTCGCTTTTGCCTTGGCGGGGGAGAGGACGTTTTCTAAAAGAATTTACACGATTGTGGTCAAAACTTATCTTTAAGAAGACTCTTACACTGAATCAATTAAATCATCACAGCTGTCCTCGCTAGAATAGACAAACACTGACACAGACATCGGACTATTTCTTCAAAGGTTGTAGTTGGGTGACGTAAATCTGACCTTTGAAGTTTGAGCTCGATAACCGTAAGATACTCCTTGACAAGCGTAGCTTTTTGAAAGCTTAGGTTGCAATCGGAATAGCATTATAAAAATTTCAAGCTGTTGGTCACAAAGTCAAATGGCTTTATGTAAATAGGAATTACATGTACTTGATTTTGAAAACATCTTTTTGGGCAGTTGTGAATTTTCCCGCAAAAATTTCTAACGCCACGTCTCATTTATTGTTATGTGGCTGTGACACTTTCTACACAGTGTTTGTCCACATTTATGTATATATACAGTGCTGAATTATATTGTTTTGTCTGTATGTCTGGGCATTCACGACGGGTGTGACTAGCCAAACAGGAGACGTTCACTCCTCCTGGGCACCTGGCCTCACCTCTGAATTTCAGGGGTCCTTGAATGTTCACTATGGTACATTGTTGTTAGTGCCATAGTCATGCGACACCAGTTACTTTAGTATTTTATATCCAAATTTTGAAAGGTTATTATCTGGAACCCAATGTGTGACAGAACGATAAAAGGACAGAAGGAGGACAAAGCAAACACTTAATGCCTCCCTGCCATACCTGGTGGGGGCATAACAATGCAATAACAACAAGAATAATAAAGTTAGGTGATGATGTCTTTTATTGCATATAAGAAATTGAAACAAAATGCAACATTAATTCTTCCTTCCCTATTCTTAACATCAAATGTTTAAAATGAGCACACATGATAACTCTGGACCCTTAGAGAAGAATGGAGTTGCATCACGAGACCTTCACAAGAAAATAGCAGTTAAATTATTTATGATTTATTAAATACAAAGCAAAAAAGGATAAAAAAATCTAATGGGTTAAGAAAAATATTCCATTTTCTAAAATATGTTTTACAAATGCTTAATATTGTCATTTTGAAGGTTTCAGCAACATCTATCATTAATTTAAACACACATATTCACCCAAACAAAAAGGATGAAAATAAAATATGACACAAAGGAGATCATATACTCAATATGAATGAACAGCAAAAAATCACATTCATGCAGCCAGGATAACCATTCATCATAAACATTTACACTATGTTATGCATCAAATGATCAATACAAACACCATCCTCAATTATCAACTAGAACTCAATAAGTCTTGATCATTAAACTTTAGTTTTATGGTCAAATTTTGAGTTGTCTATTATTTGTTATTCATATGTAACAAGATTCTATGTTCTATAAAAGTGCACTGATGACAATTGGAATAACAACTTTTGTGACAACCTTAACCACTGCTATGGCAACAAGTGTAATACTTGGAAATGGTAAAACAAAGTGGCATGATGTACAACGAAACTGAGACTCCAGATCCTACTATTTGAGGCATACTACATCTACTTACAAGAGCTACAGATCAACTTTCAAATATGTATATATGTGGATGTTATCTTCAATGATGTTACCTTGTGTGAGGATTAAAAAGACCCAAATATTTGAAGAATCTTTTAACACATTTTTTTCAACTAGGAGAAAAACAAAGCTTTCTGGCAAGACCTTTTAAAAAAATCAAACCATACAACTTCCAAGAAAAAAAATGCTCCAATTAATAAGGATTTATATCAACAACAAAACGTGAACATATTCTATAATTCTTTTTATGTACAGAATCACATATTTTACATGTTCAAATTGGCACATAAAGATAAACTTAAAGACCTCTGTAAGATTCCTATCTGAGTCAGTACATAAGAATGATCAATGTACTATCCACTTTGGATTTAATAATTTGCTCAATTTTATCAGTCTTTTTAGATCTATTAAATACAAACTAGAGTGTCAATATGAAGAGAGGTGTTGCCTGCTATCCATTTTTTGAAAGCATGACTCCTACCAAATGACAAACACCAGACAAAAAGATCTGTATATGTCGCACTTCTTTGCAGGCAACATGAAAAATGGCATACCGTTATAAAAGAGACAAAGTGGACAATTTCAAAAGTGACTTTAAACTGACTTCAACAAATGTAAGATAAGCATGATGTTGGGACTACACTGAATCTCAGGAACAAGGTCATGCTTAAATGTCATGGATTTGTGTGAGCAAATTTAAGCCTACAGCACCTCTGAAACAGAACCAGGTAAATTAATACATGTAGTACCTTCTACTTATCCTTATAAAATGTATAAAAAAAAAAAATAGAAGAAAAGGATAGAGACTTAAATCTGAAATTGATATAGGGAGAAATTCAAAGACAAAGTACATAAAAAGATAGGCTACTTTAATCATGAAGAATACTTGCAACAGAATCAACAAATTAAGATCTATGAATACTCTGGATCAGAATAGCTAAGTTTGAATGATGTCTCGTGGTCCACACCAGAAGCCCAGATTTTCAAAAGTAGGAATATCATCAATGCTAGCTTGAAAATGAAGTGGAATCAAATCATGACCTTGATCCTGGGAAACATCATGTCATTTCCGTCTCTTTCCTTTCTGTTGTTTTCGCCTTTTTTTAAAACAGCAACACTTGTACCTGCGACATAAAAGCAGGAAGATGCAACCTAATTTGTTATGTCAAATTCCTTCACTAAATTGTGACATATTACATTCAAGATCATGACAGAGGCTCCACGTTCAGCACTCCCAAAGCCCAGCTAACTGCTGATATCCTTTGCACTCGAAAGTGTTAGAATGGAATGACTATAAACACGAGGTTGACATCAACATCCCAAAACACAATAAAACACACAATGAATATTTTAAAAGTTGATCTTAAAAAAGAAAACAATTCAATTTAAGCATTGGGATGTCTTCACAAGTGCACTGTGTGTCCGATGGAAATGCTTTGAACACATTAAAACTCAAATTCGGCTCCATTCCATAATGCAAAGGTATCAGAGTTCAGCCAACACCGTCAAACACAAATACTGAATGAATAAATATGCTAAGTATGGCGAGTCTTCTTCTTTTTCCGTCTCCTGAAGAAACAGCATCTGTAAGCACAAAAACAAAGCTCGGCTAGCAATATATTTTAGACATAAAATATTTATACATTCATATATATTAAAAACATGTATTACAAAAGAATATACATCAACCACCAATATGTAAACAAAATGAGTGGCAAGATTATTAGCATTTTGATTAAATCACAGAATCATTTTCTACAATAAAGTAGGAGACAAAGACAGAGATCACTGGATGATTAAATCAACACATATGCAACAAACAATATAAAAACTTTTCATTCTTATGTGCCTCAAGATTTAATACAAAATGAAAGAGTTTTTACAGAATTTTGTAACAATTTCAAAATAAAAATTTTCTATATTGCTGATAAAAGTAGTAAATGAAACTGGAATAACTGAAAATTCAAGCAGGGCAAACAATGATTTGGATTATCTTAGCTTTGTATTGAATGCTCAACAACTGAAACAAGTCGGGTGAACAAGGTAGAAGATCAGATCTAGAATAATACATTGATTCAATGGGGACTCCATTCTGGGCAAGTTTATATTTCAATTACCAAAAAGCCACATAACCATGATTAAACTTTCTGTATGACCATGCTATCAAACTTGGGCCACAATAGATGTAAAATCTGAAAGGTAATGCAACTATTCTCTTCCTGATAAGTAAAATAACTTTTGTCCTTGTAACTATGATGAAGATAGAGTTAATAAGTGAACAGAAAATTTTGACTGTAGTGTAAGAGTGTTCTGAACTTAGAATGGTTTAATTTAGTATTCCCTCAATGTAAGGTAACTGAATTACATTGATAATTCAACATGTGGCCCATGTGGGCTTATATTTCTCACTTGAGCAAAATTTGCTCAATCATAGACAACTGACTAAAGAAATTCACAGATACATATATTCCCTTGCTTAGTTTGTTTTTGACAAATTGATAAATGACTGTAACCTTGATTTTTAAGTTCTTTACACTGAATAAATGAAGAAAATGATACAATAATATGTGAAAAGATGAACTGGAGTACTTTTTTATATTGTTAAATTTTTCTTAAATTGTTTACTTAACATATTGAGTGCTTCAAAACATTAAAATTCTTGGATTGCTGTAAAATTAACTAAAATCATTTTTACAGGGTTTGAACACTCTCTTTCAGTATGCCAGAGCTGGCCTATATCAAAATATGGAAATACTGTGCAAGTCATAATAAAAAAAAAACTTAAAATTTAAGTCAAAAATGACAATTTTAAATAACCTTTGAAAAAGGTATTTTCAAATAAACGTTAGCTAACAAATGCTTTGCTGCTTCTTTTTTTTTTAATCAATAAAATGACACAAAAATTCAATCATAAATTTCATTTCTGAAGGGATCCAAAACCAACCACAATTCTTAAGACACACCTCTAGATTAATCTGATGCATTCAGTTTGATGATCTATGCAGCCAGTCTGAAGAAGTTTATCAAGAAAGGGTAACCTTTCTGATCTCTGTCATAAAGCCCAAGATCCATCCCTTAACAGACTTCACAAACAGTAGCATATTAGCAGGGGACCTTGACTACTCCATATCTACCAAGTTTCATCAAAATTTTTCCAATTAGGCAGAAGTCAATCGAAATTTAATATTGCTTGCTAATAGTATATCCCCCTTTTTAATCCTAAAACACTGAAAAAATGACATATATTATTTTTGCATTCCAGTTATTTCAAATTACATCTACCGGTATTACCATCCACAAAAAAGAAAAAAGAAAATCCACAAAATTACTGGAAAATAGGCCAAAATGATATATTGAAAGAAAAAAAAAAAAAAAACAAAAAAAGGAACTTAAGGTATTCACATTCTAACTAAACTAAGGATAGCCCTTGCGTACCTATTACCCTATTACCGCGGTACATTACATCGATGTAACAAAAGTTGATGACAGTCGGATTGGGGAACTTCCTATTCAAAATTTCATAAATTGCATTTTTTTTTTTTTGAAAACCTCTATGATGTATGTATTTTTGCAAAGGCCTTTTTCAGACAGTCTTGTTGGAATTTGTCTGAATAAAATCAAACATGAAACTAGAACATCAATTAACAAAGAGAATTTTGATGACCAAAATTTGTAATTTATATGATTAAATTTCTTAGCGTTTAATTTGAGTGTTGTAGTGGTGTTTGATACCAACTGACTCAGAATGAAGTACTAAAAGTGAAAATGGAAAGAAAATGCCAAAAGATACTGAAATAAAGAAGCTGACATGTTCAGATCAGTTTTAGTGCACATCAAAGACTTGACGAATGTTGCCGAATATGTGTATATCATTAGCATATCATTATCTGCCAGCAAAAAATGTCATTTTTAGCAGAAGCGGGGAGTTAGATCACTCTGACACATAAAGTTTGATGATCTAAGCAGTTAGTCTGAAAAAAAAATAATGTCAAAGCAGGATAGGCCTATGTTGCCCAACCCTGGATCCACCCCCTAACAGTTCAGGTCACAAATAGCATTTGTAGGGGACTCTACATCATGTATACCTACCAAGTCTACCTATTATATCTTTCAATAAATTCTGAAAATGGAATCTATCAAAGCTAATTATGTTTTATAGTATATCCTCCCCTCTTTTTTAATCTTAAAAATTGCAAAATAATCCTACAAATTATTTATGTACTATATTTCTATCTAATTACATTCCAAAATTCTTTTTCCTATTGGAAGTAAAATAGCCTTCAATAGCACATCCTTCTAAAACACTCAGATACCATGATCTTTTATACCCATGCATCCCTTCTGAAGGAAAACATTTTTGAAAAGGGGGATACCCTCTTGGACATACATCATATATTTAAAGATATGTAGAGGTTCCATAATTCAACAAATATACCATGTTTGATCAAAATCTGTCTGGTGGTTAAAAAGAAGCTGAAAATGTTAAAGTTTACAAACAGCAGACAATACAACATCACAATAGCTCACATGTGAGATTAAAAAGTATTGCACTGATATTGATTCCTTATTTTCAATAGCAGAGACTTTAATGACGATGAGATTAATATTCTTCTGAATGTACTGACAGGATGTACTGAGTAGTTACTGAGTGAGCTTTAGAATAAATTGTAAGCTATATAATAAACATACTTTGTTTCACTTTTGTCTTCATCTCTGTGTGTAGTATTTATTGGTGTATTGGAGTGAGCACCAGGATCATTGTTATCATCCGGAAGTATATCCCCATTGTTTGAATTGATCACCTGTCAAAAAAAATGTTCAAAATTAATAGATATTATCACTGCGACATGTAATAAAGAATCATACTACATGTAGTACCGATATCTAAATATTTCTTTCTATTTGATATTCATGAAATTACGAGGAAAACTTAAATGCTTTGGTACAGTGTTCAACAAAATCAGAAAACAAAATTCATGTCATCTCAATTTCTAAACAAAAGTAGTACAAGTGCTGTAATATATGAAATGAAGTTTTCTTGGCTATATATGGACTACATGTACTTTCTTTGTCTAAGTATTAATATAATTTGAAAAAAGGTAATCTGCATAGCATACTACGATACTTTTTAGTTTTGCTTTCATCATATTCAAGCTAAGCAGGATTTAACAACAGAGCATTGCTCTGGCACATGTTTGAAAGCAGTGTGGCAACAGATGAAACTGCATGTATACTTAATACAAAAAAAAGTACAACAGACGAAAGAAAATAAACATGAATGATAGCATGAAAGCTCAGAAGATGAGCAATAATCTAAAAACTAAGCAAGGTTTGCATGAACTGATGACAAAGCTGTAAATACATTTGGTATACAAAGGTATATCCAATAATAAGGCAATCAAGTACAACCAGACATGTTCAAATGTTATTCTATGTTTCACTTTAAAACATGATATATATGACTTAAGAATTTTGTCTATGAAATCCCCTCAACAAAGTAGGAGACAAATTACACTAGAACTGTTCTAAATAGACAAATAACCTCACAATATCAAAATCATACAACAACAAATTTGGATCTAGTGACTTTGTCCACAGAAACAGGATCCTAGGTCAGATCATGACACATTCGTATGTCATGAGAAACAATAATGACATTCCATTTATGAAGTATCATGATTTAAGGACGAAAAACCATTGAGTTACAGTCCAGAAAATTCTTTGTCTTCACTGATGTGATCTTGACTCTGGCCTATCGATCCTTAAAACAATTGGGAACTCTCTTGGGTCATGGGTATCCTACGAGTGCCAAATATGAAGACTCTTTACATGAACAGCAATCAACTTGCAGTCAAGAAATGTGTTGAAACATAATTTCAGAAAAAGAGCTATTATTCTGACACAGAAATATGTCAACCAAAACAAAATTTACCTATTGCTAATAGAAACAAGTATTAAGTTGTAGTTTCATTATCTCAAGAGATGTGCGAAAGCAATGTGGAAAAGTTTCAAGTCTACAGGCAGTGGAACAGATATATCACCAAATCCCTGTTTCCCCAAGGTATAAAAAAATTCAAACTGCAGAAGTGACAGAACAAAACCTTACAAAATACTAAAAGCACCTTAACAGTTCCCAAAGTAAGCAAAACTAAGAATTCCAGAGAATAATCTCTTCAGTTCCCTATCCCCCCAAAGTGTTATCAAAATCCTGAGTGGTTCAGAAGAAGAAATTGTTTAAAAATAATCGAGTACATGTACTATATTGTAACTCTCCTTTTTTCACTAAAATGGATAGAAATAGCCTTTGAAAAGTTAACATTTGCAAAGATACTATATTATGGATGAATTTTCTGGATGTAGTGTAAATAAATATTATGACAGCATTATAATCTTTTTAACATGAACGCATAAAAAATCTGATTTCTGAGTAAACCAAAAACAACAACACTTTTTCACACTATCCTCAAGATCACTTGGAGTTTTAAAATTCATGCAAGTGATTTGAAGTAGTTTCTCATGAAGGAAATCCTATCTGATATACCCTTGAACGGTTTTGGTCACAAAACAACAATGTTTGGGAAGAAACTCTGATTTATACTACAGGCTAAGAAAAGTTGCTCTTAAATAAAAGAGCATACACTTCTATTAAGCATGAAAATTTGGATAAATGCATCAATGACCATCTCTAAATATAAAGAACCACCAATTCTTTCTTATTTTAAACAAGTTATGAAATTCAGGTCAAGCCAGTTGAAAGAAAGAATAAAACACATTTGACTTAGCTGTATGACAAGTTGCCAGGGACATGCAAAGCAGAAAACAAGCACATAAAAAGAGATCACAAAAATAATATGCAAGATCGTGATTACTGATTGACCATTTTGACTTATGCTTTTATACACACCATTCTTTTGTTCTCCAGTGGGGCAGAAAATCTGCCCAAGTTTAGAACAATAGTTTGGTAGGTGATTAAACTACGAAACATGATCAGAATGAGTATTTGGATCTTGCATATTGATTGTAATGATGCTGCAGTTCCAACTTAGAAAGGTCAAATGAAGTGACATTCATCACTATTGTTGGAATGAAACGGACCCATTTTTCAAACCCTTCTGCGCAAGCCTACTAAGCCTCTAAAATAAACTGAATGACCTTCTCACCATTTTTCAAAGTAGCACAGAAACATGTACAAGTGAACAATGGAACAACAACAGGAGTGAAAGTCAGATTTAAACTGCATTTTCAGAGAATACATTATTATACCAAAATATGAAAGAAGTGCTCCAACAGCAGACATTCCAAAATTTACACTGAACAAAAGCAGACCAGTGATCAATCAATCACTTAACATAAAGGACAGCAAAACAGTGAGTGTGATATTTATAACTTTACTATCATGTTGGACACATGTATCCCCTTTCAGATCATCACACCTTCATACTCCGTATGTAAACATAATGTAAAAGTAGAAATGACCGACACACATATCATCAAATGTATACTTTTTCAAAGATGTATACATGCATATATTTACATTTATTCAATGAAAACGCTATAAACTACACCATGACAGAAATACCTTCATGTGGGTATTACACTGGCATCAAATCTGTTGATCCTGTTTTCATTACGGCCAGACAATAACAGTCATATATAGTAAAAAAGACAGAATTAGACACGTATTATACACGCAGAAGCAACCTTAGCATAAACCACAAATTTACAGGACATGTATGTGGGTTATCACTATGTACTTTGAGAATATTGCACCTGAAGTCTTTACAAATTGCAGTTAAGGTAAAATCAAATCTTTTTTCATGCAACCATTGCAAATGTTCAGTATTTGGAGTATATCTTAAGTGTACAGCAAAAGTTTATAAGCAAAATGATATACAACAAGCCTTAATTGCCTAGAAGCATGCAATAATTGGTTAAAAACATAACACAAGCTTCATAAAGAAACTGTTATAAAGGAAATAAGCTTTGACACAACAGCAAAGACATGAAGATAATCTGCATGGTCTCTTCCATTGTCCAAGAAGATGTAGGTAAAAATGAATAAACTGGGGATTAAAAAGCTAGAAATCATAAAAAGGACAGAGTACTCTGTTGACATTTTCATAATTTACCTGAAGTGATCCCCCATGTCTATCTGGGGCGATCCCCAAATAGTTACCAGCACGGCGTGAGGATTCACCCCATGCATGACCCCTTTGATTTGAACCAGGCTGAAAGAGTAATTAGTGCAAGACTGAGTATGTTATGAGAAAGAAAGTGATTAAAGGGGATGTGTATTACAGAATACATACATAGTCATTCTTAGAATTTCCTCCATCATCTCAGCAGTTTGGAACAGTTACCATGCATATTGTCCTTATTTAATTGCATGTGTGCATCTTGGAACATACTCTGGTTTTCCCTTACAGATAAATCTCCATATCATAAGCTGATTAATTTGTTATCATTTTACTTATAACAATCAGACTACTTGTCACAATCTTAAGGAACATCATGTGACATTTATGGAAGTTCTTAGTATTTTATCACAAGACTCTGATGAATCTGAATCTCTACTGGTCACATCTTTTACTATGTTTATTACTTTGGGTTAGTTCCTTCGAAGAAAATAAAAACACAGAGAAAAAACTTTTTTTTCTCATTTCAAAGAGGCAGTCTTGGGAGTTTCATTCCATTCCTAACATGTTCTTGTCAGATATCATAAATAAATGTCAGATTTCATAAATAGATCATTCTTTTCAATTTTCAAAGTTTTTTCAAGAAGACATGATGTGTTTAAGAAATACTATGCCCTTGGTTACAACAAAATTCAAACATGAAAGTCAAAGGTACAAGGTCGTAAATTATAATATCAACAGAAAAGTCTTACCACATGGAATACAAGTGAAATATCAAGCCCTATCTCGTATGGTTCAAAACTGAAGGCCAATAAGAAAGTTTCGTAAATGTAAGTAAAATAAAAATCAAACTTGATGGTCAAGAAGGTTATAAGGTAATGAACTATAGGTTACAGCATCAATGGAAAGGTCTCACTACAGGAGTATACGTGTAAAATAAGAAAGCCTTAACTCCCATGGCAGAACAATTACAGGCAAGTAATAATTGTTTGAAATGTCAGTCAAACTTGATGGTCAAAGTCTTAAGGACATAAATTAAGGTATCAATAGAAAGGTCTTGCCACAAGGTACACACATGTAATATGAAAGTGCTGGCTGGAAAGTGGAATGGTTAAAAAAATTTCTCCAATATAAAATTTGTCAAAAGACAAACAAGCAGACAGATAGACACTGTTCAATAACAATGTGCCCCAAATCTATCAATCTGGGGCATGGAAAATGCAGAAAATACAGCTTCAATCAATTTTTTTTTTTTTCACTAAACGTCTATATTTAATTGATAATGAAAATTTTCTGTTAGAAAACTTAATTTTTAATACTTAGGTTTAAATGGTACTGAAAATTTTGGGTTAAAAAACTACAAAAAAACATATTAACAGTTAAATGGTTCTAAAAACTTTGTATTACAAAATGTTTTCTATTTTAAAACCAAAACAGTCAGAATTTACACAAGTCTCCACACTGTCTCAGATGGGCCCACTGCATATGTCTAAACGTCTGAGTCATGCATGAAGCAGATGACATCATCATTTAAGTGAAATAATCTTGAAGTGATGTAAAGCAACAAACAAGCATAGCTCATCATCCATTGTTTACAAATTCCCAAGTTCTTGACAACTTCTATACAGACATATATAATATATGATTTCCTGGATATACATCCATAAAAGTGTTTCATTTCTAGTGCAAGTAAAGTGATACCACTGAAACGAGATTAATAATATTCACAATTCCTTTTGATTTAAACACAATCATGACACAAAGCAAAATATGATTATTATTTTGTAACAAGACAGATTCCCTGACAAGCAGACACTTCTATCCCCCTATCTCCTTCTACATTCATCATAATGCTGAGATGCCTTGAAGGCCTTTCCTAACCTCTGATTGTGGGTAAATTGAAGAATGGAACAAAATTTTGTCTTATCTTCTTTATTATCATGTAATGCAGTAATAAAATGTATTTAGCAAAGTTTAGTAAAAAAAATGTTAAATATTTGTGGCCAATAAATAGTTAAATGGGTAGACAGTGTACTCTCAACAGATTAGTATTAAGTAAGATAAGGGTACAGTGATCTGTGACATATTGTCATGGTTGTGCGTGTCTACATGTATCCGCAGCGCCATTAGGGACACAAAAGCCAAATATGAAGGCCCCATGTCTTGCAGTTAAAAAGTTACATTGCAGTAGGCCAAAGGTCACGGTCCAGATCATATGAAAAAAATTTTGGTACCAATGTAAAGGTATTGCAATTAGGGACACACATGCCAAATATGAAGGCCCTATGTCTTGCAGTTAAAAAGTTATTACCAAGGTTAAAGTTTTTGTGACAGACAGACAGATGGGCAGACAGATGAATTAGATTGAATGTTCCCATGCTTTTGCAATAAGCAGGGTCCAAGAAGATTTGGATGTTAAATGTGCCCTATCAGCAGGTATTTCGAACCTTGACCATATATGAAAGATTTGGATGTTAATTGTGCCTTATCAGCAGGAATTTCGAACCTTGACCATATATGAAAGGGCTGTATCAGTAAAGCATATCCAACTAATTTGAAGTCCATTATTTGTAGTTCAATAAACATAACCAAGAATAATGTTGGTGACAGAGCCAAAACAAATTTCCTTAAAAATGTCTTTAAGAGGACAAAACAAATCAATGATGAAACAATTTTCCTGTGGACAACACCTTTTGTTGTATTTTATGTGCAAATAAATTGTTTATTAAAAAATAGAAGATTAACAGTTTTGAAAGTTAGTGGTCAAAGAAACAATATGTGTGAAATGCTTTTCATAATGACTAAATACTGCATAATTTTGAAACAGTGGATCGTTCTTATTTATTTCACTTAAAGAACATCAGTAAGCGGAGAAAGCTAAAACTAGATGTGTCAATATGCTACAAATGCCCCTGCTGGCAGCAAAAATTTTCAATTGACATTTTTTGAACAACACATGCAGTCAAAGGCCACAACTTCTTCACACATCCTTCTAGATGATTTTGATGTATCTTGTTTGTCTCAGTAAGCTGTGGTTATGAAGAAATTGTTTAATTGTCAAATGAGGATAGCCTTTAGAGTCTTACATTTGAAACAGGTGGCGCCACCTCTTGTGGGGAAGTCATAAAAATTATAAAAATCTAAAAATTGAGATATTGACAAATTTCATTTACAGTAACATTCCTTATCATAATTATGACTAAAATAACCTAATTTCAATATAATTTAAAGCATCAATGTTATCTGAGGGAGAAAATAACACTTTTCAGCATTGAAATCATTAATGCCAAAAAGAGGTAAAAAATACTAGAACTGTCCTAACGGGACAAATACCCCCCGCGGCAACAAAATTCAAAATAGGGCATAGAACTATATATATGACCAATATTTAAGTTTTGGAGAAGAAAGTGAAGGTCAAGGGGGTTGTGTAAATTCTTCTTGTATCAGTGTACAGGACTTGTCATACAGAATACACACATGTAAAATGGACTCCCTATCTCTCTATGACTATATTTTACCGTAAAAGTCTTCTTGTATCAGTGTACAGGACTTGTCATACAGAAGACACACTTGTAAAATGGACTCCCTTTCTCTCTATGACTATATTTTACCGTCAAAATTCTTCCAAAAAAAGTCAAATGTCAAGGCCAAGGTCACAAGGTCAAAATGCTGGTACCGACTGAAAGGTCTTGCCACAAGGAATACACATATACAGTATGAAGGTCCCATCTCTTTTCTTTCAAAAGTTATGGTTAAATGTAAAAGTTTTGAAAAGTAGGTCAAACATCGAGACCAGGGTCACAAAGTCGAAAATGTTGGTATCGACAGAAAGGTCTTGCCACAAGAAATACACATGTGTAGTATGAAGGTCCCATCTCTTTTCTTCCAAAAGTTATGGCTAAGGTTAAAGTTTTTAAAAGGTAAGTCAAATGTCAAGGCCAAGATCACAAGGTCAAAAATTTTGGTACCAAAAGAAAGGTCTTGCCATAAGGAATATACATGTGTAGTATGAATACCCAGTCTCTTTTGGTTCAAAAGTTAAGGCTAAGGTTAAAGTTTTTAAAAAGTAGGTCAAATGTCAAGGCCAAGGTCACAAGGTCAAACATTTTGGTACCAAAAGAAAAATCTTGCCACAAAGAATATACATGTGCAGTATGAATACAAAGTCTCTTTTGGCTCAAAAGTTACAGCTAACGTTTAAGTTTTTAAAAAGCAGGTCAAATATCAAGGCCAAGGTCACAAGGTCAAAAATTTTGGTACCAAAAGAAAGGTCTTGCCACAAGGAATATACATGTAAAGTATGAATGCCCAGTCTCTTTTGGTTCAAAAATTGTGGTCAAAGTTAAAGTTTTCCGGTACGACAGACGGACGGACGGACGGACAGACAGACAAGGTGATTCCTATATACCCCCCAAACTTTGTTTGCGGGGGGTATAAAACATCAATTTATGTTTGACAGATCTTTACCCCAAACACAACTTTTAATAACCCATCCTTATAGATTGCCTAGATGCAATTAGTTTTCAAATCCATGCAGTGCTTTTGGAGAAAAAGAATTTTGAAGATGGGTACCGTTTTGAACATACTTGGCCTCATCAAGGATCCAACCTTGAAGAGATCTGGACCATGAACACATTTTTGGTAGAGGACCTTGAGTACATTATGTATTCTTAGTTTCATCAAAATCCTTCAAGCCATTTTGGAGGAGAAGTCAGAAATGTAAAAAATGTTTAAAACAGACATCAGATGGTGCACTATGACAATAGCTCACCTGAGCCAAAAGCCTTTGGCTCAGGTGAGCTAAAACCCCAATGAAGTAACAAATTCAATAAACTATTATCTATATAATGAGGATGAATTACTATATTATACTATCCATACTAGTTGAGAGTTTTGTGTACAAATTTTAACTCAGCAATTTTTCCATTCAAATTTTGAAAATATAAATATTTCATTCAAATGAAAGAAATGAAAAAGTACACCATCCCATAGGGAATACTTCTACCAAGTATAATCCTTGTCTGACTAAGCATGTAGAAGTTAATGAGCAACCATGAAAATCTTTGACCTTAGAGGTGTGACCATGGATCAAGATCATGACATACCACTATCTATGTAAGGAACACCTTTACCATGTATGAACTTTACCTGACTAGACAAATAGATGTTCACGACTGAACAAGAAAATTTCACATAAAAAAGTAAAAGTATGACCTGGGTCAAGGTCATGATACTGCCCTCCCATAAGGATCATTTTTACTAAGTATGGAAATATTCTTATAAAGTATTAGAAATTATGGAGTGTTAAAGACAGACAGACATCACTGTACCATAATGTCCCATTAAAGATGGCATAAAAAACACAAATAAAACAAAACATTGTGGAATAATGTGATCAAAGTCTATTTAGAATGGATAGAGAGATTTACAGAAAAAACTAAAGAATACAACAACACTTATTAAGATCTATCAGAATTCAGTTTTATCGAGTGATATCACATGAATGTTATTAGAAGATTTTTGTATAGAAAACAAAGAAGAACAAGGGCTGTAACTCTTTGAAAAAAAGTAAATCATGACCAAACTCGAATTTGATCTGCAACTCACCGATAAAAAGCTAAATATCAAATTTCAAGTCAGTAACTTTAATGGTTGCAAAAACCAGTCTAGAAAACCAAAGTGTCCCAGACAAACATTGTGGAAACCTTTATTCTCCTCCCCCTCCCTGATTTTACCAGTAGGGGAATTATTAATAAAACTGAAAATAGACCCAGTAACAATGAAACATTGTCAATTTAGATACAGGTCCACAAATACTTATGATGCACTCTCTGAACCATAAATAATTAATGCAGACTTCAAATTTTACTGAAATAAGATTTTATAATGTTTTATGGTAAATACATGTAACTGAAATAAGCCAACAAAGGTTTGTTTTGCAAACTGGTTATATATACTCATATGAGTGAAATAACTGCCTAGCATTTGCACTTATTTTTTTTGTTACCTACAGTTATCATGTATAATACTCTTTATGACATACTTTTGCCATTTAAAAACTTGGACTATAATTGAGCTTTCTAAAACATCGATCACATAGCCTGATTAATGATAACAAAACAGATGACCCCAATATAAAAATGAAAGTGCAAATGCTGTTGAAATGGAACACCAACAACACTAATAATAAAGTTTTGACTGAAGTCAATACAAGCTCTAGCAGAGTATACTGTTATAGATTATACGACATGTCAATGTAGTGTATGAATTAAAGTATAGAGTGGTATCTGAAATACAGTGCACTGGCACACTAACCGGTACATCTCGACGATATATTTGCTTGTCATCTCGCTTGGACGGTGCTGAAGGCTCCGTAGAGGGCATGGTAACTGGTGTAGGCTACAAACACAAATAATTAAACGGTACTTTATTTATATGATGCAAATTTTTATGCCTTTCTAATTTAGTAACAATAAGAAAACAATAAAATACAACATTACTGTCCGCGCCACTCACTCTGGAAACTGGAAAATCTGGATTTTCAGTTATTCATCTTCAGAATAATTTCAAAAAGGCAAAACCATTCGATAGATCTTGTTAAGTCGTAACTTTTGGTGTATGCTATATGTTTGTATGAAGAAGCGTTCATATTTTACAGAAAAAAATCAATTTTAGATAGGGCGATTTCCATGTTAAATTTTGACGTGACGTCGCCAAGTTTTCCATAGACTCAATGTTAAACATCGGCGACGTCACGTCAAAATTAACATAGAAAACACCCTATCTAAAATGATTTTTTCCCTATAAAATACGAATTATTCTTCGTAGAAACATATAACATACACCAAAAGTTACGACTAAACAAGATCTGTCGATTGATATTAATTTTGTAAAACTATTTTAAAGATAAATAAGTGAAAATCCAGATTTTTCGGTTTACAAAGTGAGTGGCGCGGACAGTAAAGGAGAAATTCAGACACCAAAATCCAATGAAAATTTATGGAAATATTAGAGATTAATTTTACAGCAAGATCTATATGGTTCAACTCCCTTTTACATGTACGCAATGATTTTGAGGGGGTCAAATATAGTCCCGAATTCAAATAGTTCCAACTCTGGCACTCAATGGCTTATGATAATGAATATATATAATGTTGTTGCATGATTTTCCCGTTTTTAGGATACAACTTTTGGTCCAGTAATTGGTTTTAATACAATTGGCTGACAAAACTTTGAATTTATAGTTATGCATAATCTCTGTACCTATTTTGTTTGCATTGAAAAACTTAGTAGTTACAGCGAATTTATTTTGTGAAATTAAGTTAGTTATATTTATATATTTATGAATATATGCTTGATGGCAGATGGTCATTTTCAATTTCATATTGAAGTTTGTTGAATTTTGTCTAGTATGTCAAACTAGAAAATTATAACAGCACTGAGCTTTGGAGATGAAAGATTTATATTGTAAAATGTGTCTTTGAACAATACAATGTAAATGAATGCAACAGATGGGGAAAAATATCATACTGTTCAATTTTTACATTCAATACTCTTTGTTGTAACAACTTCTCTAACATCTTCTTGAATGCTTTATGTAACTAATACAGTCAAATTTCGATAACTCTTCTTGAATGCTTTATTTAACTAATACAATCAAACTTCAATAACTCTTTTTGAATGCTTTGTATAACTAATACAGTCAAACTTCGTTAACTTGAAGTGCAAGGGACCATCAAAATCACTTCAAGTTTCAGTAGGTTTGAGTTTTCAAAGATTTAAGTTGATAATTACAAGAGGCCCAAGTGGGCCTATATAGCTCACCTGAGTATACAGATGATCAGTCATGCAGGAAGGAAGAATTCATTCATTTTTGCATTAGTGTGACTAAGTCGACACAAATGTTGAAAATAGGTTAAATCTTATTTCAGATCAGAATAAAAAACGACACTTTTTTGCACATCCATTCAAGTGATTTTGATATTAAGCATTTGCTTTGTCTCTGCAAGATGTGTTTCAGGGCAACAAGTTAGTAATCTTCTTTAAGTGGGGCCTTTTGTTGACTGATGCAAGTCTGGGTCATGAACAACAATTGTTTCAAATATTGTCCAGATCCAACTTAAAATGGCTTAATTTCATATGTTGAGTGTTGAGAAATATCTAAAAACTTATTTAGATGTGTAAAGAAATGAAAAAAGAATTTTGACCACAGCTGGATTTGAACCACTACTCTCCATATTTTAATTACCAAGTGGTATATGTACCATTGTGAGACCTAGTTTTTAGACATGGTGGCACCATCTGTGGACCAATTTGGATGAAATGTAAAAATTGATAGAGGACCTATAGTACTTCATGTATACCATGTTTCATTAAAATCTTTCATGTGGTATAACAGCAGAAGTTAAAAATATGAAGAATTGTCCCTATACACCCTCATTTGGAAGTCTTAAAAAATTCATGGAAAATCCAAAAATTGATATATTGACAAAATTCTTTCAAATTAACATTCCTTACCATAATTATGATCACAATGATCCATAATAAAATCATCATTATCAATTAATTAGGAAATATGACACTTTTCTGCATTGAAATCACCAAGTCCAAACATATGTCGAAAAAAAATTCTAAAATTTGATTTTGGAAGGGAACCAAAATGACAATACATCTTCACTCATCCCTCTAGATCATTTCTATGCATTCTGTTGGTCTAAGTATGCAGCCAGTATGAAGAAGAAAATTGTCAAAGGAGGGTACTCTTTTGGGACCGCCACATGTAAAGCAGTCTGGACGAAAACAACAGAATTTAAAGGGGATCATAAGTGATTTATTTCTACCAAGATTTATTAAAATCCTTCCAACAGTTTTGCAAAAAAGTTGAAAATGTGAAAAATGGCCACCCCCCCCCCCTTTTTTTAGAAGTCTTAAAGAATTCATAAAAATTCCAAAAATTGAGATATTGACAAAATTCTTTCACAATATTATTCCTTACCATAATTATGATCAAAATAGTTATTAAGAAATCATCAATATCAATTAACTGAAAGACATGACACTTTTCTGAATTGAAATTACTAAGTTCAATTACACGTCAAAAACTCCTAAATTTCTATTTGACAGGTCTTAACCCCCGAACACAATTTTTGATTAACCATCTTTATAGATTGTTGAAATGCAATTAGTTTCTCCATTTATGCACTGGTTCTGGAGCAGAAGATTTTTGAAGAGGGGTACCATTTTGGGCACTTTTGGCCCCACCCTGGATCCACCACTGAGGGAATCTGGATCCACAAACACAATGTTAGTAGGGGACCTTGAGTACATCATATATTTAAAGTTTGATCCAAATCTGCAAAGCGCTTCCAGAGAAGAAGTCGAAAATGTGAAAAAGTTAACGACAGACGACGACACTATAACTATAGCTCACTTGAGCCAAAAATACAAAAAGATAAAAGTGAGATCAGGCTTTTCTTTTACTGTGTTGACTGTAGTAAGGTTAATTATACAATTTACAAGCATTTAAATGTGTATCATTTTAATTACATATTTACATTAATATTTGGAATCACGTGAATGAAATTTACATATGCTATATTTTTAAACGCAAATAAGAATCAAAGAGTATGAAGTATATTTTATCTTCAATAATAATAATAATAAATATACGGGTAGCTACTATCTCTTTTTTCTCACACACAGAAATGAGCTTCAATGATGACCATGTATAGCACATGACAAAAATATCCTTTGTTCTCGCTCTTACACTTGGTATGCAATTTGTGGGTGTTTTCCTTTTTTTTTGAAAAGCAACATACAGCAAGAGTGAAACTAGCTAAAGAGGTTTGATTCGGTAGAATGGACGTCTTGTGGTTTCTAAAGTTATGATATAATTATGGGAACATATAACCACATAAAACAGTCTGTCACACGTGGACACCTAATAATTGATATTTGTAATCAATGTACAAAC
This sequence comes from Pteria penguin, assembly GCA_035048485.1. Lineage (NCBI taxonomy): Eukaryota > Metazoa > Mollusca > Bivalvia > Pterioida > Pteriidae > Pteria > Pteria penguin. The sequence goes on from CM068581.1 coordinate 29,126,902, forward strand.
AAATCAATTATTATCCAAACCCATGTCTCCTTTTTGAGTTTCCATTGGTCAAGTACAGTACAGTTTTATTTTTGAGACCTGAAAATGAATTCAAGTTTTCAAAGGTTCTCAAGTTTCAGTAGTTTGGGAAGGTGTATAATACTGAAATGTATAGAAATGTTGTCTTGACCAAAAATCTACTTACATTTGAGTTTTTGACATTTGAGTTATCGAAGTTTGACTGTATATATCATACAGACAGTACAAAATTTTATATTATGCCATGAACAATACACATCAACATGGGTTTATTTCTTGAAATAATTGATTACACTACTGAACCTACAACAACTGTATTTGTTAATGTAAAATGATGTATCTATAGAGGATTTACATTTAAGGAATAATTCCTTTTATGAATAAACTGCTAAGAAACAAACCTGTCTTCCTGTCCAATCAAATTCCCAATCACATTCATATTCCATCATATCTGTAAAAAGTTTCCGTAAGTAGTCATAATCAGGTGTCTCGAAAAAATCTAGCCGCCTTACATACCGCAAATATTGTGCTAATTCATCTGAAATATGTAACATCAATAATCACATATTTTTGTCATATTTTTACAAAAGAGAAAACTGATACAAATAGTACAGTTATACCATATAAAAGACATAAAGAACAATGTTAAAAATTATGAAACTACCCCATAGATAGATGCCAGGCAGTGTTATCCCTAGAAGTTTTGCTTCACAGTGCTTTGGGAATCTATTCACAATCAAACATCAATATCTTGTACACTGATATCTTGAATACCCGGGATATCTCGAAGTCGGATGTCGGTCCCTAAAAAAATCCTTCATATTATGATTGAATTCACCCAGATGCATCGAACACTAATATACAAATATCATGCTTCTCTTCAATCCATTTTCAAGTTCCAAAATTCTTTTTACCCGGTTTGTCTCAAAGTTGGCTTCTCATTGACAATTTTTCCCAAGGCTTTTTCCTAGTTGATGGACCGCGTGCTTGGCATGATGAAATGACTATGTCGGTGTGCAAAGACACTATATACTACAATAGAGTAGCTTGGTCTTTTTTAAAAAAAATGGAATCATCACGTCATGTTTCTTTATCTTTTCCTACATGTTAGTCCATCCTAGGTTTTCATTATAGTATATGACAGTTATATTCAGTATTGAATTTAAAATATGAAAGTATTGAAAACCTAACATGATGCTTTTAGTTTTGGAGTATATTCTATCTATATTCTCATAAATTAAAGGTATGATGCTTTTTAGATTAATTAGTTAAAAAAAAAAATGCACATTTTCATACGTATTTATTGATAAATACATCATGTACTTTAATAATCACATGTCATATGTAGGCCTATGTTAAATGTTAACTTCAAAATTTGTGATCGTGAACTCAAAATTTGGACATCTTGAACTACAGAAATCTCTAGGTATTTTCCACGGCCCCTCTGACTTCAAGATATTGAGATCTGACTGTATCTGTTATCCAAGAGGAATGAAAATTAAGATCCAGGAACTGGAAAATTGAATGTTTTCCAAGTTCTTTTCTAAGATGACTTAATTAAAATAATGTGTTGCAAAACATTTAAAATCTTGTTTCAGTATAAAAAGTACTAAAACGAAATTTTGTGTTTGGCAAGATTTGAACTGCAATCCAACAGCACGCCACAACTAGCATACCAGGTACATCAAAATTCTGAAGAAAATCATAAAAATCAAGAAAACTTCAGGAGAAACTTTCAAGCAACCTTTGAAATAGAAATTTTTAAATAAAAGATGGCATATAAATGCTTTTATGCTTCTCATATTTAATAAATTTGAAATATGACACAACAAGAGTTGTAAATGACAACATAGCTCACCAGTGCAGGTCATAATCATCTCCAGGACATTGAAAGCAAAGGTTTATAAGTCTGTAATATGTTTTGAAAAGTTTGTCAAAAGTTCAAGGTCATGATCACAAGGTCAAAAGAGATAGCACCAAATGAAAGCTTTGGTCATAAGCAATCTTCACATATCAAAGCCCTTTCTCTAACAGTTCAAACGATAAAACCCAGGATAAAATGTTTGAAAAGTAGGTCAAGGTCATAAGGTCAATAGAGAAGGCACCAAATGAAATATCAAAGTCCTATCTCTAACAGTTCAAACAATAAAACCCAGAATGAAGTTTCTGACAAGTAGGTCAAATCCAAGGTCATAAGTAATGGCACCAAATGAAAGTTCTTGTCATAAGGAATCTACATGTTAAACATCAAAGTCCCATCTCTTATGGTTGGAAATGTATAGCCAAAGATGAAGTTTTCAAAAAGTATGTTTAGCTCTAAGGTCAAGATTACAGGTTAAAAAATGATGGCAACAAATGAAAGTTATAATCATAAGGAATTTATATGTGATAAATTAAACTCGCATCTCTAATGTTGAAAAGATATAGCAAAAGTTACAGTTTTTGAAAAGTACGTCAAAGTCCAAGGTCAAGGTCAGGATGTCAAATGTGATGATACAAAATGATCAAAGCCCTACCTCTAAGTCTTGAAAAGATATAACCAAAGTTGAAGCCTTTGAAAAGTAGATCAAAGTCCACGTTCAAAGCCATGAGGTCAAAAGTGATGGCGTTAAGCGAAGCTCTGGTCTGAGGAATCTACTTTTGAATGTTTAAGTTCTGTCTCTTATGGTTCAAAAGTTATGGTCCAGGTTTATAGTTTTTAGGACAGCGGATGCAGACACTGGGGTATGACATTAGCTCCCCAGACATTTGTCTAGGTAAGCTAAAACTGTGTGATACAGAATAAGTCTAAACCTTTTTTTTCTAATATGCCATACTGAATACTGCAAAGTTTTTCTTAAATTCCCCAAATTCAAGACCATGATACAAAAATATGCAAAAAAGCTAAAATCTGAATTCTTTTTCTCCAGGGGGGAAACTTTGTAAGAAAATCTTAGGGGCTAAGTGGGCCCCTAACTTTTAAAATTTAGGAGCCCACTAAAATTTTCACGGGCCCACATCTTTTCAATGTACTTGTTCAGTTATACAGAAGGATACATAAAGTCGTCTCGCTCATTTTCCTTTTCGATCATAGACGTTTTATCGATTTATGTGTAAGGTTTAATAAAATCTATCAGGAAGGGCAGGATTCCTTTTTTCTGTAGAAAATATTGTACAGATAAGGTAGTTCTATCAATAAAATATATCCCTAATAGAATATCTGACTACTACGATTAAACGATTCCTGACAGATTTTATTAAACCTTACGCATAAATCGATAAAACGTCTATGATCGAAAAGGAAAACGAGCGAGACGACTTTATGTATCCATCGACGCTTTAATCATTCGGAACTATCTCACACTTTGCTCGAAACTTATTACATAGGAAAAGATTGATGTTATACAAATGACATTTTACTGAGTGTAACAGTGAAACAGGAACTTCGCATATAAACTGCCATGCTGCGATGAGCAAAGACCTCTCGATGTCTTAAGAAAATTACATTCACCAAGTGGGCGATTTCTTTTGAGATTTCACGAGCCCACACCCAAGAACTGGTTGCCAATGCCAGTGGGCGAGTGGAAAGTTTCCCCCCTGTTCTCCAATGAGAATTCGTAAGTACTATCATTTTTTTTAATTTGCCTTATTACAGGGCTTATACAGCTTCCCTTCAGCATGCCAAAACTGGCCTGTAACAAAATCAGAAAACAAGATGTATTTGTCAACTAGATGAATACCCCTAGCAGTAAATTTTGCAATGTCCTGTATCTTGAATACACCCCATCCCTTGAGAATACATATGAAATATGATAGCCCTAACTCTTTTTATTCAACAGTATCAACCACTGTTAAAGTTTAAGTTTTTGAAATGTATGTCAAAGGTCACGATCAAGATAAAAAATTATTGTACCCACAGAAAGGTCTAGTCACAAAAAATTCACATGTGAAATATGAAAGCCCTATCTCTTACGATTCAAAAGTTATAACCAATGTTAAAGTCTTTTTTTTTATCACAGATAAAAAGGGAAAAAAACTAATGCCTCTGATTCTTTGATTCCGGGGCATAAAAAGCCATAAAAACAAGAAAACTAAACATTGACATGATACTTTCAAATAACCCTCAAATATATATTACTAAGATTAAATCCAAATCTTTATTCTGCATATCTATTTGTCCCATTTACAGGGTTCCACAAGATCTTTATCTACAATGGGACAAATAGAAAAGCAGAATAAAGATTTTTTTTTTAATCAGATTGGAGCATGGAAACTGTTGTTTTTGAGAATTTTCTACGCCCAAGTCTGTCAAAAAACCTCAGTTTTTACTGCCTCAACCGAAAGACAGAACACTGGTGTGCCCAGGGCAGGAGTCGAACCCGGGACCTCTCAATCACGAGCCGAGCACCCTATCCAATAGGCCACTCCGTCTTTAGTGGTTCTTGAGAAAAAGTTAAAAATATGAAAAGTCTGTGTGGGACGGACCAAAGATTGAGGATGGAAGGAGCGCTATAACAAAAGCACATCTAAGGCAAGCTAAAATTACCACTTTCAAATGAGCTGTACAGGATCAAAACGATGCTAGTCATGCAAACAAAAACAGTATAAGTCTGTATAACAAAAATCACAGATTATTTACCTGGAAAATTTTCACACAGTACTTCTACTGGTGTCGCTCTTTTTGTGTCTCCTATTTTCTGATAGCGTTCCTTCAAAGTATCTGCTTTTAAACCCTGCCATGGGAGACTTCCTCTTAGGAAATACATAAACATATGACCAAGAGCTTCTAAATCATCTCGTCTACTTTGCTCTGAAACAATGAAAATAAAAGTTAACAAAAATGTTGATGGATAGCTGATAGATGGAACAACAGATGGACAGACAGAGTCAAACAAGAGTTGTCAGAATACAACATGTATTTTCAATGTTTCTTTAATTCAAAGTCAAGTCCATGGTAAAGGCCTAAAGTTATCTAGATGAAAGCTCTGTTCACAATCAATTTATGTGTGAAATTTCTATATCTAAATATTTCAAAAGAAAAAGTCCAAGTCAAAGTTTTTAAAAAAAGTTGGTTAAATCCCAAGGTCAAGGTCACAAAGTCAAAAGTCATGGTATCAAATGAAAGTTGGACATGAGGAACCAATGTATTAAGTAGCAATTCTCTACCCTGATTGACTAAAAAGATAGAGCCCAGGATAAAGTTCTTGTAAAGTAGGCGTGAATTATCAAAGTCCTACCCCCATTGATTCAAAGATATAGCCAATGCTAAAAGTTTTCTAAAAGAATGTATGTCAAAGTCAAGGTCACAACGTCAAAAGTCATGGTATCAAATAAGCTCTGGTTATGAGGAACCTGTATGTGAAGTATCAAATCTCTAGCCCTATTGGTACAAAAGATATAGCCTAGGCTAGAGTTTTTAAAAGTTGGTCAAAATTCAAGGTCACAGACACAAATAAAAAAGTGATGGCATCAAATAAAGCTCTGTCATGAGGAATCTACAAGTCACACATCAAAGTCCTGTTTCTAATAGTTCAAAAAAATAAAACCCATGTTTCATTTTTTGAAAAATAGGTCAATGTCCAAGGTCAAGAGGTCAAAAGTCATGGCACCAAATGAAAGCTCTGGTCATGAGGAATCCATTTATGAAATATCTTATTCCAATCTCTGGCAGTTCAAAAGTTATAGCTCTGGGTAAATCTTTTTAGACGGGAAATGTCTGGGTCATTAGCTCCCCAGACATATTCAGAATATTTTTACACATAATACACAACAAAATAATAGGCTGAAACATTGTAGATGCCAGGGGTATGACATTAGCTCCGAAGACATATTCAGAATACGGTTACCGTATACATTAATCCACAACAAAATAATAGTCTGAAATATTGTGTGTTTAAACTTTTTAGGTGATTTGTAAAACAATTTACATTGATGATTCAATTTATTCCAATTAACATTTTTCTGACAAAATAATCAGATTTGTAACTTACCTTTGCCTAAATGTGTATTTATACTCATGTATCTAGCTGTGCCAGTCAAACTTTTGTGTTCCCTATATGGAATATGTTTATGAGTTTCAGGATCTATATACTCTTTTGCTAAACCAAAGTCTATAATATGTATGATATGCTGTTTTTTAGTTGATTGCCTTCCTATTAAAAAGTTTTCTGGTTTAACATCCCTGTATATCAAATGTTTGGAATGCACATATTCCATCCGTGTAATCTGCAATGGAGAAATTTATGACTGAAAACTAGAAGATGTATGCAAAACATATGGCCCATTTGAATTTTTTCACTTCTGTAGACCACATCTTAAAATTTAATAAGAGTTCAGTATTGTTCAATTCATGTGCTTCTATGCAGTAAAGTACAGCTAACAGCATATCCTTAGTTTTTATTTTTTTATTATTCTATAATTTTTATCTAAACAACCATTCTAATAAATAACAATAAAATCATCATCAAATAAAGATATTCAGTAAACATTAACAAATCCCAAAATTTCACTTACTTTCTACCAAAGTGCAGGCACTATGACTATGACCTTTGGCAAACTTTTTTTTTTTTAAATCAATACACATCTTTTACTTTTAAATAAGTAAAAGGTATCTGAATTAATATCTGGAAAATCTAAATATCCTTTCTTTTCAGTCTAAGTTTAGAAGCTGTGACCTTGACCTTGATCTTAGAAGCATAATTACATATCTGTTCTTGTATTGTACAGTAGATGTATCATGAAAATTCCTTTCTATCAAAATACAATCCTCTAAGTTGCAACCGAAACAATCGACTGAACACACTCCCAAAATCGCAAAGAAGATTTTGAGGCACCTTTAGGTCCATTTTTTTCCCCAAGTTAGTGTGTCTGTAGAATTTAAACCATTCACAGAAGACATCTGGTTTTACGATTGTAGCTTTTACATATTATGCTTTTGTCAGTACAAACCACTTTCATTAATTTAAACACGATAGGAACACAAGTGTTGTTAACAGAATAAAATCACATGTTAGGAATTCTCTGGCTCCCTCCATCATGGAGGCACTGATCTGAATCAGCAGTGAGGGCCCTAATGTGACAGACTTTGGACCAAATCCATGCATCACACATTGGTTATCAACACCCCGGAAAGTAAAGCATTGTGGATGGCCAAATGATTTGGACCAGGAATGCGATAGCCTCAGACATGATTTTCTTTCAGTTCAAAATGTGTTGAATTTTGTAGAAGAAGAAAGAAAATAGCAGAAGTTTAGTGCGAATCCCCTTTTATCAGTTCTTTTCAATGTGTTTTCCGCTTTTTCTTGCAGTTTTTCAAAATCATGTTTGTAATCTAGACATTTGATTAAAACTAATTTTGACTTGAATTAATAATTTAGCAATGAATTCAACTGTTATAATATTTATTATATCTTAATATAATAACAAAACTTGATATGCACTTTCATGTATTTTATGTTTCTGACTGTGGCGAAAAAATTCCCTCTATATGTCAATTAAATTTTCTGTAAAGGTGACCAAAATTCTGAATTGATCGCCTTTTAGCAACCTATTACTAAATGCTACTTAGAGCACTGTAAAATATAGTTTTCAACTCAACACTCAAGTCAGAAGTGCTATAATAGAAGATAGTCTAGTCAGTTATTTTGTGTTACATTACTGTAGAGGAACTTACCAGCTGAATGGCTATCATAACAACTGTTTTGAGGGAAAATTTTCTATCACAAATATCAAATAAATCCTCTAAACTTGGTCCCAAAAGTTCCAGCACTAGTGCATTGTATTTTCCACATGGTCCAAAGTAATAAACATTCGGTACACCCTCTGGAAAGTAAATTTTGATATGAATATCTAATAATGTAACATGGATATTAGAAACTATGTTTTTTTCTCTCGTCGAAAAATTTTACAAGTTTACTTTTCTGCGGTTTCACGCCTTCAGGAAACAATACCACCACATCATCCTTGATATTGTCAACAATCATTGAATCAATGTCAAATCAATGTTTTATGAATCATTTCGTAAGAGTAACAGACTCTTTCCAAACATTGGGACGACTTCGTTAAGTATAGTGGGATATTACAATTACTAAATTGATCGGGATACGAATGAATAAAGTGAAAAAGTAAAAGATATCCTGAGGGATATTGTTCCCATTATATACTGGTAAATATAAATTAGGTGTTTCCATATTTTCTACCAACCAACTGGACTTCTGGAAAACACATTTCACTGGCCTGACTGAAATTCCAATGGCAAAGGGCCACCAGACCACCTCTTATTTCGACCCCTGCATTACATAATAGGAACAATATTTGAACTTGATCTGTAACTTGCCATGGTAAAGCATGATAATCTGCAAGCATGATGAAAAAAGTGCAGAAAACTAAGTACAGTCAAACTCCTTAACCCAAAGTTGGATAACTCGAATTTCCGGTTAACTCAAAGTTTTTTGTCGGTCCGAATTTTTTCCTTAATAAAGCAACCAAATTTACTATGCATAACTTGAATTTCGTTTACTCAAAATTCTCGATAACTCAAAGTGGTTGTCTGGTCCCAATGTCTTACTTCATTAAAAAATCACACTCGAAGTGCGCTTGATAGTCCAAACAAGGTAATTAATTCGTCCAGGTATGCATAAGGTATGCATAAGGTTTCCCTTCATCTTGAAGTATGAATATTTGTACAAACAAAGTAATTAGCCGGCCACAGGCACAAGTGAAAGGGAGTACTGTGGCGTAAAGCCATACTGATCGGGTATTTATCCGTGATTAGATAATCACGTTTCTACTTGGCAGTTTGTTCGTTAATTGCAGTGCAAAGTACATGCAAACATCACTATTAATTTCTATACAATCATCGTTATCAATCTGTCCATAAATCAATATCCAATCAAATTTCTTTAAAGAGACAAACATCCATTCCTGTTTTCCTTAACTATGTGTGAAAATTGTCGTATTGTTATTTCATTATGCAATCTTAATAAATTATAGAATTGTTATTCAGGTGTACTTTATCATTGTATCATGTGTATTAGCCAATATTGAGTGTACCAATGTGTCTGTTCCGCCAGCGACTTCGAGTTAACAAGTTTCAACTGTATTTGCATTAATTTTGTAGTTCACGGGCCACAACTCAGCAAAATACTGACTAACGACAACAAAATTTGCATTTCATCTGTAACTTGCCATGATAAAGCAGTGTCCCAAATATCAAACGGACAATTGCAAGCATGACAAAAAAAGTGCAGAAAACTGATTTGCCAAACAGACTGATGGAGAGCAAACTTACAGTCCCCTTCGGCAAATTCACTGGTAAGGGACAAATAATGCACATATGTTAGAGTAATTTGTTAGATGTGTATATTCTGTTACTGAGAAGGTCTTTGAATGAGACAGAAATCAATTGTACATCAGCTACATCAACTTTTAAAACAATCCAGCAAAGCATATACTCCATCAGTCTAACATCTAATCATGTCTTAATCAAGTTAATACCACTTTGATCAGGCCTAGCAAAAGCTTTAAAAACTCACCAGATATATTTCTAACTTCATTGAACTTGTTTTATGCATAATAGACAAAAGAAAAATTTACCAGACCAAAGCTAATTTTACCCGATTTTATCTAGTGACCTTTGGATCATCTGTTTGATTTTTTACTTATCTTACCTGATTGTCCCAGCTGCTTATAGAATCGGTATTCTAAATGAAGTTGTGGTGCTCTTGATTTCATAGGTTCCTAAAATATAAAGGAAACAATATATACCTGCTAAATACAATCATCATCCATGTTCTTTCAATGAGTCAGTAAGAATGGTTTAATCTTTTTCTCAAAATCTGCCATGGTAATCAGAAGACAAATTATATAAGGACACCAAAGCTCTTGTCATACGGAAGTTACATGTACATGTTAATTCTATACCACTCAAAGTTTTCCCTCCTTTCCCCCTTAACAACATTTGACGCCATTGCCCCTATCTTTAATGACGAGTTTCGACGCCTCTCAAAATAGACCAATTTTGTAGTCTGGAAATTCCCTTAATTTATTTTTATCAGTAAGATATTTTTTATATTGATTTTAAAATCATTTTCATTCGGTATTTCTCCAATGTAAGAATATAAAAGGCAAATAGTTGCTAGGTGATTTCAATATTAAACAACTGAAGAAAATCCGCGAAAATGGCGGCCGAGTTTTCCGATCAATCAAATCAATCTGATCATGTATTACAAAGAATTTTTGATATAATAAACGAAAGTAGCAAAAACAAATTTCCTGGTTTTGAAAACAATGCTTCAGATAGTGATTCAAACTTGTCTGATGACAATTCAAGCAAAATTCAGCAAATTCAATGTCGCCCGATCGAATTAACTCTGACTCAAAAAATAGAAAAAGAATTCGCCATGTGCCAATTTCCCCTTTGCCAACAATTCTGTGAAATATTATATTCAAATCCATGTTATGGGTAAAAAGTTATGGGCAGGACAATGATTTACCCATCATATGCACTGTGACCTTGTTTAGCAGACATCCGACTTTAGTTCAAGGTCATGACACACCCTTGGATCCTGTGCAACAATTCTGTGAACTATTACCGTACTCATATCCATGCAAGGGGTAAAAAGTCATGGCCCAGACAAACCATTATATGCAGTGTGACCTTGGCCCTACAGATATAACCGTGGTTCGAGGTCAAGACATACCCTTGGATCCTGGGCAACAAGTCTGTGAGCCATTATTCAAATCCACGTAAGGGGTTCAGATTTATGGCCTGGGCAAAGCTTTACCCATCATATGCATTGTCACCTTGACCTTGCAGATAAGACCTTTGAATCAAGGTCATGACACACCCTTGGGTCTTGGGCAACAATTCTGTGAAATATTAATCAAATCCATGCAAGGTGTAAAAAAGTTTGGCCTGGACAAGAATCTAACTGACATAAGCACTGTGATCTTGACTTTGCAGATGCATGTACGACATTGAAAATCAATAGGGTTCATCCTCAAGTCATAAGAAGTAAGTGTGCAATATCTACAAGTTCTAGCACAAACAATTTGGTCTGTACCTTGTTTAAAAGATGCATTCTAAAAAATGTGCTATTTTTGCCTCAAAACTGACCTTGACCTTTCACCTTGATATTGAAAATCAATAGTGTTCATCCTCATGCCATAAGAAACGAGCTTACAATCAGTGTTACGTGCAACACTCGTCCTCTGTCACAACCTGTACCTTTGGAAGTGACTAATACCTTATTAGCATCATGAAATAGTTATGTGAACTTGGTAACTTTTTGCATGATTTAATAAGAAATAACATTGAATTCTGTGAAGTTTATATCAAGTTCTAGTGAATCTGACAGTAAAAGTGTAGTCTTGTTTTATTCATATCTGGCATCAGTATCTATAGTCATCATCTGGAAACTGAAATAGTGATGAATGACTATTTTCAGTGATAAGTCTACAACTGAACTATGCTGATGTCTATTTTTTGTTACATTGACCCTTAAAGTTGACCTTTTGACCCTTAAATCCATCACACCCTAGACCTATACATAAGCTAGCATTGTATGAAATTTAAAAGAAATCAATTATTCTTAACTCAAGTTATTATCTGGCAACCGAAATGCAATAAGAAATGTCTACTTTTAGTAACAGTGATCTTTAGAATTGACCTTTTGACCCCAAAATCAGTCTCACCCTACACCTTTACATAAGCTTGTCTTACATAAAGTTTAAAAGAAATCAATCATTCTTAACTCAAGTTATTATCTGGCAAATGAAATGCAGTGATAAATGTTTATTTTTAGTAAGTTATTTTCAAAATTGACCTTTTGACCCCAAAATCAATCCCACCATAGAACTTTAAATGAGCTAGCTTTATATGAAGTTTGATAGAATTCTATCATTCTTAACTCAAGTTATCATCTGGAAATTGAAATACAATGATGTCTATTTTTAGTAACAGTGACCCTTAGAGTTGACCTTTTGACCCCAAAATCAATATCACATTACATCTTTATATAAGCTAACAATGCATGAAGTTGGAATCAAATCGGTCATTCCTGACTGAAGTTAAGTGTTTGAAAACCATCTGGAAAGAGGGACAGACAAACAACGACAAACACTGTAGTCTCCAGTTTCACTGACAGGGGGACTAGTAAGTGTACCAAGTTTGATAGTCCTCGCCTAAATGGTATAGTCTGTATCGTGTTAATTATCTGCGGATAGACCCACATACCCCCAGACCCAAAACACCACACCATAATACGTTGTCAATGACGGGCATATAATAAAGATATATGAGAAGTATGAACCCAATAGGACTGAAATTGTGGCGTTTAAAGTGTCTACCCTTACCAGGTCTTTCTATGATGACCACTAGTGACCTTGACCTTTTAACTGTGACCTTCCTCTCCTTATAGTTATACTAAAGCTACATGGGAATTAAGAACCCAATACGGTCAAAAGTGTAACTTCTAGAGTGTCTACAAAGTTTTGTTACACACACACACATTCACCCACACACATGCACACATCTACACACCCACCCACACACGAATGGTACCATTACTATATGCCTCCTACAATGCTTTTGCCAGGGAATAATAAGGTTAAATTCATTCTATTTGAAGTTCCAGGTCATCTGAGGGTTACTTAAAAACTTAAAATCTGATTGTCAATGCCAGGGTTACCACAACAGTACTTTAACTCCCAGACAAAACTCAACAATGTCCAGAAAGAGTACATAAGGATTTCTTTTATTTAACATAAGAAGTTCCATACACCTAAAGGCTAATGCAACTAAATATATTCATTCATTGACAGTAGTTCAAAATCAAACATGAACTGAATAGTTAAGAACATCCAACTGCGTATAAAGGTTCCACTTTGATTTATTGAAGATTACTGTATACCATTATTATTTTCCTTTATCATCCGTAATTTTTCAGTATTTTTTTTAAAACATTTTGCAACTGAATTAGAAAAGAGTAAATTACAGAATTAATTCTCCTCCACGATCATTAACATGTAATTGTCTAAAATAGACACAAGGGATGTTGACCTTTGTTTGAAAATAGTTTGACGTACGTCATAAAACACGCGCAATCGAAATCGATTTCTGGAACTACACACAAGTGTAACAGTGCTGCTTACAATCAAAGCTGGAATTGTTTGGTGAACCAATTGTTTACATCCTACATAGATGGGACTAAAAGTACAAAATACAGGAGGCTGGACGCTTTCTCGATGTCCCGATTTCATTTTTGCTGGTGATGATTGCAACCCCTATTACTGAGTCAAAATCAATAAACACCGCAGGATAATGCGTATCTTTGAAATCGCATACAAAACTAATATATACTGCGTACACATACGATCAAGACATTAACATGCATACATTGTACATCGGTACAACTTACAGACATGATATTTTGACACTGTTCTTTGTCATCGCGTAATCATACACATGCAGTGGTGACGTGTGAATTTCCACATGACGGACGGACTAAAGAGGGTAGTGGTGTATTTCTATCTTGATAGGAACTTAAATTTTAACGTTTTCATACGGAAACAGGAATCCGGTGACTGACAGGGGTAATAGTCAGAACACATACCTTCCAATTCGAGGTTAAACACGCTACAGATCGATTGAGCTACAGAATCTGCTCAACTTATTACACTTAATACATATTTTGAACTAAACAGATCACTGTTTACGTTAAGAGAAGCAAAAATAAATGTAAATGTAAAGATAATCAGACCAGTACTATCCTCTGGTGTCGAGCATAAAGTTTTGTCATTTTCAAACAAGCGCTGTATTTTCTGTAACAATGGCTAATAAACGATAATCAAAGGTATCAACCTTGTCTTATTTTGCTATGCCACCCTAAACAACGAATGGATTTCCAGTGTCGAGTTAGTATTCCGTTCACAAACATCAAATGAATTGAGTGCAATATATGTGCACACATTGAGTAATGCACGATCTGGCGCGTAACTCTTCACGCACACAAGAAGGAAGTGAATCACTTCTGCGCTTGGTAACAATCGAGAGAAATCCCAACGACTGCCTCTTTACTTCAAAATCAATACAGTACATTGTTATATATAATAAACTGAACATCTATTACTTTCTAAAATTAGTGCGACATTGTAAGCGATGTGGTATGTAATATGACTAAAGTCTTATTTATAAGGATCACCGCATTGCCTACGCTAATAATAATAGGGAAGTAAATGGCCTTTACAACACATTTACAGCTCTTTATTTTTTAAGCATGTCATATTCAATAAATTCACTGAAACAATAACTGACTTCTGAACTTGTAAACAAGTGAGCTCATATTTTTCTTTTAAAGAAGGAATGTACGCAGGGGCGGATGCAGGATTTGAATTTCAGGGGATGGTGGGTGTGAAATATAAGAGACAGGGGTCTTGGGGTCGAATTAAGCCCCCATGTGGGTCCGGAATGAAGACGTCCCACGGTGGTGGGGAAACGGGGCTACGTCCCCGAAAGCTCACGAGTTTTCATGCATTTGATAACACCTGGTGTAAAATAAATCGTATTTTAGTAAACATGAGTGTACTATACTCGGTTGAAACACTCGGTTGTAACGATGTACCACAAATAAAACGGATACCATAACTGAACAATATAAAAAGACCTAATAAGCTCTTTAGTGTTATAAAGACTAGGTCACACCATGGTATGTACACAAATACCTCATAAATTAATTTTTATTCTGAAAACGAACACAAATGAATCAATTCCATTACACTTAATTTCAACGGGAGGCAATCATCCCCCCCTTTCTCTCCATCTAAATCCGCCAGTGGTACCAGACTGAGATTCTCCTTATAATTCCATATATACAATGTATAAAAAAAACACCCCACGCTGTGTAGATAAACCGTAAAGGTACGTAATCGATAATTATACTTGTATACAAGGAAAATAAAATAAGTACGATGTACAAGATGCGAAAGGGCATGTACATGTAACACGAAAAAGAGGTTTTATAACAAGAATCCCCTTATTACTCAATTTACTGTCAATGACAGAAAGCGTATTGATATCAAGACTATCACTGTTGATATCGTTTTCTCCGTTTATCGATCCTCTTTTCATCGTCATCCTCTGCACAAGACTAGCTATAAGGAAATATTACGTCGCACTGACAACAAGCCAAGGCCACCACACGATGAGTACACACAACACGATATGTACATGACCTATTGACATTAGTACATGAGCAATTAAAACATGGACATACTGCATGTAGGTCAATTACCAACATGGAAAATAATGCCTTCATTACATCATTTATAACCACAATTATGACTTAAGTACTGTCTCCACTACTGTACTAGATGTTTGTTATGGCATTAATGACCGATCGTTCACAACTTGTTTCCATTTTTAGCCATTCCACGGATTTAAAAACAAATTAGTGGAATAAATGTAGTAACCTAAATGGTATTGGAATATATACTTCACTAAATCCTTTATAATATGCCTTCGTACGTTAATCATCTTAAGCTCATTCTCTAACGATAATCACATTCAAGATGTTACATCAAGAAATACAAACTTACCAATTTGATGGCCACGTGTTCATTATTGTACAAGTTTTTACCTACAAATAAAAAAAAAACAGTTAAAATACATCATAAATCCATGTCTTATAAAGTAACGGTACCTATATACATGTGCATGCATTTATATTTAGTTAATGACAAAGAGTATGACAGTGATAAATAAAATGCGTACAAGTACATATAACAGATGATTCCTCCTTTCCCTATTTAAACAAGAAGTCAATGAAAAGCGATATACACCAATTGTTCGACTTTGATAGAAGTAACAATTTCACAAAATAAAGACTAGGCTTTTTTCATTCAAACAGAATGCCCTTCATAATGTAAGAAACAAAAAACATCCTGAAATCCACCAAATGCTTGTGACAATATACAAAATAAGCATTCATTATTTAATAATGACACATACTCAACCACCAATATAAACTAAAAAAACCCCATTGAATCGTATCATCTTTTCTGGGTAAATACAACCATGACTTCAAGGACACTGAACAGTCAAAAACAAAGGTTTGTAAATAAATGCAACATTACAAAATGGTAAAACACCGTGAATACGATTAACATCCTATCAGTGGAAACATTTCAAATACCGTGACATAAGACAGTGGTTGGTCTTGGCAAAGACTGTAGATTTCCATACTTGACCAAAGGCACGCTATCAGATAAGTACTTTCATGGAATTCATCCTCGACAATACGCTTTGGAATTGCTATATTCGCGTTCATCGTAAAATTGGGAGCATTGGTTTTCAGTGACGTGTGTTTCGGACTGATTTTCGAAAATACATGTATTTCACGATAAAAAGTAAACAAATTTCTTGTAAAGGCTAAAGCACACACACTGTGTTTCAGAGCAAATACATCTCGCCTATAAATAATAAGCTATCATTATTGTTCGTAGGATTTAAGAGCACTTTAAAAGGAAACTGACATAGTTCAGACAGGGTGAATAAACAATTTCAAAATGAAAGAGGCATCATAATCACAAACAGCACGTCTTTATGTCTCTGCTCTGTATGCTTCTCTAACAAGAAATAAAACATGGAGCCGTGCACATGCATTTATAATATAACTGAATTTTAGGCACCGGCTATATTTGTATGATGGCTTGTAATGAGAGGAATGGGATACTCCTATCTAAATATACTTAATCTGACCTAGTCGATGTACCATTCCAAAGCAAAGAGAAACATTTAAGATGGAAACTCCGATGTTGAATAACTGACAGGTTACAAAGATTTCAGCCGATTCAATAGAAAGATACGAACTGATTAGTAGGTTTGGTCAGTTGGTTGGTTGACGATTGTTGAGTCCAAACACGGAGCACATTAACAAAGCAGTCATGTCGCCTATTAAAATGACCTCCATGTCAAGGTATAGGTCTAGAATTTGTCATTATTCATTATAACTGACCATAAAACATCAATCATTAAACACCTTTATATTGATTTCTTGCGAAAAAATGCCATAGTTTCATTTCACCGTACTCCTTGTACTCGGTGATGTTGGGGAGGGGAGGTAGTTAGTAAATTCTGGTGCGTAGATTTCTTATCTATAATAAATACCATTACTTCATCAGTTCATGCGAGATCGAACTCACAAGATACTGTGGAGACTCGTATCAAAATCTATGTATAGCAAGTCACAATCAATAGTGCACTGGCCAAGGGTTGTAAACCTGTTGGCTCAACTAAATCAATACACTCTAAGCTTAATTGAGCTATCATGATTCCTGATACGCGGACTGACACCTCTCCTGGACAGTTGTTGCATCATCACAGAATAAACAATATGGACAACATCTCGGTCTTGAGTCGTGGCCATGTGTGAAGTACATGTGAATATCAAGTAGAATAGGTGACTCGATAATCTGCTAACCGCTTACCCATTTAAAAGCGTTAACTTCAGTGGTGCATTGGTGTATTATAATTGCATTTATGTGGTTAAGATATGTACTATAATCAACTCTACCATCAGAATTTTAAGGGAGTCAGTCTTAGTTCATAAATTAATCTGAGACAGAAATAATTTATTAATCATAACAAATAAATCTCAAAAATTAAAAAAAAGAAAATTCACCAAAAATCAATTAGCCATTCCATCGTTCATATATCAAAACGATGCATACATGAGGCACGAGAACTAATTTTTACCTACCATGACACATTATGTATACAAACAACATGCACAATGTATCTTTTCTCTATCACTTAAATGATTTCACAACTATAGTGTACATGTGCACTGTGCACTATATGTGTGAAATCTTGAAATTATCAATGAGTAAAGGAACTTAATACAACCATACATTGTCAGATTTGAATCTCCCATCCAGTGATCATTGCAGTTAAAATGAAAATATCAGTTTTATCATTTACAGCACCCTACATGTACATGTACTTTGTCTATGAATATACAGAAGCCAATGGCTTTGCTTAGAACCAAAAGATTCTGGGTTTGACTCTTGCTGTAGCACACTGTGTCATGTCCTTTGAATGACACAGTAAAGAGGTCCCAAGTCACAGGAGGCTAGACACAAAAAAGATTCCTCATTGTTTAAGGTATAAATTTCTTTGCGATGCATCATACAGATGCCATCATATACATGAAATAAAAATGGAGTGTATTGTACTTTGTAGACATTGATAAAGAGCTATATTATCCTGTGAGGATGAATCTCTAGTTCACATTACTCTAATAAGACAACTTCCACTGTACAGAATTGATAATTGCATGAACTATTTCTATGAAAAATCACCATTGAGTATTTCATTTTCATATTGTAAGTATACATGTACATATAGTGATATACACTAGGGCTGTGTAATGAAATTAATTTTTCACTCAGTACAGTATTTTTCACTTCAATACTCTGATCTAAAGATTTTTTTGTATGATTAATTTATGATTTATAAGAATAAAACAGATAAAACCCCAAGATCAGTTGTCCTAATTCTTTTTATTTTTTAACATGCTGAAAAACATTAGAGTCAGAAGGTCTGCATTCTTTTTTGTTTTTTTAATATTTTACTTATTACTGAATCAATCTTTGTTAGCAGCTAGAATGCATTTGGAACACTCAAAAGAGACGATTACTTATTTTTTGCCCAAACAATCATCCCCTGGACATCAAAAACTACATTTTAAGATAAATGTTTAATATTGGAATAATTTTCTCCTGAAGGTGCAATAAAATAGTTTAGGGTCGGGCCAAAAATTAGCGTAAGTCCAGTTACAGGAAACATGAATACTTTTATGCCCCAGATCGGTAGATCAGGGGACCATTGTTTATGTCCTGTCTGTCTGTTAATTTTTTCGTTTGCTTGCCTGTTGTCAACTTTAACTTTGGCCGTAACTTTTGAACCATGAGAAATAGAGACTTCCTATTTCACATGCATACTAAACTAATGAAGCCCTTTCAAATGACACCAAGGTCAATGACCTTTGATTATGACAATGACATTCGTGCTGAAAAAACTTTATGGACATTGTTGCCCCAGGGGGCATTAGTGTTTCACAAACACAGCTTGTTTCTTTTGGTCTAGTTAAACAAAAACGACTGACTAGGTCACTGTGACAAGGTCCAAGAAAGATGATGCTCTGGAATGCATCATTTTATATATTTTCTTTAGCCATGTTCTTTTTCAAGAACACCAATGAATCTAGACATCTGGGTCATTAAATGTCTCACAATTGTGTACCATTTAGAATAAAACAAGCAAATTCAAAGAATTGTGGTCCCCCGCTTTCAGAGTTCTATCAGCAAGGGTGCAGTGATCTTTGATATATTGTCATGGTTGTGCATGTCTACAGACATACATGCCAAATATGAAGGTCCTATGTCTTGCAGTTACATTGAATTTGAAGTAGGTCAAAGGTCACCGTCAAGGTCATATGATAAAAAATTCTGATATCCAAGGAAAGGCATTGCAATTAGGGACACATAAAAAGGCCCTACGTCTTACGGTTAAAAAGTTATGACCAAGATTAACCTTTTTGTGACAGACGGACAGACAAATGAGATTTAATGTCCCCTCACTTTCGCTAAAAGTGGGGGACAATTAAGCATTAAGGAGAAAGAAAAACAAGAGGCCCAAGTGGGCCTATATCGCTCACCTGAGTACCTAGATTATCAGTCATGAAGGAAGAATTCATTTATTTTTGCATTAATGTGACTAATTCAACACAGATGTTGAAAATATGTCAAATTTTATTTCAGACTAGAATAAAAAAAAACCACACTTTTTTGCACATCCATTCAGGTGATTTTGATATTAAGCATTTCCTTTGTCTCTGCAAGAAGTCATTCAGGGCAACAAGTTAGTCATTTTATTTAGGTGGGGCCTTTTGTTGACTGATTTCAAGTCTGGGTCATGAACAACAATTGTTTCAAATATTGTCCAGATCTAACTTAAAATTGCCTAATTTCATATGTTGAGTGTTGAGAAACATCTAAAAACTTATTTAGATGTGTAAAGAAATGAAAAAAAAATTTTGACCACAGCTGGATTTGAACCGCTACTCTCCATATTTCAATTACTAAGTGGTATATGTACTATTGTGAGAACTGCTTTTTAGACATGGTGGCATTATCTGTTAACCAATTTCGATGAAATTTACCAAATTGATAGAGGACTTTTAGTACTTCATGTATTCCATGTTTCATTAAAATCTTTCATGTGGTATAACAGCAGAAGTGAAAAATGTGATTGAATTGTTCCTATACACCCTCATTTGGAAGTCTTAAAAAATTCATAAAAAATCCAAAAATTGAGATATTGACAAAATTCTTTCAAAGTAACAATCCTTACCATAATTATGATCACAATAGTCCATAAGAAATCATCATTATCAATTAACTAGGAAATATGACATTTTTTTCTGCATTGAATCACCAAGTCCAAAGAAATGTCGAAAAAAATTCTAAAATTTGATTTTGGAAGGGAACCAAAATGACAATACATCTTCACTTATCCCTCTAGATCATTTCTATGCATTCTGTTTGTCTCTGTATACAGCCCGTATGAAAAAGAATATTGTTAAACGAGGGAACTCTTTTGTGACCTACTCTTGACTATGGTGGCGCCACCTGTAAAGAGGTCTGGACGAAAACAACAGAATTTGAAGAGGATCATAAGTGACTTATTTCTACCAAGATTTATTAAAATCCTTCAAACAGTTTTGTAGAAAAAGTTGAAAATGTGAAAAATGGCCAATTAAACGTAAAATTCCTAATTTCATATGTTGAGTGTTGAGAACCATCTAAAAACTTATTTAGATGTGTAAAAAAAAAAAAAAAAATCTTTTGACCACAGCTGGATTTGAACCGCTACTCTCCATATTTCAATTACCAAGTGGTATATGTACCATTGTGAGACCTACTTTTAGACATGGTGGCATTATCTGTTAACCAATTTGGATGATCTGCACAAAAAACAAAACTTTTGAAAAGGACTATGAGTACTTGCATCCTACCCAGTTTTATCACAATCCTTCCAGTTGTTCTGTAGATCAAGTTGAAGATATGAAAAATATCCCCCCCCCCCCCCCCCCTTTTCTTGGAAGTCTTAAAAAATTTATAAAAAATTCAAAAATCGAGATATTGAAAAAATTCCTTCACGCAAGCATTCCTTACCATAGAAATGATTAAATGAAACCAAATGAATGCATCAATGTTTACTAAAAGAAAATAATAACTCTTTAATGCATTAAAATAACAAAGTCCAAAATGAAAATACGTCAAAAATTTGATTTCGGAATGGAACCAAAAATATCAACACTTCTTCCCATATGCCTCTAAATCATTCCTATGCAGTCGGTTTGTTGCTGTATGCACCCGATCTGAATAAGAAATTTGTCAAAGGAGGGTACCCTCTGTGACCTACTTTTGTCTGTGGTGGTGCCACCTGTTCATGGATCCTGACAAAGATGACCACATTTGTCGGGGACCTTGAGTATTTGATGCATGCCAAGTTTCATTGAATTCCAGCGAGTGGTTCCGAAGAAAAAGTTCAAACTGTGAAATGTTTACACCAATTATCCCACCCCCCTTTTTCTTGAAAGTCTTAAAAAATTCATAAAAAATCCAAAACATAAAATATTGAAAAATTTTCTTCGCAGTAGTATTTCTTACCATCAAAATGATCAAATTAAACCAAATTAATGCATCAATGTTTACTAAAAGAAAAAAATACCTCTTTTCTGCATTAAAACTACCAAGTACAAAAAAAACGTCAAAAAAACG
Source organism: Pteria penguin (assembly GCA_035048485.1). Classification (NCBI taxonomy): domain Eukaryota; kingdom Metazoa; phylum Mollusca; class Bivalvia; order Pterioida; family Pteriidae; genus Pteria; species Pteria penguin. Next base: position 29,148,742 of record CM068581.1, read on the forward strand.
TCAAAAATTTGATTTCGGAACGGAACCAAAAATAACAACACTTCTTCACACATCCCTCTAGATCATTCCTATGCATTCGGTTTGTCTCTGTATGCCCCCGGTCTGAAGAAGAAGTTTGTCAAAGGAGGGTACCCTCTTTGACCTACTTTTGCCTGTGGTGGCGCCACCTGTTGATGAATCCGGACGAAAAACAAAAACACTTGTAGGGGACCATGAGTACTACATGCTTATCAAGTTTCATCAAATTCTGTTCAGTGGTTCTGGAGAAGAAGTCGAAAATGTGAAAAGTTAACGACGGACGGTGATTGATCACAATAGCTCACTTGAGCCTTTGGCTCAGGTGAGCTAAAAAGGGGCATAAAAACGAAACTGAAAACATTCACAAAGTAAAGTTTTTAACATATTTTTATTAGTGTTTATGTGTATCAATATCCTTGAGGAGGTATATCGAGAGTCACATTATTGTAATCTTCAATATTTCAATACTAATATACATTCTTAATGTACACAGAACACACCAAAGACGTAGAGACTATTTGATTAAGGGGTACCTACATGTATATAAAATAAGATACAACCAAATTTCTTTTTTTATAATCATGTTTATCTATTTGATAAAACAATTTCCCAACAAAAATAACCTTCATTGTATAATACACCATATACGTCTCTCAAGTTACATGTAGGTAAATAAATAAACTGAAAATTGTAATTGGGAATTCCCCTATAGCCCTAAAAATGGTAAAACAAAAATAAAACACAAGAAAAACCTAAAAATTCTATCTCTACAAACACTTTTATTTGGGGTTTTTTTGTAAATATTCCTCCAGTTTGGTGAAATGAAAGAATAAAAAAAAGTATCTGAAATCTGACTGATTTATAAACAAGTGTCATAAAATTCATGCATGAACATATACATGTATATGTATTACCAGAGCCACCCAAATGTTCATACTCTTAAAATCTCTCTTATGACCAATATTTCAAACTGCATTCCTGCACTAAATGACCTGCATTAAGGAGTGTATGACTCAGCAATTAATATGTTGGGCTAGTAATGAGCAAAAAATAAATGATCACAGGGGTCTTATGTCCTATAAACTATTTTTGATTAGGATTTTCATTATGATTTTAATAGTGATTGGATTATGACAACACGGTAAAATTACAAATATTTGTGCAGTAAAACATCATATCTTGAGCATATATAAACAGATGAAATAAAGAGAACTAGAGCATGTTTGTAAAATATATGCTCCTGCTATTGAGCTATTTCAAAGCAGCAACAAAGCTTTCCTGATCAAAGTTTTAATCAAAAGTTTCATGGGCCATAACTTCTATAAAATATTACATTATTATATGTACCAGCAGTGAATGTGACCTTTGATTCTCAAATCAATAGGCATGTTCCCCTTTTGATAAAATTAAATACATACAAGCAGGTTTCGAATAAGATGCAAGGAACTTGAGATATCATCCAGAAATCTGCAATCTGTTTGTATCAGTGGTGACCTTGACTTTTGACCTATTGAACACAAAATCAGGTGGCAAATTTCCCTTTTGATAAGTGTCCATATATCCAAATGTGATGTGAATAGGATTCAAGAAGCTTTCATTTGGAAAACATTAACTACATTCTACTTTTACTAGTAGTAAACCTGGACTTTTGACCTATTAACCCCCAAATCAATAGGCATGTTCTCTTTATTAGGAGTATCCATACATCCAATTTTTTTCCAAATTTAGTATGGATAGAAGGCAAAGAGTAGTTATCACCAGAAACCAATGATGCACGGGAAGGACTGATGTCAGACAAGCAAATACTTCAGGCCTACTGCCATACCTGGTGGGGGCATAAAAAAAGGTTTATTGACAGATCACTTCTCTGCACCATTGCCAACGGATCTTCAAGTTCTGTCCTTAGAAAAGACATTTACTTACTTTGATAGTCAGTTTATCCAGCAACAAAAGGGTACATCTTGTGTTCTTAAGCCGATAGGTAAGGCATTTATCACATGATTTATTATTTTGTATTTTATTCTATTCTTTATCTACCTACTGGTACCAGTAGCTATAAATGAGAATATATGTCATTAGTCCTTACACAATGCTTTCCTAAGTACTAACATTGTCTTACTTTCAATCTACCAAGCTATAAATGGTTGATTGATTGCTTGTTAAAATTTCACTGAAGGGGCCATTTGACACATGGAAAAGAAAGTAACACCAATCTCTATAGAAAATTTCTGCATCTGTATTACTGTAAGGATGTTTTGTACCCATATTAAATTTTGTATATAAATCATATTGCTTTATGGCTTACGGCTTACATGTACTCTGTGTTCGTAGTACAAATTTGCAACAAATTACAAGTATAGCAATGGCATATATCTTTTTCAGGTTTTAAATTATTTGTGTAACAACATTTCATAAATGTAAATAATTGTCTGATGTACTTTTTTTGACAAAAAAAGGTGGAGAAAAGATTTTTTAGATTTCATCATCATACTCAGTTAACAGAAAGCTTCTACATTCATTGACAATTCAATTTGATTTGCATGTTTACAGATTTATTCAGAAGATCTGGTATGTCTAAGGTACTACGTACATGTCTAAGACACATGTATCTGGTACCAATTCTGCAATGTACAATGCGTTGGTCTGGCAATGACATATGTTTGCTTTAACCTTTGTTTCAGAGTTCTTGAAAATCTTTTTTCGGGTGTCAATCATTCGCACTAATATTTGCTAAAATATAGCCACAAACTTCTTAGTCTAGACAGAAACTAATCAGTCTGAAACATTTTTGATGTTAAAAAAGGAGAAAAATAATGGTTTACAAAAAAAAACGCTCGACTTTACACTATGCTTACACAAACAAAACTGTGTAAAGCTGTAAAATCTTAATGCTGGCATGTATGTAACGAAATTTTATTTCGATTAGTTTTTATTACAAACTCATTTAGTGTGACTACAGTTTTCCATTCCACAGATTGTTTTTTATTAAGCTGCAATGATTTTTTAATGTTTTAAATTTACTGCCTGTAACAATGAAAGAAAAATGGTAGTTTTTAGAACCTGAAAGGAAATGTTGTTTTCGGCCAAATTTATTGGTACCAGTTTCTATGTAAACAGTACATGTCAAGCCTGTATTTGGATCATGTTTTAAACAATCCTGTCCCCCTTTATATTCTGATTTTAACTTCAGTGCCAGACGTTTTTTCTTCGAACAATTCCTGCTACTTGGCTGGGGAAGCATGTGATTTGTGGGCTTTTCAATTACTCTAGGCTTTGCCCTTGACAAATTTTATCCACCAAGAAGCAGTGTTGTCAAAATCTGGGTCCTATGTGTGCTTTAAACATCAGTAGCTGATCAGGCTTTTAAAAAGATCAAACATTTTACAGAGTATTTCTTGGGATCAGAATTTGGAAATTGTAATTTTGGGCTGAAAAATTTGCTGGTCATAAGGACCCATTCAGTATTCAATTGTTTCAGACGTTCTCTAATTTAATCCACTTTGCCGACAGGACCGAAAGATTTCAAGAACTCTTTTGTTCCACTCTGAAAACTGTCACTTATATAACAGTATATCATTATCAGTATGTACTTACTAACACTCAAAACTGGTGTCCACACCAAAACTTGATTTTTCTTTTTGATTGATTGATTTTTGTTTAACACCACACCACGAATATTTCACGTATATGGTGACGGCATCTGCCTGATGCGGGGCATACAAATTTTGACCTTTGCAGCGGACCCACCCGAAGCAGTGAGGGATATTTAACGTGCCATGCATACCACGACACGGGGCCTCGGTTTTTACTGTCTCATCCGAAAGACAGGACACCGGCATAACCAGAGCAGGACTCGAACCCCGGCCTCCCAATCAGGAGGCCAGCGTGATACCACTAGGCCACGCCAGCTTCTTGATTTTTCTCACAACTTCCTACATGTATCATCCCTTGTTATACAAAAGAGAGAGATCACTAACAGTTGTTGAAAAACTAAACTTTTTGGTGATACATGTAAGTTAACTTGAAAAATTAGTTGGAAAATTTTAAGTATTTGTAAAAAATTATCTATTACCCCGGTATCTGTGGGAAATGTACATTGTAACAGTAAAAACTGTGGGACTAATGAAAGTTTCGGTGAAAAGTTAAGTTTTGGTGACAAGTTATCTTGTAAAAGTTGTGGGAAAAATGGGGAAAAGTTGTATGAAAAATCTTAGATTTGGTGACAAGTTATCTTGATAAAGACATGAGAACAGTCTCAGCTTCGGTGATGAATTGACTGGATAACTTGTCACCAATCAAGAGTAAATGAGTTGATTTTTTTGGCGACGAACCATCTTGTTCTATTCAATGACAAGTTGTTTTGATAATGTAGTCATTATGTAACAGGTGTCCAATTGTCCTGCATCCAAAATGGAACCTATGCAACAAAGTCAGTTAAGACGATGGGGGATCTTGTACCACGAAAAAAAAAAAAAAAACTCTGATTTTACTGTCTCATCCAAAAGACGGGACACCACCCAGCTGCCAGTGGGTATCGAACCTGAGACTTCTCAAGGTCATGAGACAAACAACTTACTGACTTAATTGTTTAAAATCAAACAAGCATTAAAAATATGAACAAAATTACAATGCACCCATATACAGTATCAAATTACTAAGCATTTCTTACTGTATTCTTAGTAACACATGTAATGTTCAAGTGACAAGTTTATGCAACAGACTTCTTTCCTTTGATTGCAGAGCTGTAATAATGGACAGCAAAATCATTAATATTCCTTCGAAATCAACCAGAATGACGTCAAATTACTTTATGAAGAATATATATTTGGAGGGAATGTTAATCAATTTGCTGTCAAATGTTACAACTCCACAGTTAAAGGAAAAAGGTCTATACATGCAGGTCATGGGAATATTTGCACCAAAATGCTTTTGTCCCAGAGTGGCAGTAGTATCGCAAATGTAACACCGAAATAGCATTAAAAGAGTTCATGTACAGGGAGGCTATCAGAAATAAACTTGATACTCTAGTTATTTGCCAAATATGTTGAAATCATTGCCTTACAAACATCTTTTTGTCTTATCTTAGAGATGTTGAAATTCATCAAACATTTTTTATAAATGTGTGCAAAAAAAGCTGGAGTGCTGACTGCTGGACCAAATGTCCGACAAAATTATTTAAATGCAAAAAAATATCAAATTCAGTGAACGATAATAACATGTAACAAAAATCAAAATGGCAGCGTCCTGGCCACCTAGTTGGCAACACATCGCTGATTCTCATGTGGTCAATGAACAAAACGCCTAATTACCTGTATATGAAGCAAGACAGACAGAGCAGGCTTTACAACTAGGATTGAACAAGAAACCGTCAAAGATGGTATGACCGGATTGCAAAGCATAACATTATAGCCTACTTGTAGAATCTTATCCAGAAGCATGTATCTTGAAGTTTGAAGATGATTCCAGAAAGCTAAGGGAGTAATCAAAGTTTAAGAACTGATAAACAGACAGATCAGAAACTAGATGCCTCCAAATCTTTCATTTCAGGTGCATGAATCTACAATTACATTGATGGACAGACACAAGCATAAAATCAAGGTCAAGGTCACCAATTTTGTGTTGGTCAGGAAGAACTCATCAATGTCTACAAACTGACCAAGTTTGAGGCTGGTATCATTAACAGTATGTTAGCAATCAAGCTAAATGCAAGGTGTTGACAATTGAACAGATTAACTTTGCAATCCAGTCAAATATGGCAGATTGTGGCTTGCTTACGAAAACGATGATGAACGAAAACGAGTATGGTATTCATCACTCTGAAACGTAACTGTGTTCTGGTGCATTATTTTGAAGAAATCTACATAGCATAGATTTTAAGGGGTCACTTTGTCTATTGTCTATAAGCTTTGAGCACTACATATGTATGTAGTTAACTGAAAATTCAACCAGTATTTCTTGCAAGTTCCAATGATAATAATCATCCTGCCATAATAATCATCCAGTTGATTGTGGGCAGAAGAAGAAGAAGAAGTTAATCAAAGGAAAATAAAGCACCAACATGTAAAACATTGTCTAAACTTTTGATATCTGTCATCAAAATTTCATTCAAGCATGTTTAAATTAAAAGCCCCAACAAATGCAAATTTGACTCCGCACAACTCACGGACAGTTTGCTCGCCATGTTAATACAACTTTAGCAGAGTGTAAAAGAGGAGATCAATATCAGGACAAGATTGACAAGGTCTTTATAAAAAGGGATATTAAAGTCAATACGGAATAAAGATTTAATGGGTTTTTTTAGTCATAAAATAGATTCGATCTACACCGAAATACTGTTCAGAATCTCTCTAGTGTTATCCAAGCAAACAAGGTAAAATCTTATCATGTAAATAAACCTGTTACAGATTGCTGACAAGCAAACTGTCCGCGAGCCGTGTTGTTCCAATTTGTGTTTGTAGGCATTTCTTGAATGAAATTTTGAGGACAGATGTCAAAAGGTTAGATATTGTTTAACATGCTGGTGTTTCATTTTCCTTTGATTATCATCAAAACTTGTAGGAAATATATTTAAAGAGGGGTGCAGGACGTTTCGGTACAAGGACGTTTCGGTACACAAAACTAGGTCGTTTCAGTACATGGTACAAAGACGTTTCGGTACATGACTTTGGTTGTTTCGGTACAGGTACCTAAATATCAGCACAGAAACAAACTATCAAGAAGAAAATAAAAAGATCAGTACTACCAAACGGTTACGGAAATGTGCCATGCTGACTTTTTAACTTTTGTATGGACGTTAAATGCATTTTTCTTGAAGTGTCTAAAGTTAAAACTCAGTTGTTAATGATGCGGAAGGTGTAAGTATCTTGAGGAGCTTTTTAGCAAGGATACATACAAATATTACTTGACGAAATTTACCTATACATACACGTTTGGGCCTACGTCCTTTAGTAAAGTTAACCCATGTGTCGATAGGAGTAAGTGTCACCTGTTTGGATAGTCACACTTGCTGTTCCATGTCACACAAAGACTAAATTATAGTGAATAATTCACCGAAACATATGTGCCGAAACATCCTTTTCATTGTAAGGAAACGTCTTTACTTGTACCGAAAAATTTTTGGTATGTACCGAAACGCCCTCGTACCGAAACGTCTAGCATTCTTAGAGTCGCTCTTCATGTAACACGGTGCCTGTATCTAAGTCATAAAGCCACACCCATTTATACACCACCACATATAAAACCACTACTACATTATCATATGTAGTAAGATTTATGTTGTCTTACCAAGCCTTAATTCTCCAAAATTCCCACAACCAATTTTCTTTCCAACTCGAAAGTTGGGTCCCACCATCAGAACTCCTGAAGAACCGCCTTGTCTGCTACCTTGCATACTTCTAGCACTTGGTTTTCTTCCAGATCTATTTTGTTCGTCGTATTCCCTTTTCTGGGAGTGCATATTACTTTCAAAGATAAGGTTATTTATGTGACCTTACGTATAATGTGCAAAATCCAGTTGATAAGGCCAAATCATTCGATAAAATATGATCAACTCATCAAGTGTTTATCAACATCAGAACAGAGCTTTTGTTTCGATTCGGGTTTGCTCCGAGTTTCTAACATTCGGTGGAACCAAAATAACTTTTTCCATTTTAAGATGAACTGGATACGCACTTAAGATCTCCTACATCGTTATTTCAAAATGTATACACTGAATGAAGGATCACCAAGACTTCATAATCTAGTTATTTGTTCCATCACGATTTCATTTCTGGAACTATGAAAGCTGGCCTGATGTAAATTCATACGCACCAAAAACTTATTTCATTTTTTATTGTGCTTATATGATATTTTCTGAAATATCAGAATTTCACAGATCACGTTTTAAATATACAAAGGAAGATCGTGGAAAAATATTATTTGAAAATTAGAATCGAACTATTTTTTTCTTTTTATTTTCACCGGAAAAGTGTGAGAAGTCGCAGGTTGAATGCGCAGGTCGGGGAATCCCGTTACCAGGCGGTCAGCTGTGTATTTTTGTAAACACTGACGATTTTTGATACATGATGCAGTCTTAATATTTTGGAATAAAACCATTTAAGAATCTAATTTTATCTGTCTCTTACATCAATTTCCTTATATATATCTTCAGTTCTTAGCTGAACGTATTTACGTTCGGATGTTTTCTGCATTTATCCTCTTTAAATCTGTAGATACAGAATAAAACTGTGTGCGTCACAGGTCATTTAAGCCGCTATTTCAAGTTCACGTATTCAGGGGGGAATCCTACGAGATGACTGGGTCCCCATCGGAAAATTTGTACGTAGTGGACCGTCTTAATTTCCTAACCAGATTTCTGGATCCACGTGTCACAGATTTTTATAACAATATTTATGAAAACTGGAATCGAACTCGGGACCTTTCGATTTGCAGTCAAACTTTCTGCCAAGTGAGCTAGAATTTCCTACAGCCGAGTTAGTGACGACCACTGGACAGAACATTGAAGTAATTTCGCCCTTGTGATGTGGAGCTATGGTCGAACTTCTGCAAGTTTGACGAGACAATATACACCAGATTCCCTAACTTTAAATTTTAACTGTCTTGAAAATCCAATATACTGTATTGAAAATGCAAGAAACTATCTTGTAATTACAACTTACTAACTTGAAAATTCAAGACAATATCCTGAACTTTCAAGATACTATCTTGAAAATTCAATTTACTATCTTGAAAATTCAACTTACGTGAAAATTCAAGATACTAGATCTAACTTGATTTTAACTTACCGATCTTTCTTCTACTTACTCTCTTGAAAATTCAATTTAACTATATTGAAATTTCAACACATTATGATTTATCTTGAAAATTCAACTCGATATTTCTTTGTTACTTAAGTTTAACGTAAATTCGGATTAATTTTTCTCTGTTTATACGATGTTATCCATACAAAACTACCCAAAAAACCGTTCTGTTAACTGTTATGTGAACAAGAGGTGTCAGAAGACAACATAGCTTTCCGGCGGGGCATTGTCACGGGGATTAAGGCATGTATTTTCGACGTTTTCTTAATTGAAGCTCAATGTAGCAGGGTAAAAAAGGGGGTTCAGACAGGGAAGTCTAGCCGTAATGAACACAAGTGGGACATATGAAAGCCCTACCCTGGTAGTTGTGACAAGATATGGGCATGGTTAAAGTTTTTGAAAAGTGGCTCAAACTCCATGAACAAGGTCATGGGGTAAATAGTTTTCGTACGAACAGAAAACTCTAGCCATAATGAACACAAATGTGAAATACGAAAACGCTACGCTCAGTATTTGACCTGTAATCGGCAAAGTTAAAGCTTTTGGAAAGTAGGTCAAACGTCAAGGTCAAAGGGCCAAAAATGATGGTACCAATGGCAATGTTTTGTCACAAGAATTGTATGTGCGAAATATGAAGGTCCAGCATTTAATTGTTTTGAAGCTATGGCCAAGGTTAAAGTTCTTGTCGTCTGAGACCCACGTCTCATTGCACTACGTTTATACGCAGTGCTAGCGGTGAAAAGGCCGCGAGTTTCCGACGATGTACCGCTAACGCCGACACCGACACTTGGGCTATGACATTTGCTCTCTGGATATTCGGAAATTTGTTCATGATCGGTCAACAACTGGGGCGGCCTCCTTGCCCCAATCCCCCTTCCGTTTCCTACAGGCCTTGCATTGGACATGTGGAACCTTCAAATCTTCAGTGTAGCCTTCATCTTCAGAATAATAAACATCTCCTATATGTCTATACGGACTCGCTAATGACGTAACGAGAAAAAAAAACCCACAAAAATAATAATAACAAATAGATAGACAAATAAATTGAGCTCTGTCTTGGTGTTGTCCACTCCAAGTGCCTTCATATTCGTTGTGTCTCTGAGATCATTCCGAATTTCATCTTGTGAAGGTGGATCAATCTCTATATCAGATGCTTCCTGAATGTTATCACACTGGGCATCATGATTTGCTTATTCAGGCCTGTTAATTAAGAACTTCGTCCAAACGTTCTCTCCATCTTCCTCGTATGCCTGATCCGTTCAAGCACGACAGTACACAAACGTTTGTCTCTCTTCTACTTTTTTTTCTTTCAGATAGCACAAGATTTATCTTTCCCTTTAACAGTTAATCATTACCTCGGCTAAAACAAAAGCAATGATGATGAAAAATGCTAACGACCAGACAATTACTATCAATGGAAACGGAATAGAGGAGGTTGCATGATACCTTTATCTATCTTGGTGCAACTTTGAGCAACGAAAGGGAGGGGGAGGACGTTTGAACAACGAGATAAAAAGACTAGGCCATACCAGGGCGGCATAAAACAAGCTCTCCAAAATATGGCCAAACAGCCAACTCTCGATAAAAACCCAAACTTAACATCTTCAAATCAAATATGGTATCTGTTTTGTTGTATGGGTCTGAAACACGGAAAATGAACAAAGGCGACGAAAGGCTGTTCGACACCTTTCGCAGATGTCTTGGGGAAATCATGAGGATATTCTGACTTGTAAAAGACAATCAATGAAAGAGCGAACGAACATGTAGATATGGAAAGGATTCAAAAGATCAGCACCACCGTTAGAATAAGGATATGGAAATGAATTAGGCATGTGCCGAGACTACGACTACACACGACCATATATATACAAAAGTAGCTCTCACATAGACACAAGTAGAAGGAGAAAGTAAGAAAGGCTAAAGAGACATGGAGAAGAATAATAGAATGAGAAAGGAAACGATTAGGATTTAGATCAGGGATTAAAAAAGAAAGGCGTTACAAAAGCTGGCAAAAGGATAAAATGGAAACGACTCACCGGTGGCCAGATTCTGCACTTAGAGAGACGGAATTAAGTCAAGTCAAATGAATGGATGGATAAATGAATGAATGAATGAAGGAAGGAAGGAAGGAAGGAAGGAACAAACGAACGAACGAATGGTGACGGAAGGAAGGAGTGAATTAAAATTATCATTACCCGGGATTTCACAATGAAAGAGCCATTCGACTCGTTGTAACCATTGCTGCAGTCAGACCCTCTCACATGTATAAAGTGCTATCCAGAAAAAACAGCATCATTCTGTGAATCGTGGTGCATTTCTTATATATTTGACAGAATTACTGATGTGCACTGAGCTCTGAAATAATTACGAAAAAGAAAACCGTTTATATAAATACCAGTCATTCAGTGCCCCTTTTCACCTTGACACCGTAAGAGCTTCTTGGTGCCTTAATGGGCCACAACCACGACTTTACCCTGGAACCACCGGTAGTCTTAAGACTGATTGATTGATTGAGTTTTGTTTAACGTCACACCACGAATATTGAACAAGTATATGGTGACGGCATTTGCCTGATGTGGGGCATACAAATTTTGACCTTTGCAACGGACCCACCCGAAGCAGTGAGGGATCTTTAACGTGCCATGCATACCACGACACGGGACCTCAGTTTTTACTGTCTCATCCGAAAGACAGGACATCGGCATGACCGGGACTCGAAACCCGGCCCCCGACCAGGAGGCGAGCGCGATACCACTAGACCAGGCCGGCTTCCCGGTAGTCTTAATGTGCCCAGAATAAACTGCATTTCAGTAAATTTACACCCCTAACATTAAATCCTGGATCCACCACTGCATTGTATAAGTATGTATATATGCCCCTAACCTGATCGAACATGTAATCAGGTATGTTGAAAATACACATTATTAATGTTGTTGTTATTTCCAGAGACGTTCCTCGTTGATTAATGTCCCCGGTCCCAGGGGTGTGTCTAGATTTGGAGCCCTATGCCGATAATTTTTCATTGTCATTCGGCGAAGTTAGATCTGTTTTCGGGGCCATGACTGATAAAACACTTATGTCAATTGTTTATTTTTAAGTATTCCATTATAAACGTTCGAATAAATTGTTATGCATAATGGTTTGATTTTATTTATGCATAGAAAAAAACTTTTTTTTTGGTCGAATCGTTCGGTTCGGTTCAGGCAAGATAAAAACGGGATCCGTTAATATTTGTACTAATTTACTCATAGCTTAAAATCGAGGTATTCCGAATAATCATAAACAATATGGCGTTTTAAGTTCGGAAATGTAGCGCAGAAGGCGCATTAAACGATCATAGTATACAGTTTGAAGTAATTTCAAAGTCAAAATGGTTGAAAAAGACAAATTTCTAGTCGTTATATCAGTTCTTGAAGGTAATTGATAAGTTATCTCCAACTCATCAATTGAAATAAATGATTTCGTTCTGCCTGACAGGTCCGTTCTCGTTCTGTTACAGCGGTATTGATGAAAATATACTTGTTCTGTTTTGATGTATTTGGTATGTAGTTTAGAATATTGTATTTTGAAAAGAATTGTACTGTATTTGTAATAGTTCTTTTCTCCGCTCCCCCTTAAAGTTGTATCCACTACAATTTGGTATATTTAAAAAAAATAGGGCTTTTTAAACAATTTTTTTTATTTTCCTCTTATGGCTGAAGTTATTAACTTTGTGTTAATAAAGTTAATGTGGCTTCATACCCTCCGAGATATCAAAATATAAAGGATTGATTGATTGATTTTTGTTTAACGTCACACCACGAATATTTAACGTATTTGGTGACGGCATCTGCTTGATGCGGGGCATACAAATTTTGACCTTTGCAGGGAACCCACCTGAAGCATTGAGGGATCTTAACGTGCCATGCGTACCATGACAGGGGGCCTCAGTTTTTACTGTCTTATTCAAAAGACAGGACACCGGCATTACCACAGCGGGACTCGAACCCCGGCCTCCTGATCAGGAGGCGAGCGCGATACCATTAGGCCACGCCGGCTTCAAAATAAAAAGGAAATACTTCCTAAATGAAAAGGGTATTCCATAAATACAACCATAACCTGATTTTGCGCATGCACAGTTTAATCAAACAAATACAGTGAAGGGAGACTGGAATAAGTCTGATAAGAAAACATTTTCAGTAAATGCTAACTTTAGCAGACTTGAAAGCAGATTTTTTAAGTTACTAGTCAAGATTATTTACCTCGCCCTCCACGATGTGGCTTCCGAAGGAGACCACATGATAAGTTGGTTGTAAACGTTCTGTTTACAAATCTCACGTGTTAGACGGGTTATATCTCACTTAATACAACAAATTTGATACAACATTTACAAGTGTCCTTTTTTAATATGTTTTAGGCTTATATATATAATCAAAACAATTTAGTATAAATTTACGGATAATACATGTATGCACTCTACTAGCAAACATAGGGTATACAGCTTTAACCCTACATGAAATGAAGGTATTCACAGATGCAGGTTTTTTTATGTCTAGACTGATAATGGACTTCGCTGCCATTAACTGCGGTCCTAATGTTAAGGGAGGAAATAAAACATATTCCCACAAAATGATGTAAAAAACAATGAAACGTTCTTATGACGTCATAAGGTTGCTAACATTCAATGTCGTTTCTAAGGCTAAGGATGGAGTGACGAGCTCACTAATGAAAAGGTAAACCAGAGTATCCGAAGAAAAGCTGTATGTCATGCCAGCTATCTCCAAAGAATCTCATACATTGTATACAAAAACTTCTGTACTCCTCACACCTCTTGGGCATTTGGGATGTCTTAGACTTTCCAGGAGTCCATAAATATCCACTGTGCTGTATGGTGCTGTGAGTGTTACAGTCACATCAAATTAGTACTTTTTTGTATTTTAAATATAAATACCATCATTTTTCAAATATGACTGGCACATGCTGGTTGTCATATGTGTCCAGGGGTATCTTGGCTTTTAGCAGAACTTTTAGAGCAATTGAGGCATTTTCCAATCTCCTCATGTTTATTGGAGAATAAATATACAGTCAGGAGTTACCATTTTATGACATGAAATTCTGACATTTCAAGTCATTTTGTTCGGTCCTGTAAAATTTGAGTCAGTCTTGTAAAGTTTGGCACTTTACAGGACTGAATGTCCTGTGATGAAAAATTTAAGTTTTCACGAAGTCTGCTATTATTTCATTAAAATATGACCCTTTACCAGACAAATGCCCTGTAAACATAGGAAAAGAAAAATTTGCACACACTTATTACTACAAATATGCTATTGCTGATGTTCCTGTAAAAGTATGTTTATGTAAATTTATGAAATTGTTAGTCCTATATGGGGTAAAATTACCACTCGCCCCTCGCATTTGTGACTTAATACTATCTGCGGGCAACATACTATTTGTAGGTGTTCACCCACATGGTGACCATAATGATTGGTACCAGGTTTTCTATTGCCACAACATTTTGAGTATTTTGGAACTCTCAGTCTTGTCTCATAACCATAAAAATGCTCCTGCAATAACCTTCCTATAATTTGGGATGTATTCAAAATGTGCAATGCATTTTTCTTGTCCTCAAAAAGAATGATGAAAACAATTTTACAGAACTGATATATTTGTATGTTTCGACCAACACTGTAGATTCGTCTTGGTAACACTGGATATGTTTTATCCAAAACCAGGTCTGCTCTTGTTGGGTATGTTTTCACTTTCACCTTGTAAGTTGTAGTGGAGTGATGCTCAAACAGGTTGGGCATAGTCTCTCAATTGAGAGATAGTCTTTGAAATGAAAGAAGGCCTCTGTTAAATTTATGATAGACATTTATGTACTAAAAAATCTAAGCTGAATTTCAATCTGAAACTTTATAGTGCAAGGCTTTATTTTTGACTCACTGAACAATGTTTGTTAAGAATTTAGATATTTTTCATCAGCTCTTGAGTTTATGGTGGTTGAAAAGATCAAACCAAATACATCATTACATGTACCACAATTTCATTACATCAACTATGACTTTCAGAAAAGGTTATTTCTTATACAGGTAGAAGATTTCCAAAAAGACCTAAGCACAAAATAATAGCAGAAGCAAGGTTTGATGGAGAATTGTTATCTACAGACCCAGTTGATCATATAGAAACCCCAAATTTCACTCAGGAATTAGCATGGGAACTAGATAAAAAGGGGCTTCAGCAGCACAGGTTGCAAAGGACATCTATTAAGATTCAGTGTTATGCTAGTGACAGTGTTAGTACAGCCAAAGAATCAATAGGATATGTGATTCTGGATTTACGCTCTGTGGGAACAAAACAGGTACAAGTATTTTAAAACAGTATAGTGCATGTAATGATGTATACATGTATGTGTATGTGCTTTTCATGGCAATAAAATTACTTTAAAGTTTAATTTACAATTGTGATTGATGTGTTTGTAGAGCTCATTATACAGTGATTACATTTTGCCTCAGTTTTGTAGTATGGTATATACTTGCATTGTAAAGATAAAGGATATTGAGATACTAACAATAAATCTTTGCAGACTGCCAAGTGGTACCCACTTTTACATTCCAAGTATAGTAAAAACAAGTCTGAAATCAAGCTTTCCATATACCTAGATGAAGATGTTGGTGGAGGAGAAAAAGGCAATGCAAGTTTTAAAGCTAGGGATGCACCTGCTAGATGTAAGTCCTCAGTATACTATATTGTAAATACATGTACAAACACATTTTATGCTATTAAATTTGAAAACCTATTCAGTGCATATTTAATTTAGCGCAACAACACCTGTTGACCATTTGAAATACAACATGTATATATCCCTACTGGTACTTCAGAACTTTTGAATGAGCTCTACTGGTCAACAAATAATAAATTGCAACGACTTAGCTGTAATGTTAATGGGCTTACAAAGATATAACAAATTGGCAATTTTTGTAGTGACCTAATTAAATCACACTTTTGATCAGTATAATAATGATTATTTTAAACGTCTAATGCATCATTTTAGGTAATTATCCAAATAAAGGTGAAAGTTATCAGTGAATTGGATATCAATATGACGTGTTATTGTATAGCATTAATGTGAGTTCTGAAGTAACATTGATCTACTTCATACTTCAAGTAATTGTTACCCATCACACAGGATGAATCTTGATGTCCAAGGTCAAAGTCACAGTTAGTCTATGACCATATTTGTTGTAAGATGACACTTTCTTCCTTATTTTTTTTTCTTTTTTTTTTTTTTTAAGGAGGGTGGTGGGATGGGTTTGTATTTGTCCCATAAATATCACAGGTACTCAAAACGTAAGGGAATGTCTCAAACTTTACATTATGGAATGTGAGCTTGAAGTGAGGGAATATCTCAAACTTTACATTTTGAGTACTTGTGCTTGTAACAGGGACTTTTTGGCAATGGTCACTTAAAGTTATTTTTGCAAGGTTAAGGTCATTCAGCACTTATCCCTAAAATACATGTATTGGGAAAGGCCTCAGATCTCGTAAACCATCCATTCATCATATTGTATTATATTTCACACAAACTTTCCTTGGTACAGGGACTTTTTCAACAAAGGTCACTAAGATTTATTTATTCAAGGTCAAAGTCACTTAGCTCATATCCCTTAAATATTGGAAAGGCCTAATATCTCTTAAATCATTCATGAGAATTGTATCATATTTCCAACAAATATTTCTTGGGACAGGGACTTTTTGACTTAGGTCACACAAGGTCAGTTCTGCAATGTCAAGGTAACTTAGCATTTATCCCTAAAATGCTGTGAAAGGCCTTTTTCTAGCATATCTAGTTGACTGTTAATCAGAATTTAATCATATTTCACATTAATGTTCCTTGGGACAAGGGTCCCTGGGACTGTGGACTTTTGGACTATACTCAGTCAGGGTCACAATCTTAAATATTATGAAAAGCCTTAATTTTTTTGAATTTACAGACATTTAATGATAATTCTCAGGGCTTGAGATTAACACTTGTCCAGTACCAGTGAAAATTTTTCACGGACAGGTGAATCTTGCTAAGTACTTGTCTGATTGGACAAGTGATTTTTCCGTAAAGAAGTTTTAAAATTAAAAAATGTCAAAAACTGAATTTTAATCTTTTTTATCAAAATTTAAAGGCAAAAGCAGTTAGAGAACAACAATCAGGAAGGTTTTTCTCAAAGAGAGGTCGGCAACTTTAAAATCGGGATCAAAGTTCATTTGTTGGAAAATTTAATTGTTATTTTTCTGTTATTTTCTAAGTTTGCAATTGGTGAATACCCTCTTACCCTTATCAGGAGCTCTGTATATTTGTTAATAAAATACCTTAACACAACGAATAAATTATTCAAATTTTATTTTATTCCTTACAATAGTCATAGAAATTCAATAATGACATATTGTAGGACTAGTAAAATTTATATTCGGACAAGTAAATTACTTGGCTACAAGTAGGGAAAAATGTTAATGTTGAGCCCTAATTCTACATAGTTATTGGTTTCATACAGTTCAGAGAGCATGCATCAGTTTAACTGATATTCTTGTTTTAACATAAGGCTTTCATCTGAACATAGATGTGTTGTTAAATCTCTGTTTCATACATAATTCTTCAAATTTTGATATTGTTATACAGTACAGTCCAGGTGTTTTGTAAGTTTTCCACCCATCACAGTGGGCCTATTCAGGTGTAAGTTTAAGAATTACAAAACACTGTGTATTTTACAAAAGTGGGAATGACTCAATGAGTACAGATAAATTTCAAGGTGGATTCCCACTGTGATTTTGGGTGATTTTTCCACGGACTTTCAGACCAAACATCACAGGAAGAAATGTTTTTTTGTTCCTTTGCCAAGTTTTTGTTGTTTGATAGCAAGTTTGCTTCTTCAAATGACTTGGTACTCAAATGAGCAATATAACTTACAGTCCATTTGTGCCTCTTGTTTTAAGAATTATGACAATTTTTTTTATGTCTTCCATTTAATCAAGCTTTCAATACTTTTTTTAGTAGTAGACACCTTACCATCACCAAAGGTGGATTCTAGACACTTACAACCCGTGTTGAATGAGGCAGAAGGGTATTATCAGATTGGATCCAAGTCACAGTACAAAGAGCAGTTTGTGTTATCTGTTACTATATCACATGCCCTTAACTTGGCACAGGTATCAAATCTTCAAGAAAAATTTTCATATCTAAATAGCAAGGTAGAATTAATATGAAACAATATGTATACATCACGATTCACAAATAGCAATACAATTGTCAATATGATTTGCTTCAATAATAATAAGTAAATATACACCAAATTTTTACATGAAAATGCATGGATATGAATATTGTTCAATACCACAACAGCATTACAATCAAATATTTTGATGCCATTTTGTGTGCTAATTCTTTTATTATCTGCAGGTCTGTTGCAACTTTTCTTGTACAATTTAGTCAGATGTCTTCCTTGTTAATGCTCAGGTTTTTGATTCATGTTATAATCATGATCAGTATACATGAATTATTATTATACACCACGCAAGTTGTAAATGTAAATGAAAATATTTTTAGCATAAAAATTTGTATTAAAATCGCGAAATTTAAATGCAGGCAATAAAGAAATTTACAGTACTGTCAATCTGCAACTATTCACGAGACTTCATCTTCGCGAGATTGCTGCCCCTGATATATTTGTGAATTGAAACTTTACCGTGTATCAGATGTTTCTGCTTTGAATTGTAAATAGTAGATCTTTTATATTGCATATGAGAATCCTCATGAACAGATCTTTCATTTGAAACCATTTCTTTTGTCCTTGCTCTATGCCCTATTTTGAATTTTGGTGACGTGCGGGGTATTTGTCCCGTTGGGACAGTTCTAGTTTATTTTGAAAAAGATGGCTTTCAGAGAAAATTAAAGCAACAATATATGTATCGTTCTTTCACAGAAAACTTGGCTTTTAGCCAGGTTGCAAAACTCGGATCTTAAATTGATGTGAGGTGGGCAGGCGGACAGGCAACCATCAACAATTGATTTCTGGACCATAAGTCCAATGTGTTAAGTGCTATTGCAATGAAACTTCATACACTTGCTCACCATGAGTGGAAGATGTGCCCTATTGTTTTTGTGGTCAGAAGGTCAAAGGTGAAGGTCATAGGAGTGGAATATAAAAAATTGGATTCCGGATCATAAGTCCAGTAATTTAGTGCTATTGCTGTGAAACTTGATACACTTACTCACCATAAGTGGAAGATGTGCCCTATTGTTTCTGGGGTCAAAAAATCAAGGTCATAGGAGTTGGGTATCAAAAATTGGTTTTTGGACCATAAGTGCAATATGTTGAGTGCTATTGCACTGAAACATATACACTTGCTTACCATGAGTTGAAGATATGCCCCATTATTTCTGGGGTCAAAAGGTCAAAGGTCAAGGTCATAGGAGTGGAGTATCAAAAATTGTTTTCCAGACCATAAGTCCAATACCTTTAGTGCAATTGCATTGCCTACACTTAGTTACCATGAGTGGAAGATTTGCCCTATTGTTTCTGGGGTTCAAAGGTCAAGGTCATAGGAGTGGGGTATCAAAAATTGGTTTCCGAAGCACAAGTCCAATATGACTGTTTAGTTCTATTGCAATGAAACTTCATACACTTACTCATCATGAATGGAAGATGTGCCTTATAATTTCCAAGGTCCAAAGGTCAAGGTCATAGCATTATTGACCATAGACTGAAAATTCATGTAAGTAGGCTGCAGGTAGGGGACTCTAAAGGGTAGGGTGACTTAAAACAGTGTAGCAAGACATTATTCACTCAAAGTGCAAGTTTTGCAACTCGGCACATTGCATCTGGGATGCAAATCTCTTGAATATTTATTGTAACAGTATTTGAAGCCAGCGTGGCCTAGTGGTACCGCGTCGGACTCCTGATCGGGAGGCCGGGGTTCGAGTCCTGCTCTGGTCATGCCGGTGTCATGTCTTTCGGAGGAGACAGTAAAAACCGAGGCCCCGTGTCGTGGTATGCATGCACGTCAAAGATCCCTCACTGCTTTGGGTGGGTCCGTTGCAAAGGTCAAAATTTGTACGCCCCGCATCAGACAGATGCCGTCACCTTATACGTGAAATATTCGTGGTGTGTCGTAAAACAAAAATCAATCAATCAATCAATGTAACAGTATTTGCTTTATCTATATCAAATATATGCAAACCTGGTATCATAATTAAAGTGTTAAGACTACTATTACATACATTTATTTTGGTTTTCAGTTGATTCCCAGTTCCGCTCCCCTGCCAGCCAATTCTAGTGGTTACTTCTTCTATTTCTCCTTGCTGGGTAATGATGTCACCAATGAAACTTTCCATGATTTGATCAATCCTAACTTTCCAGCTGAAAGAGCATCTGTCAGAATTAAGAGTAGTGTGAATACACTTCAGCTGTTTTTTGGCCATCAGCCTGGAATACAGGTATTTGTCATATATAAATGTATTGTGTGATGAGGACAATGTAGATTAAATCATGAAATGTCAGTGTACATATCTGCATTGACTGCAATGTAAACTAAATTGTTTGATATTTACTTATACATACCCAGTAACGGACCAGTAAAATCGCATGCAGATGAATACACCAAGATTGCAATACACATTTGTTCACAAACAATATCATTACCTCCATGTTGATAGTTACTCTGATTACAATTACATAAAATTACTTTTTTTTTCACATCATAGCTGTGAAATCAATAAAATGAAATAATTGGTGTGTCTTTTTTTTTCTTTAATTTTGAATGAAATTGGACTTTAAGATTGTCGTCTTAATCACCAAAATCTAAATGTGTATTAAACATTACAACAGCTGATTTAAGTACTTCATTATCTACATGTATGTCACCTGCATAACATAATCATGGAAAACAAATACAGCAATTTTGATTTTGAACTACCTGATCTTGAAGAGAGTATATTCTGTATGTGTGTATGTATATGCAATTCCAAAGATTTAAATTGCATTATATATTCTATATGTTGTTATTCACCAACTTACACTGCAGTGTACTATTTTTAAACACCAAGCTACTTCCTTAGCAGCTTGTACTTGACAGCAGACACAGTTAGAGATTTGAACTTAAAAAGAATAAAAGAGCTAAAAATAAGTGGAATGTAAATTAAATATAGGAAGTAAATTTTATTCTGATCGTTATTCTGGACACCCAGTAGGACATTATCCAATTTATTAAGATCTAGATTTTTAATATAAACCTCCATAACAACAATCTGAAAAACCGTCATTTCTTAAATGTATAATACAAACACTCCAAAGTGGAGACTTTCAAAAGTTAAATCATATGAAAACAGACACATTTATTTGAATGTGATATACTTTTACTTTCCTATTCAGTGAATCTGTACTTATTGAATATCATATCATGTCAACTGTGGTTACTTGGCATTACCACTTTCTAATTTGTTGAAACTGAATGTCCAGAAACTATCGCCGTATCCCCAGCATCAACATCTAGTTACCGGTAGTGTCCGCATATACAAAAACTTGGTCATAATTTATGAACAGTAAGAGATAGGGGTGTCATATTTCTCGTTTAGATTCCTCAAGATTAGAGCTTTCATTTAATTAAATTCATTTAATGGCTTTTGAACTGTAAGAATAAGAGACTTTACTTTTATATTTCACATGTAGATTTCTCAGAATCAGAGCTTTCATTTTGGTACCATGGCTTTTGACTTGGTGATCTTGACCCAGGATTTTGACTTCATTTCCCAAACCTTCAACCTGGGCTATATATAAACTTTGAACTATAAGGGATAGGACTGTCATATTTTACACACATATAGATTCATTATTACAACTGCTTCAGTATCTCAACACTTAAGTTTGCAGAAACAGCTTCATTTTATTAGTTAGTAATTCTTTTAGTATTTTCCAAGTGCCAGACACATTCAAGGTGGACAAGGTGGAAAAAGATGTTTGCATGGATTTGAATGATATTTTACAGAATTGTTACCTAGGACCCAAGGGTATGTCATGGCCTTGAACCAAGGACATACCTGCAAAGTTAAGGTCACACGGCTGATGTCAGTTAAATTCTTGTCTGGGCCATAACTTTTCGATGCTTGTATGGATTTGAACAATATTTCACAAAATCCTGCCTAGGACCAAAGGATGTGTCATGAACCAAGGTCATATCTGCAAGGTCAAGTAGGACATGGTAGGAAATGACAAGGTCACAATGGACATTATAGGAAATC
Source organism: Pteria penguin (assembly GCA_035048485.1). Classification (NCBI taxonomy): domain Eukaryota; kingdom Metazoa; phylum Mollusca; class Bivalvia; order Pterioida; family Pteriidae; genus Pteria; species Pteria penguin. The sequence continues at coordinate 29,170,819 of CM068581.1, forward strand.
TTTGTCCAGGCCATAACTTTACTCCATGCATGGATTTGAATAATATTTCACAGAATTGTTGCCTAAGACGCAAGGGTGTGTCATGTCCTCAAATCAAGGTCATATCTACAAGATCAAGGTCATAGTACTTGTGTTTCCTGCTTCAATTGAAGCGATGGGCATATTATGCAACACTAGACTTTGCTATTGTTCATATATTGAAATAGAATTGCCCTGTAATGAAGTACCCAAATTTGGGTCTATATGAAATGGGGCAAAACCTATACATAATGACCACATTTTTCTACCCATGTTGGTTAGAGCTCATTCTTTAATAATTAGGTGACCTTGTAATGAATAGTCAAGATCATTAGGCAAAATTGACATTAATAATAATAGTCATGATACTGTACATTAGATGAAGCAAACATGAAGTTTCTGCAGCTATCTAACAAAAACGTCCAAAATGTGCATACACATTTATAAATGAGAAATTGGTGACAATGAAGAATACCTTAGTAAACTCTAGATGATGTGATTGCTTTTGTCTTTTTAATTATCTTAAATATTTGGATTATATTTATATATCAGTTTAAAATTTCTCTAATAGATTAATAGTGATATAATTTACTTGTAAGGTGCACTTGTGTTGTGGTGAGCAGTCTCTGGGAAGCTGTGAAATACCCCTGAATAATCTCCTGCAGAGAGGCAGTACAGAGATATACATGAAGCCAGTAACCATAGAGGGTACCTTTCAACTAATTCCACCTAATAAAACCAAACAACAGGTCATGTCTTTACCTGATGATGCTGCTCCTGCAGTAGGAGTATCTGTTGTACTGCGTAAAGAGGAAGTTGTAAGTAAGCGTACCCTATCTACTTTTTAGTGTACCGAATTTAAAGGTAATTATTTATTATTGTACAGAATACTTAGATTTCATTATCCTTTTTTGTCAAATATATATATAAGAATGAAGCTATGTGATATATTTGAAATCTTGAAAAGGAAATCTAGTCCAGATTGTAACTTCTGATTGATGCACAATTTTCCTTTTCTATTTTGTTACAGACAGTAGGAAGTCCAGGGAAAGATCAGGCTGTAGAATCAAGAAAGTCACCTGTTCAGCCTTCATCACCCATACGATCTCCTCAAGTTAAGGCTAAAGTTTCGAATCCCACACACAGAGATAAACATGGCAGCAAAATAAAACAGGATGAGACTGTTCCTAAAGTAGCAAAGGCAGGACAGGACGCTAACTACTCTGATGACTTTGAGGAGGTTAATAATACGGAAGAAAATGTCAGCAGTTTAGAGGAAGACAGACACAAAGAAAGTAAGAACTGTTTTTAAAATCCATTAGCTTTGGTGAAACTATGAAAGTCTGTGATACCTCATGAAGCTGATGTTTTTCCCTCATGTAATGTACATGTATTTCCTCAGTCTAAATTTATTTCCTCGCAATGCAAACTTGTTTTTGTTGTGCCTGTATTGTGCATTATGCATTGATGGTGATGTTTTACATGTATTTGCATGTGATTGTAAAAGTCGAAAGTGTTGTTTTATGCTGTATAGGTACTTCATTTTTTTTCTACAGGAAATTTCACTCTAGATATTTACTTTGGAAAGTTCATGAAAAATGTATTATGTTCCTTAATTTTTACTTTTTGTATTGTGTTACACTTGTCAGACTCTCTTTATACAGTAACAAAATGAGACATATTTATTAGACAAATCTTTATTAATTATCATTCCCACTTACTGTACTGTATTAGTATCTAATTACATTTTTCTGGATATCATAAACTATATATTATACAAAAATATATTCTGATTTATAATGTGATGGGGTAAAGTATAAGTGATTGGTTTGCTTTAACTGTTTTTTCCTTAACAGCTGTTCACTTTCATATATATATTTGTATATGTATATGTATGTTATTGCACGTTACATGTACGTTCTTTAGTAAATACAGAAGTATGTCAATGTTATTTGTTCTAATACTGATTTGAATTTGCCAGAAACCAAGTTACAGCAGGCTAAAAAATCCAAACAAGTAACGGGAAAACCTCCTGAATATCCCTCTGTTAGCCCTATTCACCCTCAGCAAGGTAGTGTATAGAGGTTTTCTTCCTCTCTGCATGCTCCATACTCTGTTAAGTACTAAACTCCATATATCCCTGTAGCTTCATCCTCATAGAGAATAGTTACTACTGTGTAAAGGGCCGTGTGCATACTGATGACTCATTCATACTCATTATATATTGAAATAAGTCATGTTCATGTAGTGAGTGTAGCATAGATATCTAAGGTACTCATAATCATAGCTTTTTTGTAGAATTTAAATCTATTTGTTTACTAACAAGTAATAGACTAAAATATGGACTCTTTTAACTGTGGTACTGATCTTTTGGGTGGAAGATGGTATTGTTTCTTGTAAAATTTGTGACGTCATAATAAATTTATTGTGTCCTGCATCATTTGGTAGGAACAGTGATACTTTTGCCAAACAAAACATCAGTCCTGCAGTAATTTTGAAAGGGTTTATATTTAGTTATTTCTTAATATGATATTAGCCTTAAGAGGGATATACAACCAATAATTTGAACAGTGTTGTTTTCATTTCCATAAAATGATTCATTTGGATTCTTTTAAGAATGACATGTTATGAATATGATACCATTTTGATGTTTTTTAAATGACACCACATTTTTAGCTCACCTTGACAAATTTTATAGGAGCTATATGATGCCCCCAGCATCCACATTCCCATCCTCACCCAATTAAGTAGTTTGGGGTAACTCAGAATTGGAGAAAGTATAGTTACTACAGTTACCATACACTTTAGGTTCATCTTTGGATGCTGACTGAAGCACATGTATCAGATGATGCATTTGATCTACATTTTCAGCTTGAGTGACTTGGTTAAGTAGTTTGGGGTAATTCAATATTGAAGAAAGTGTTGGTGCTAGTTATCAAACTTGCACCATAGGTTCATCTTGGGATGTTGACTTAAGCACATATGTCCTATGATGCATCTGAGCTACATTTTTGGCCGGTTTGCAAATGAATTCCGGTCTATAGATTGGCAGTGTCCGTCTGTCTGTATATGTGTCTGTCAGCATTTGGTTAAAGTGTCTGGTTGAAGCAAAATCTCAGCAGCTAAGAGGAGTATAAACATAATACTTCACATATAGGTTCCTTATGACCAGAGTTTTCAAATTATGCCATGACTTTTGACCTAGTGACCTTGACATTGGAATTTGATTTACTTTTAAAAAATTTAATTTTCACCATATGTTTTTAATTAATAGGGGTAGGGCTTTGATACTTCTCATATAGGTTCTTAATGACGAGTGCTTTCAATTGATTCCTTGACTTTTGACATTGTGACCTTGACCTTGTTTCGCATGTGCTTTGTAATCCAGCCATACCGTCTTTAGTGGTTTCTTGTATGCTTAAGTGATTCAGTTCAAGATTACAATATTCTGTAGAACCTTCTGCTTTTTATTTTTGTTTTTGTTTGACAATACTGTATGGATGTGAGCATTGTAATCTTTGATTACACTATGTTTATTTATAAAAAATGTTAACAATGAATCTTTTTAAATTCAACATGATTAAAAATTAATGAAACGTCTGTCCCTGTGGCCAAGTATTTTAAACTCATCTGAACCAAAGGCTCAAGTGAGCTATTGTGATCAGTCCTTGTCCAGAGTACCTATGTCTGTCTGTCTTTCCATTCTTTGTAAACTTTTAATACTTTCGATCTATTCTTTATGACTGCTGAAGGGATTTTGATGAAGTCCTATACCAGTGTTGTTACATTTTGGCCAGATGTGTCAAGGATAAGATTCAGAGTGGGGCAACAAAGACCCCAGAAGTGCAATCCTTGACAAACGTCTTCAGACCGGCTGTCTAGATAAAAAAATTGAATACACTAAAGTAATCTAGAGGGGGGTTTTTGGTTCCTTTCCAAAGTTTAAATCTTTCTGGACATCTTTTCAGTCCTTGTCAGTTTTGCACATTTTGAGGTACATGTAATTTCTTTGACTTTCTCATGGTACGTATATTGTTTAAAATGCATTAAATCTGTGTTTTTATCTGAGTTTATTGAAGTAAATGTAATTAGAAAGAAATGGAATACAGAAAGAATTTTTTGGAATTTTTGATTTTCTTTAAGATTGAAAATGTTGGGGGGGGGGGAATATACCAGGTATGATTTGTATGTAATGATAAGCTTCAGTGGACTTCTTCAGGACTAATGGGTTGATTTTAATGAATCTTGGTAATTGTAGGGATGAAGTACTCAAAGTCCCCTACAAGTATTGCTGGTTTTTTTTTTCAGCCAGATCCATCATAGGGTGCATTTAGGGCAATGAGTACCCACCTTTAGAATGACTGCCCAGATCAACAAACCAAATGCACTAAAGAGATTTAAAAGGGTGTTTTAAGAAATGTTTTATTTTGGTTCCATTTCAAAATCAAATTTTTGATACTGTTTTGAGGTCTAGATCTGTTTCAGGCTTGTTCTTTTTGCACATTCTTTTGTATTTTTCTGATTTTCAGAATGTGTGAGTGTTCAAAAATGATGTGGTGTAGTTTTGGACCTTTTGGTTCTATTTTGAAATAAAATTTCAGGAAAATGAAACTTTATTAAGAAGCATTCTGATACTTTCTAGGTTTCTCATGTCCTGATGTGCCAATATGAGCAAAATAGGCCAATTTTGGCATCTTGTTATTCTTGTTTTGTCACTTCCTTTACTTTGACTCTTTTAAAGTTGTACAAGACCTGTCAAGTAATGGAATGTTCATCATTTTCGTTGCGAACAAAGTGTTTACATTGTGCGTTTAGCATAAAGAGGCTTCATCTGTGACCACATTCCCATAAAAGTATCATTAAATATATTGATGTAATTTTCCAGTGAGTACGAACAAGTAATTCAATTTTATTTGTATTATATTGCATCAAGTCATTAACATTTTTCTATAATAGTTAGCCATCTACAGGCATGTATTTCATTATCATTGTAAATCATGCTTAATCCTCATGAAATTCATGTAAAAATTCTTCTACCGCACATCTTCTTGCTTATCTTTTTCAGCATTCATATTGATTTGCTTTCCTTCCAGCTTCTGTTCTTTGACAGGTTTGCACATTAAGTACAATATAATGTTTTTACTTTCAACACTCTTCATATTGGTCATCACTTCATAACATTATAATCATCAGGATTACATCAATGGAATAGTGTGACACAACATATTCTCGAAGCACTTAATTGGAATGATATAATAATTGATAATTGTTCAATTTTGTATTAATGTATATACATTATTTATATGATAAGGAAGAGGCCAGTGTTGCTCTACATATATTTTCTTCTTAATCCAGTTTATTGTCAATACATTTTCTTTTAGAATGTATGATTATTTGGATCTTATTTTGATTCCAACTTGTCACTTTATAAAGATTTCGTTGTTTTAGATCTCATACTACTTGAAAATACTCTGTATAGTATCTTTCACTTCAAGGTATCAAACTGTAAGTGTAGACAAGGTTCAAGATCTGATAAAGTCTGTAACAGATTTGTCAAAATAAGAGTCTTTTGTAATAAAATATTTAGATGACCATGGTAATTTCAGTCATTGCATTTTTCATTGTAGTAGCAGCATCAGCTCCAGCCATAGCAGTATCTGAGAGTCAGAGCACTACTCACACCCATCTGGCCATTCCTCCTCAGGCTCATCACTTCACATTTTCGATAGATTTACGGAGTATTAAAGATATACAGAGTACAGCCACACTTCTAGTATTCCTCAGGTATTATGAACACTCTTATCTTGGTTATTGGCAAACATTATGGTGTGTTTGATAACTACTGGACTACTTTCACCTACCAGTACTGTGCATTGATCTTGCTTATTTTTACAGACAATTTTGATTGATTTTACTGTTTTCAACAATTAAAACAGAAAAAAGGTTGTTATCAATTACTTGTATTTTTGTCGTTACTACCGGTAACTATGAGGTATTTTCTCTCAAAACATGTTCCATGTTCCCTTTTGTACAGTTATAGTCTAATAATGCAACAAAGTAGGGAGAATGTAAGATCAAATTTTAATGAGATTAATTCCAGTCTGAGTTTGTTGGTGGGTCAAGAGTAGTAGGTTCTAATAACTATCAATAATTGTCGATTTTTCACCTTAGTGTCTTTTATCTCTCAAACCTCTTAGTGCTACCATTTATATGAAAGCTTGCAGAAAAATGCATAAAACAATTCATCAACAAATCAACCAGTCACTGAGTGAGCAGTTAGTCTCGCATGTACAAAAGAGTAATATTTGCAATCCTGACATGAGTTGTATCATATGTATACACTTGAACTTCAGTAACTCAAAGTGTAAGGGAACATCAAAGTCTCTGGGAGTTTCAGTAGTTTAGAGTTTTTATGTGATAATCAAAACAGGGAAAGGCAATGGCTTTTCTATTACCATTTTGAATGTAGTAAGGGGGATTCCGTAACTTCAGAAGTATTAATGTTATCTTAATTGCAATTTGTAAATAAATTTAATATATTATTTGCAGACATTAAATGACTATATTCATATGATTGAATTTTACATACACTGTAGTTATGAATGGAAATGAAAATTAAAGGATTTGAAACATACACAATCTTCTGTACTATTAATGAATAGTTTTATATATATACATATAAAAAAGTTCCTTATAGATAATTATGTATAACACTTAACAAGTTTACACATGTGTTATGCAATATTGTTGGAGTAGTCTTTCATTTTGAACATTAACATACTGCAAGAGTGGAACTAGCTAAAGGAGTTGGTTGGGTGGATTGGAAGTCTGATGATTTCCAATTTTCAATTATTATGGGCACATATCATCATATAAGTGCATGTCACACATGGATGCACTCAATCCCATGGGTTCTTTTTTAAGTTTCATAATGTGTAAAAAAAAAAAAGGTACAGTTTTATTAGTGGTCCTGAAAATGACTCTGAGGTTTTTTTTGTTGTTTTTTTTTTTGTTTTTGGTGCGTTTTTTTGGCGGATGGGGGTGGAGGGGGATTCAAGTTTCAGTAGTTCAAGTTGGAGCAAGTATATAATATTGAAATGTATAGAAATGTTTTGGGACTGAATGATTGATTAAAGTTCCCAGGGGTTTTCAAGGTTTTGATCCTCAAGCTATCTAAGTTTGACTGTAATTTTGTAAAACAGTAAGAAGACAATAGTTATAAAGATTACTCCTTGAAACAGATATTCATTATTTGATTGCTAATAATCTAAGTCATCATGCTTTGTTACTGGCCACATTTTTATCTGAATCTAAAGTATTAGGAATCATTGGATATTAAGCCTTGTATCACCCAGAAAAAGGTGCTTTATGATTGATAAAGCCTAAGGATATCGATATGTACAGTTGAATTTTCGATAACTCGAACGTCGACAACTCAAAAAACCCCGGAAACTCCAGGTCATCCTACGGTCCTGAGAACATTTCGAATATTTTAACATTATTTGCCTTCTTAAACTCAAACTTCTGAAACTTGAATACCCCCGAAAACTCGAAGTAATTTTCAAGTCCCAATGACAAATTTGTACTTAATTTCACCTTTGAAAACTCGAAGCATTTTACCATTGGAAACTGGAAGCCAATAACAGGATAGAAAGCAATTGGTTTGTTTATATAGCGGTTGTGTGCGTCCAAGCTTGACGGATCAACAGACTTATTTATGGGATCATATATTACTCCTTTCCTCCACATTAGTAATTATACATTCAGGGTATCGTCGTTATTGTCTATAGATGATTTATTTTGATTTCAACGGCCGTAGTTATGAAAAAAAATGGTGAAAATTGTCTTGAATTATACGAGCTGTAAATTTTAAACAGTAATTTCATTTAAGATAATGAGCAAAGCCCCCGACATTGTTGAACAGTGTCAGAGCCAATAGAATGGCTTTATAAGGGCAGATTTCCATGTTACACATTTTTATATTATTTTTACTGAATACATATATGATATTTGACATGATATACATTTAAATGAAATAAATTGAGAATATTATATTGTCTTAATACTATTTTTAGTATTACAGTAGTACAAATGTGCGTAGGTAATAATGTTCAATCTTTCTCTTTCTGATTTCCCACGAATTTCCCCAACTTCCAAAAGTCGAAGTGATTTCGTAGGTCCTGAGCACTTCCAGTTATCGAAGTTTGACTGTATATTGAACACCTTAACACAAACATTGATGACCCATTTATTAAAGATATTTTTTCTGTATGCATAATTAATCCATTTGAATTGGTGTGATTTCTTTGTTTCAGATATTCTTATCCCTTTTTCGGAAGTGCAGCTCCAATATTAACAAATCCTCCAGTGGAGATAAGAAAAGGCATGGAAGTTCTCTTACCACAGTCATTCTGTGCCTTTGACTTTGCTTGTACTGTCCAACAACTGCAAGAAACATTTCTCAAGTAATGTATAGTATCAAAATATTTAGTCTTTGCTTCACAGACAGTTGATGTTGATTACTCAGACTCAGAGTAATTCATGTAGTTTGGTATTATTGATATATTGATTTAGTATGTCCTGAATCGGTTTTACTTAAGATTCATTTTAAAAACATTTAGCTCCTGATATCTTGAATTATTTTGCCTTGTTCCTTAAAGTTACATTTATTAAAAGAGAACCTTTCTTTTTGTAATTATGAAAGGTTTTTAGAATTATTGAAATGAAATGTCTTAGATGTGTGGTATTTATTGACAAATGTTAATCATAGTATCTATATTTGTATTGTAGAGTACCATTAGATGTGGAAGTATGGCATAAAGACAAGCAGTTATCAAAGAATGAGATGTTAGGAAAAGCTCGCCTTCCCCTTGATCATATTGTCTCCACTGATAAATGTCGAGTAGTGGTAGGTCATACTGTCATTATTGATAAATGTTGACTTTTTGAAGGTCACAGTATCTTTATTGATAAATGTTGACTTGTGGAAGGTCACAGTGTTACTATTGATAAATGTTGACTTGTGATAGGTCACAGTGTTACTATTGATAAATGTTGACTTGTGATAGGTCACAGTGTTACTATTGATAAATGTTGACTTGTGACAGGTCACAGTGTTACTATTGATAAATGTTGACTTGTGGAAGGTCACAGTGTTACTATTGATAAATGTTGACTTGTGATAGGTCACAGTGTTACTATTGATAAATGTTGACTTGTGATAGGTCACAGTGTTACTATTGATAAATGTTGACTTGTGGAAGGTCACAGTGTTACTATTGATAAATGTTGACTTGTGGAAGGTCACAGTGTTACTATTGATAAATGTTGACTTGTGATAGGTCACAGTGTTACTATTGACAAATGTCGACTTGTGGAAGGTCACAGTGTTACTATTGACAAATGTCGACTTGTGGAAGGTCACAGTGTTACTATTGATAATTGCTGACTTGTGATAGGTCACAGTATTACTATTGATAATGTTGACTTGTGGAAGGTCACAGTGTTACCATTGATAAATGTTGACTTGTGACAGGTCACAGTGTTACTATTGATAAATGTTGAATAGTGGGAGATCAAAGGTTCATTATTGATGAATGTTGAATAATGGAAAGTCATACAATCAGTTAATAAATGTTTAATCGTGGGAAATCATATTGCCACTGATAATGTTGAATAGTGAGAGATCAGAGTGTCACTATTGATAAATGTAAAATAGTGGCAGGTCACAGTATTGCTAACTATTGATAAATATGTCGTAGTACATGTAGCAGATCACACTGTCACTTGATGATTGTTGACTAGTGGCAGGTCAAAATGTTACTATTGTCAGATAAATATTGAACAGTGTATCATTACAGTGTCACTTTATAGATATTGAATAGTGGCAGGTCACAGTGTCATTAGTCTTAAATAATGTATTCTAGAACCACTAATAAATGCTACTAGAGAATGGTAGGTCACAGTGTCACTATGGACAATATTCGACAAATGTCCTTCATTTTGTCACTTCTGCGTGGTACTGATGTTTAAATAATTGACTTTACCATTGCAATGATTTCCATAGTATTGTAGCTCTTGATTTGATCATTGATGAATGTCAATTTGAATGGACACTAAATGTCTGATTATGGTTAGGTGGATGTTACATAGTGTTCATTAATTTTTTTCACTACTGATAAATACTTAGAAAACAACACTTTATTTATATTGAGTTCATCATGAATTTCGTGGTTATTTCACACCATGCATTTCACTTTTTCATGAAAATGAATTTTTATTATATAGAGTAATACAGGGAGTCCTGGTTGGAGACAAACCTTAAGTGACAGAGTGACAGCTTTCTTCACTGATGGGTAAGCATGCTGATGTATTAGTGCTCCATTCAGTCTAACATTTAAGATGATATTACACTGATGATTTCAAACTCGGGACACCTTTGTCCTTGGTCAGTTATTACAGAGAAACAAATTGAATCATCATTTTTTTCATGGAATTCAGAATTTTGTTTTGATACTGGTAATGCTGTGACATTGCTTCTGAGTTCAATTAATAATCAAAATATAAATTTTCTTGGTTTATAATGTAGATGTCAGAGTTTTCTGTAAACTTTTGGCAATGTTAAGTCCCAGCCAAATTTCATGATTTCAAGTAAATTTTTGAAGAATCCCAGCTCACATCCTTTAATGTTGTATATATTGTATGTACTTCATAATTTAGAATCTTTATATGAGTAATTTGAAAGAGTATTATACATGCCATTGCTTAATTTGTTAAACTTAAAGCAACATCAGTCATAGAAATCTAACTTTATTTTACAATAATAGTTGAGAAGTCAGGTAAAGTGGAGGGGGGAGCCTGGTTCTACGAAATGGTTACGAGGTATTTTATAGAAAAAACTTCCTCTATTGGCCCCTATATCTTCCCTGTCCCCAACTCATTAAATGTATATTTGAGTTTTGCTTCATTTGAGAGCTAAATCAATGTAATTGACCAAAACCATAACAGTACAGTACAGGTATATTTACGTAAGTATTATCAGTCAGCACAATGAGCCTATTTTAATTTACTACACTGAACATTTTTGAACATGCAAATCATTATGCTTTCAAAGTGAAGTATTAGATATGGTAATAAAGTTCTACATTTGTTTAGTCTGATGCATTAAATTATATTGAAATATTAGAATAGTATAATATTGTTACAACACTTTAAAATGTCTGGTTTTCATCAAACAGTTTTCATTAAAATTTTAACATTGATATTTAATTAACAATCAAAAGGTAACGAATTAAATAACATAAACTGTTCTGAAGGGACTGTGTTATGTTGTCTTGCCAGATTTTAGTTGACAAAGAATGATACTTAGATACATCACAAAAAAACACAAAGACTAGTAAAAACCCATAACTAACAAGTAAAAACCCATAACACAAAGACTAGTAAAAACCCATAACTAACTAGTAAAAACCCATAACACAAAGACTAGTAAAAACCCATAACTAACTAGTAAAAACCCATAACACAAAGACTAGTAAAAACCCATAACTAACTAGTAAAAACCCATAACACAAAGACTAGTAAAAACCCATAACTAACTAGTAAAAACCCATAACTAACTAGTAAAAACCCATAACTAACTCACAATTCATTACAATATATTAACAGGTTGTAATTTACATGTTATAGCTTAGATTGACAAAGACTAGTAAAAACCCATAAATAACTCACAATTCATTACAATATATTAACAGGTTGTAATTTACATGTTATAGCTTAGATTGACAAAGACTAGTAAAAACCCATAACTAACTCACAGTTTATTACAATATATTAACAGGTTGTAATTTACATGTTATAGCTTAGATTGACAAAGACTAGTAAAAACCCATAACTAACTCACAATTCATTACAATATACTAACAGGTTGTAATTTACATAATATAGCTTAGATTGACAAAGACTAGTAAAAACCCGTAACTAACTCACAATTCATTACAATATATTAACAGGTTGTAATTTACATGTTATAGCTTAGATTGACAAAGACTAGTAAAAACCCATAACTAACTCACAATTCATTACAATATATTAACAGGTTGTAATTTACATGTTATAGCTTAGATTGACAAAGACTAGTAAAAACCCATAACTAACTCACAATTCATTACAATATATTAACAGGTTGTAATTTACATGTTATAGCTTAGATTGACAAAGACTAGTAAAAACCCATAACTAACTCACAATTCATTACAATATATTAACAGGTTGTAATTTACATGTTATAGCTTAGATTGACAAAGACTAGTAAAAACCCATAACTAACTCACAGTTCATTACAATATATTAACAGGTTGTAATTTACATGTTATAGCTTAGATTGACAAAGACTAGTAAAAACCCATAACTAACTCACAATTCTTTACAATATATTAACAGGTTGTAATTTACATGTTATAGCTTAGATTGACAAAGACTAGTAAAAACCCATAACTAACTCACAATTCATTACAATATATTAACAGGTTGTAATTTACATGTTATAGCTTAGATTGACAAAGACTAGTAAAAACCCATAACTAACTCACAATTCATTACAATATATTAACAGGTTGTAATTTACATGTTATAGCTTAGATTGACAAAGACTAGTAAAAACCCATAACTAACTCACAATTCATTACAATATATTAACAGGTTGTAATTTACATGTTATAGCTTAGATTGACAAAGACTAGTAAAAACCCATAACTAACTCACAATTCATTACAATATATTAACAGGTTGTAATTTACATAATATAGCTTAGATTGATCTTAGCATTCAGTTATATACTCGCAACAGTCCATTCAAAGCTCAGAACTGGTGAGAAAAGTCAAAGTGGCTTTTAATTACCTGTTATCACTCATTAACTGCTCATAAAAGTGACAGAATTGTAAAGATCTGTGTACTTTCACTTATTTGTGCTGTATGTAAGGATGGATTTGTAAGAAAAATCCTTGAATCTGAAGGAAGAATTATCCAATCATTGCTATCAAATGATGTCTAAAATTTTCTGCTGGATTCTGCCATCTCATGCAATTAGCTTATCTACTTTGCTAGCTGTTACTTATTATGCTGTGTTTTTATGACGTTTCTCCATCCAGCATATAGTTTGTTGTGATTAGTAGAAAATCAGATATTTTCTACTGAAATTGAATGTCAATATGATGCTTTGACTGTCAACACATATATCATAAATTTAGTTCCTGACTGAAAAAAATTAGTCAATAGATTGATGACTTCTTGATACTTATAGTTAATACACAGACTATTCACATACATGATAGTTCAGATTTCATATAGAAATTGAGCATTAAAGACCACACGTTAAGTGCCTGTTGGTTAACTATGACACAATTTTTATAAATAATCTTTATAGTGAATTGATAACAGCTGTTGATACAGCATATTCTCGGTGTCGGATCTAAGACTTATAAATCTTCTCAAACTAGTGCTAGAACATGATGTTTTTTAATTCAATTCATACACAATAAACAAGTAACTTAATGTGTGCAGTGGGAGTAAATTGCAGTCCATCAGTCTGCAACATTACAATATATTACAACACATCTGAAATAAAATTAAACAAATTTTCATTGAAACTTGGATCACTTTATCACAGTTGATATTGAGATGATGGGTTCATAATCTTTCATGGATCAGAAGATGAAATTCCCAAGTTAAGAAAAATAGCTAATTTTTCTTTATTATTCTCTAAATAATTTCTTATATGTATTTTCATACCAAACAATGAATTTTTGGATACTATAATATTACTATATATACTATGATAATTCTGGAAGTCCAGATCAGCTGTTTTAAGTTGATATCATCGTACATGTCCATTGCACTTTTAGTGAGCAACAGAGGGCAGGTGTGGTGAGTTTTGTACTTAGCCTGGAGGATTGGGGACCTATAACTCCACAACAGATAGTGGTCCAACAAGAATCATCTTCCAATGTAAGTTCTGTCTTGATAATTTTCCTAGAATTATTTTCAGATACATGGTCCTTTGAATATAGAAACATTGTAACTTCCATGTAAGTAATCTATGGTTGTCATCCAAGGTTTGTTATGAGTAATACTGTACTGGTAATTTATAATTATAGACTCAAGGACTTGCTGAACCAGTAAGTACAAAGCCATCTGCACCATCTCCTGTGAGAGAGGAACCTCGGCAGATGGCAGAATATCAGGCAGCCATTGAACTCGAGATGTGGAAAGAAAATCAGGAACAACAGTTTGAAAGTCAGGTAAACTTGCAAGTTATATGACAGAAATACATACTGTTATGATAAATTAAACAAGAAATAGACTTATGAAAGATAATTTTCTACCAGAGTCAGATGAAACACTTAATGTTGTGAATGCTATAGAATTTTACTTTGTAATTCCTCATTTTGTCTTATGCTTTGATTACTTTTGATTTGATCATATTTTGTACATTGAATGCAGGAGTTTCCAATTTGTTGTTAAATACATATACCAGTATGTGTGCATGGGCTTTGAAAATGACCATCTAATGTATTATTCTGTATGTTAGTTGAAACAAAAGGAGATTGCATATATGAAAGCCTTAGCAGAAGAATGGAAGAAACGGGACAGGGAAAGGGAGATACTTGTCAAAAAGAAGGTAAGTCTGTCTTATCTAAAACTTCAAAAAATGGTGAATGTTTATGTACATGTACTTATTATTTTCAGACATTGTGTTAAAGGTGACCTGTAAGTTATATAATTATATATTTTTAGTTATCAGAGTATGCACAGTTGGAAGAAAAACTCCGTAAAACATTATTAGACTTGGAGAAGAGAGAGAAGCAGCTAGCAGCTAATGAACAAGAGGTGAGAAAACAGGTTTTAAGACTTCTTAATTTATGTTACAGATATGTACATGTATATTCTGCTTTAGTTTGAACAGCCATTTTCAAAACTTTTTGACTTGAATTATATTTGCATTATCGGTGTAGGAATAGATAAATGGGTTTGCTATGAACAGCTTAAGAT
This sequence comes from Pteria penguin, assembly GCA_035048485.1. Classification (NCBI taxonomy): domain Eukaryota; kingdom Metazoa; phylum Mollusca; class Bivalvia; order Pterioida; family Pteriidae; genus Pteria; species Pteria penguin. The sequence continues at coordinate 29,185,885 of CM068581.1, forward strand.
GTATAAATTCCCAAGTTGCTCTTGACATAGATTCTGTTTCTACACCTCAATCATTGGTCATTGATTTGTGAGGTCTAAAAGTTTAGTGGAATCATTACAGAGTATGTTATCAAGGGTGTTCATGGGAAGCCTCTATTGCAGTATTGGTGCAACAGTTGTTCTTACTGTAAAAATGAAAATAAAAAAGTTTTTATGTCCCGGAGTCAAAGATTTTGGGGCATCTAGTTTTTGACCTGCCTGTGTCTGATTGTCTATGGCAAAAAACTTTAATATTCCACATAACTATTCAGCTGTAAGGGATAGGGCTTTCATTGTATCTAACTATCCCATTTAGTTTTATATTTACTGTCTATCTATGGTAGAGGTAGAAATGTTAGGGTTCAATCGTTCTATCTTACAGTCCATGTGACCAAGATCATATTGAACATTTTGTTGTAAACACTGAAATGAACATAATCAAATGAAATGCTTAAGTGAACTATACACTAAAGGAATTTTTGTTATGTACATGTATGTGGTCTTGTTGTACACATTTGGTACTGGTCCTTGATGGGTCCCAGGGGAGGGGTATGGTCAGTTTTGTTATGTACATGTATGTGGTCTTGTTGTACACATTTGGTACTGGTCCTTGATGGGTCCCAGGGGAGGGGTATGGTCAGTTTTGTAATGTACATGTATGTGGTCTTGTTGTACACATTTGGTACTGGTCCTTGATGGGTCCCAGGGGAGGGGTATGGTCAGTTTTGTAATGTACATGTATGTGGTCTTGTTGTACACATTTGGTACTGGTCCTTGATGGGTGCCAGGGGAGGGGTATGGTCAGTTTTGTTATGTACATGTATGTGGTCTTGTTGTACACATTTGGTACTGATTCTGGTCCTTGATGGGTCCCAGGGGAGGGGTATGGTCAGTTTTGTAATGTACATGTATGTGGTCTTGTTGTACACATTTGGTACTGGTCCTTGATGGGTCCCAGGGGAGGGGTATGGTCAGTTTTGTAATGTACATGTATGTGGTCTTGTTGTACACATTTGGTACTGATTCTGGTCCTTGATGGGTCCCAGGGGAGGGGTATGGTCAGTTTTGTAATGTACATGTATGTGGTCTTGTTGTACACATTTGGTACTGGTCCTTGATGGGTCCCAGGGGAGGGGTATGGTCAGTTTTGTTATGTACATGTATGTGGTCTTGTTGTACACATTTGGTACTGATTCTGGTCCTTGATGGGTCCCAGGGGAGGGGTATGGTCAGTTTTGTTATGTACATGTATGTGGTCTTGTTGTACACATTTGGTACTGATTCTGGTCCTTGATGGGTCCCAGGGGAGGGGTATGGTCAGTTTTGTTATGTACATGTATGTGGTCTTGTTGTACACATTTGGTACTGATTCTGGTCCTTGATGGGTGCCAGGGGAGGGGTATGGTCAGTTTTGTAATGTACATGTATATGGTCTTGTTGTACACATTTGGTACTGGTCCTTGAAGGGTCCCAGGGGAGGGGTATGGTCAGTTTTGTTATGTACATGTATGTGGTCTTGTTGTACACATTTGGTACTGATTCTGGTCCTTGATGGGTCCCAGGGGAGGGGTATGGTCAGTTTTGCTGTATAAACTTATACATGCTCTTCCTTTCTCAAGGTTAGTAGTAATTATGATGAAACTGTACAGTAATGATCTACTCAGGATACTTTGATGAACACATTTGAAAAATTAGCATTACATTCTTTAATATGGCTTCCATGATAGCCATCTTTAAAAATCTTCAAAGTGGATTTTTTCACACATTCTCACCATAATGTTAAAAAAAATGGTGTTACAGTATCCAATATTGCTGTCATCTTAAATTGAACTTAGAACTGTCCCTTGCTTTGGTAAAACTTTACAGACATTATTTTCACAAAGTATCAAGTAAGAGAGTATTTGTGATTGATATGATTTCAATGTCCCAAAGGCTTATTTACTATGGTTATTTACAGATTACCTTCATGAATTGTTATGTTCTTTTATTATTTCTATAAGGAAACAAGCAAAGCACTACGATCAAATTACATGTACTGTATTTAATTTTTTGCTTGGAAATTGTTTTGTTTGAAGGGAGTTTAAGAATAACAATTTATTGAAACATGCTTAGTACATGTAGGATTCAAAATATCAACTATAATGAATGTTGTCACATGAACTATGTTAGTCTCACACAGTTGCTATTTCAAGGATCAGTTTTAAGTCTAATTACCACAACATATACATGCCTCTATTGCATTAGTAGTCAAACTTATGTTTTTGTTCATTTTAATGTTAGTTAAAGGAGAGCATGTTTATATTGAGACCCTATTATATTGGAAGTATTTGTTATGATCCTACTAATTTTACCACAAGTGATACAGACTATATATTGAAAATCATGTTTGTTTTCAGATTTGTTATTCTACAAGATTACCTATTGTAACCTTTTCATTCACAAATACATTTATATTTTAGGTTATGCGCCTTCGTGGTGACCTACAGAGAGAGCACGACAGAAAACTACAAGAAATGAAGGAAGCTTCTCGTAGAATGAAGGAGGATTCTGATCACCAGGTGGAACTAGAAAGGTATCCACAGTGCTGAGATTTTTATCACGGCATTAAAAGCAAAATGTAATAAATCAAAAATGAGGTAGAAAGAATGACATCATATTGATATATTGATGAGACATGGTAAAAAAAAAATTGTGATGAAATAAAAAACTTGATTTTTTAGAGTTTTGTTAATGTAAAATTGTATCAAAGGTAAATATGAAATTTTACTTTCAGATTGAAGACAAAAGAAATAGAGAGTTTGTTAGAGCGTCATAAAAATGAGGTAATGCTTCAATTCTGGACTGCAACCCTGTTTGACACCTTACTGTTATACATATTTTCAGAATACTTGTAAAGCTGGCATGGCCTAGTGGTATCTTTCAAATGAGACAGTAAAAACTGAGGCCCCGTGTCGTGGTATGCATGGCACGTTAAAGATCCCTCACTGCTTCAGGTGGGTCCGATGCAAAGGTCAAAATTTGTATGCCTCACATCAGGCAGATGCTGTCACCATATAAGTGAAATATCCGTGGTGTGACGATAAACAATAATCAATCAATCAATCAATCAATCAGAATACTTGTAAGTTATCTCAATAAATCTTGCTTTATATTCTTTAAACTTTCATTCACAGAGCAGCAAAACATCAATGTTCAATATTATCATTTCAACAGAATTATTCTCAATTCTGCTTTTGTCACGAGATTCAGATAATTTCAATTCAAATTATCAGTATTTTATGAAAAATGTAAAATTTGATTTCTAAAATACTCTTTTATGTTTAGTGAAAATTGTATGTTCATATACTATAATGTATAGCAAGTATGTGTTTTGCTACTGTCCTTTCAGTAAAAGTATCACAGTATGTGTGAAAATACCGGTAGTTAATCAGAATTCTGAAAAAAAACAAAAAAACTTCAGAATAGAATTATATATGATTTTTTATTTGTGAATCAAATGAATGTAACATTTATACACCTGCTCAGTACATTGTGTATTTTTTTAATGTTAAGGTCAAAGAAGTTGAGAAAAAGTATCGTGAGTTGGAGAAAGAATTTGCTGTGTACAAGGAACAGCAAAATAGTAAACCAGAAGTCAGACTTCAGTCAGAGATCAACCTCCTTACACTAGAAAAGGTTAATATTCCTATCACCCTGATTTATTATCTTACTCTGCCTTGATGTGTGTCGAAATGTTGTAATTTAGAGCAAAACTTGTGTTCATCTTACAGTATCTATGAGTAAACAAGACATAACAGTTTTCTGATGGTATGTTGAGAATGTAGATTGTTAGAACATTGGTTTAGATTTTACAGGGATCATCCATGCATGATAATTCAAAAAGTGCAATTAAGATGATGGTTTTACAATAAAATACATGTGTGTAATTCCAAATGGCTGCTATCTTTAAAACCTTGAAAATATGTTTCTGCCTTCTGTAACTCCTTAAAGTGAACCTGTTCCAGCTCAAGCTATATCTGCAGTCAGCTAGGTACTTCATTTTCAGACTAAGTCAAATATGAATTTAGGTCAGATTATCAAGACATTGTTCATTTTATTGGCAGCTGGGACGAATGTTCAAGGAGCATATGTCATAGCTGTAGTTTCGACGTCTGTGCCAGCGTCAGATGCGTAGACAAAAACGTTAACCTGGGCTATAACTTTTTAAGCAAGAGGGTTAAAACCTTGAAATTCACACATGGATTTATTGTGGAAGGAGCTTTCTTTTCGGACCATGACCTTTGACCTTGTGACCTTAAAGTTTGACCTACTTTTTAAAAACTTTAACCTTGGCTATAACTTTTGAACCAAGAGGGGTAGGGCTTTGAAACTTCACACATGGATACATTGTTGAAGGCTTTTTCATTTGGGATCTTGACCTTGACTCTGACCTTAAAGTTTGACTTTCTTTTCAAAAACTTTAAGCTTGGCTATAACTTTGAGTCCAAACGGTTTGACTTTGAAATTTCACACATGGATACCTTGGGGAAGACCTTTCATTCATGATCATGGTCTTTAAACCTTTTTACTCTGACCTTGATGTTTGACCTTTTCAAAAACTAAAACTAAGCTGTAATTTTTTAACCAAAAGGGGTAGGTCTTTGAACTTCACATGCATGCCTTGTGGAAGGCCCATTCATTTATATAGGAATCGCTTTGTCCGTTTGTCTGTCTGTCCTTACAAAAATTAGTCTTGGCCATCACTTTGGGGCTTTCATATTAGACATATGTATTCCTCATGGCAAGCCATTTCTGTCAGCACTGACATTTTTCACCCCATGACCTTGACCACGTTTGACCTATTTTTGGAAAACTTTAACCTTCGCCGTAACTTTTGGACCAGAAATATGGGGCTTTCATATTACACGTATATTCCTTGTGGCAAGGGTGTTGCAAGTCCTTCTATGCTGACAGCTCCAGTTTTTATACGCCCGCATTTAAAAATGTGGGTGGATTATGCGATACCGCTGTCGTCTGTCCGTCAAGCTTGTCCTGGCTTCTCCTCCTTAACTAAAGGGGGAACAAAACGTTTGATGGTTTCATATGAAAGGATGTGGCTTGCAGTTGTGCATATGGGTTTCAAAGTTGGGGTCAGGCCCCTGGGGTGCGGGAAAATGGGCAGGGTCGGAAAGGTTTTCTGGGCTTCTACTCCTTATCTAAAGGGGGAACAAAACTTTTGATGGTGTCGTATGAAAGCATGTGGCTTGCAGACTACATTTAAACATGATGCGGGCGTATCATGCACCTATAAGCGGTGCCCTATTTTTAAGAACTGATTAACATTTTGAAATGTCAGCTTTTTAATCAAGCTTTATTATGATGAAAAAGATCCTGCACCGGCAAGCACTGTTGTCTTCTGGCAACTCTTGTTACATCATTGATAGTATAGTGCTCAAAAACATGAGGTGTTAAAATTATGTAATTTACTGTCTGAAGATGTTGTGAACACTAATAAGATAATACCATGTGAAATATTTCTTCCAAATATTGACAGTTTTGTTTGCAGTTAGCTTCAAACCACATTTGATATTTACAATCACACTAAAACCATATAAACATTTATGCATAGGCAAGACAAAAACCTTTTGAAATATTTTTGACTATTAAAATATTGAAAATCATACACATGATTTTCAGCTCACTGGGACAAATATCCGGAGAGCTATTGTTATACCCCGAGCATCGTTGTTGTTGTGGTTGTCATCTGTAGATAAAAACTTTAACTTGGATCAGAACTTTAGAACCATTAGACAGGGCTTTAATATTTCACATGTATATTCCTTGTGCTAAGACCTTTCATTGGGTATGAAAATTTTTGTCCCCCCCCCCTTTTGCAAAAGCGCGGGGACATTAAATCTCATTCGTCTGTCTGTCAGAAAAATTCTAATCTTGGTCATAACTTTTTAACTGCAAGACGTGGGGCCTTCATATTTGGCATGTTTGTCCCTAATTGCAATACCTTTCTGTTGATTTTAAAAGTTTTATCATGTCACTTGTGGCCTTGACTGTGACCTTTGACCTACTTCAATGTAACTTTTTAATCGTAAGATGTAGGGCCTTCATATTTTGCACGTGTCCCTAATTGCAATACTTTTCCTTTGGTACCACAATTTTTTGTCATGTGACTTTGACCATGATCTTTGACCAACTTCAGTGTAACTTTTTGACCGTAAAATGTGGGGCCTTCATATTTTGCATGTGTGTTCTGTAGACATGCACAACCATGACAGAATGTCACAGATCACTGCATCCTTACTGATAAAACCCCCCAAGTGGGGGACCACAATTCTCTGAATTTGCTTCTTGACCTTGACCTCGAAGTTTGACCTACTTTTATAAAACTTGAACCTTTGTCATAACTTGTGAACAGTAAGAAATAGAGCTTAAATATTTCATTTGTGTGTTCCTTGTGACAAGACCTTTTATTGCGTATCAAATTTCAAAAATGTTGTGACCTTGAAGATTGAATTACATGTACTCACTAAAAACTTTTGCTATTTAAATTTGATTGCCACTGGTGAGCTCTGTTGTTTTCTGACAACTCTTGTTTGATTAAATATTTTTTCTACTGAATCAAGAAACTATTTCTGAATGTGCCTCGATACATGCATCAATGCAAGATAGAGCAGTCTCAGGAAGTACCCTTCTGATTTTTTCAAAAATGTTTGTAATATGACAACTTTTTTTGAAAAGAATGAGTGATTTGTGAGCATTTATATATAATTCTATGGTCTCAACAATCTATTTGACTGTTCCACACTGAATTTGAGATCATACAGTGATACAGTTAATGCCTGACAAATTTGAAATTGAGCAATTTGGTCCCAGTTTACTTTAAAAATTTTGAATGGCAATACATATTCATCTACTTATAGGTTGCTATCAGGAACATTTTTCTAGGAATTTCTAGTTCAATGTTCCTGTGCCATCAGACATCCTATTTGTTTCAGGTTGAGTTAGAAAGGAAACTAGATGCTGTCACAAAATCAAAATTACATTACAAACAACAATGGGGCAGAGCCCTAAAAGAACTAGCCAAAGTGAAACAGAAAGAGCAGTTGTCAGCTAAAGCAGAACTTAAACGACAGCAGCAGGAACTGGAACATATGAGGTTAAGATATCTTGCAGCAGAGGAAAAAGAGGTTGTCAAATCAGAGAAAAAGGAATTGGAAGATCTGAAAAATGAATTAAACAAGTATGTCATCATGGAATGAGCTCCAGTATGATATTTTTCAGTTGTTCCAGTTACACTTGAAATTCTAATAACACAAAATTCTGGTTTTCCAGAAGTCAAGTTCAAGTCATGAATTATTTCCTTTAATTTTGTTATGCTTTTATTTCGGTTAAGTCAAAGTCCGTTCCGTTGAAATTCCGCTAGTGTCAAAGGTATTTTGCAGTCCCCAAACTCAAACAAATTTGATTAACATGGCAATAAAGGTAGAAGAAATGCAAACTACCAATTATCTGGGCGGAGTGTACAGTAATGGCTGATTGTTTGACCATGAAGCCATTTCACCTTAATCGACAATGATTAGATAATTGGATTACATCGGCACTTCTTATTATAGAATATGCTAATCTGATTAGTAGAAACACATTCATTTAGGGCAGGTTATAGGTGGGTATCATTTTCGCAGCTTATGAATCATTAAATAATTTGAAAAATAAAAAGAGCTTTTTTTATGATTTTTGAAAATTTTTCTTCAATTAAAGTCCTGCCATTAAGGTGACAGATAGTACCGTAGTTAAAGTTTAGTCGGTAGAAGTATACAATAGAAGAATAACAGGTAAAACAATATATGTATATTCATGTTAAAAAGAATGATTGAAAATGGTTATATAAACAGCTGATGTTTATCTCAAATTCTGGATGAGTTGAAATATTTGCTCTGGTCTCATCGACTTCAACATAACAGATTTCAACTGTACTTACATTTTACATGATAAGACAGAGTTGTAAGAGATCAAAGCATAGTTTTTATTAGATTGATTGAGGACATTAGATACAAGTATATTGTATCTGAATTTGATATAAAAGGAAAAACAAGGGTAAAGTTATAGTTAAAGATATTAGTCTCTTGAAATGATAAAAATGCAGAAATTTCTCGAAATGTTAAAGTAAACTTGAAGAAACTCTATTTGCTGTCTGACCATTCAAAATATTACATTAATAAAGATTTTCATTGTTTATGTACAGAATTATTTTAATTCAGAATATCTTAAGAATGACTTTTTTTTCAGATTAAAAAAGAGTGAAGAAGTGCGTTCCAAGTTGTCTCCTCGTAGTCCACGAGAGGATCTATACCAGCCTGATTTAGACCATAGTCTGGATGATCACATCACACGACTCATTGAGGAGAGAGATACTTTATTAAGAACAGGTGTATACTCCACACAAGACAAAATTATAGCTGAACTTGATAGGCAGATAAGAGAATCTTTAGCACAGAAAAAGTCTAATGTCTTATAGCAATTACAACATGGAGTCTACTCAATGAATGCTTGTGTACTGCTAGAAGATGATAGCAATTGAATTATTCTATTAGAAAAATATCTGCTCATCCCATGTTTCTCCTTTTTCTTTTCTTCTTTCTTTAAATGTTGATAATTCTTGAAAAACTATAATATCAAATGTTCCGAGTATTCTCGATACACATTGAATAGCATTTATGTTGGAGAATAACTGGTGCTTTGTAATTCTTTAGTGATAATATAAAGGGAACACAAATCTCTAAATAAACTTTCAGTTTACACAGATATTAATGTGTATGCCAGGTATGCTGTTTTTTATTGTCATCAGACAGTTGAACATTATTTATTCATTCCCATTCTACTGTGCATATTGGTATGTAACTAAAGGTAAATTGCAAATGAGAAGACTCCATATTTCTTTTATCAGTGTTTTAATACTTAATGCAAGTATAAAATATTAGGATATTTTGAAATGTATTTTATTCTATGTAATTACTGGTGTTTAAAATTTTCAATATTACTTATTATAATAAGTAAATGACTATATACAGGTGAAAGGGGGATCATGGACAGGAATCTTTTACAGCCAAATCTCTCAAAGGAAAGGGCTTTAAAATCTTGTGATGTTAGACACATGATACATCTATTACAAACCTCTCAAAATGTTAATATAATTCAAAGTGTAGGAATCATATAACAATATTATAGGGTTAGTGTAACTTTATTGTAGATACATGTACATATTTAAGGTACATCATGATATAAAGTATCAAATTTTAAGGAGGTCACACAAAACGGTAAGCTGGTGATCACTAAACCAATTACATGTATAATATATGTATCAAATGATATCTGAAACATGTTCCTATTGTTGATAAATATATGTATGAATTGAACCATGTACAATAATATATAAAATTATGTTGTGTAAATACTGTATATATAAAACAATAAATGTCAAAACCATATTCTTTTAGTTTACTTTAAAACATCATGGTTACTCAAAATATAAACTATGTTATATTGATTTATTATTTTTTTAACATTGTACTTCTCTTCTTAGTTATTTTATATATATAGTGATGGCATCTGCCTGATAATTTGCAGAGAAATTTATACCTTTGCAATGGATCCACCCGAAGTAGTGAGGGATCTTATACATGCCACACCAACCATGACATGAGACCTTCGTGTTTACTGTCTCATCTGAAAGACTGGACATTTGTACACACAGCTGGAGCCAAACTTGGGACGTCTTGGTCTCGAGTCGAACATCTCATCCACTGAGTCACACTAGCTTAGCTATATTTTATCCTATTTGTGTAGTGAAGTGTAATGCAATGAAAATAATTATACTAAATGGTTATTCTATTTTGATCAAACAATGTTCTGAAAGAAGATGTATTCATGTATATATGACTTTTAAGTAATCTTTCACTTTCTGATTTTAAAATAACCAATAAGGATATTATGTTCATGGTCTTTTTTGTAACAATAAGAGTTTATCTCATTGTGTAGCCTGCGAATCATTATGATATATATATACAGGCCTTGACATCATCTTATGATCACCTAGATATGTTTCTTTTCTAAATCTGGTTAATAATTGTAAGGCTTATTGATTTGTAGGGATCACTTTGATTGATTTTTGAACAATTGATAGCAGACAACATGTGTTCTTTCAAACACTTTATTATGTGACTAGTAAACATGCATTGTATTAGATTTATTCAGAGATGACATTTAATTTACCTGGACCGCATTTTTTTTTTTTAAATTTGCAAAATCAAGCTTAAAAAAGTCAGGTGTACGATTACCAGTCTGAAGTGTGCCACTTTGATGATGAGTAGGAGCTAGTACCAACCAATAGTAGGGTCTTTGTACTTTAGTTATGTGAAAATTTTAAAACAGTACATTCTTCATGCTGGACTTTCTCTACTGAAAAGCTAAAAAAAAGGACTAGGAATTCAGATTGACAAGAAAGCAGAAAATCTGGGAGAAAGATGATCTTCTCCTTAAGTTGAAAAGAATTCTCTTTAGCAAGCTACATTTTGAACACAGAGCTATACTTGGATGGCTATGAAAATTTAGAAAAACATCAAGCTGGCAGATTAAAGATTTCTACTGCTGATTTTCATGATGCTCACTCTTACCCAAAGACAAAATGACAATGCTGAGGCATGGTTTTTTAAGAATACTAGTAAAAATATTGAAATTAAGAATGAAAGCCATACCTTGAAGACATGATAATAATGGTTCATGACATTTTTTTGTCCCCCACTTTTCGCGAAAGCCTGGGGACATTAAATCTCATTCATCCGTCCGTCTGTCACAAAAACTTTAACCTTGGTCATAATTTTTTAACCGTAACACGTACGGCCTTCATATTTGGCATGTGTGTCCTTAATTGCAGTACCTTTCCGTTGGTACCAAAATTTTTATCATGTGACTTTGACCATGACTTTTGACCTATTTCAATGTAACTTTTTAACCGTAAGATGTAGGGCCTTCATATTTGGCATGTGTGTCCCTGATTGCAATACCTTTCCATTGGTACCCAAATTTTTATCATGTGACCTTGACCATGACCTTTGACCCTACTTCAATGTAACTGTTTGACCGTAAGACGTAGGGCCTTCATATTTGGCATGTATGTCTGTAGACATGCACAACCATAACTGTATGTCACAGATCACTGCATCCTTACTGATAGAACCCCTAAAGTGGGGGACCACATTTTTCTGAATTTGCTTGTTTTGACTGCTTTCACACATTCTTGGCAGTCAAACACAACTTACTAGTATCTGGATTGAATATTACCTTCTGAAGTTTTAGTGGATCTTAACTGAATCAAGGCACATGTATTACGTTAAAGAACATTTTGTATGTATTAATACAGTTCCCGCCACTTAATTGAATGTCGCTTTACTGAATATTTCGTTTTATTGAATAAGATGCTGAAATCCAAAACCATTTTCTATTAAATCTATTGAAAATCTGCCACGTATTACACTAGAATAAAGAAGCAACTTCGTTCATTAGAATAGCGCGATTATCCTACCAAGCATACCTTTGTTAAAACTTCACTGTATCATGCCCAAGGTCATGTTGTTTACTACGGTGCAAGCGACTTATCAATTAGAGATAAATGGTTTCACACTTGTCCAGGTAAAAGCTGTTGACCAAATCGCATGTTAATTGTCGAATAGGCCGTAGCGGTAGGGATGAAAGGATAACTTAATTACCAACTGCCGAAGCCAGGTCGTATGCAAGATCACCGAAAACATCGACAAGATGACGCTGTTAGCCAACGACACTGCGTGAAGACTGACCCTACTAGATGCCGTCCACTTACTCAGTAAGGCCTGGCATAACGTCAAGCCCACAACTATTGCCAACTGCTTCCGAAAGGTTGGCTTTGTTTCGTCAGACAAAGACGCAACTGAAACTGACAATGTCCGGCCGACATAGGATGTTGATAGTTAGACGTTTGATGCCTTCATCACAAACAATGGCAACCTTGAGAGCTAAGCTGCCCGGACTGAGGAGAAAATATGCACCAGTTTCCCTAAAGACGAGACCCGACCATGCGACACCAGTGACAACGAGGAGGCTGAAGAAACGGCACCAGTAATGCACGGCAAACGTAAAGATGCAATAGCCATACTTTGACGATTCCTTATGGAAAAGTAAAGCGATGACTTCAGCCTGTTCTATCAGATGGAAAATTGAAATTTTACTCGCTTGAATATGTCTTTTAATTTGCCTTTGTTAAAATAAATTGTTGAAGCTGTCTTATGTCTTTGATCACCCTGGCTACACGACTGAGATACAATTATATGTGTTTCAATAGACAGCGGATTATATCTTTACAGTTAGACGAGCAGGTGTAATGTAACTATTTAATAACATTTGGTCACTGTACTTAAAAAGACAGTTGCAAAAATTATCGAAAATGTAGTCTGTTGACTTTCATGTAGCTCAAGCAAACAAGAAGAGGATCTAAGAGAGGTAACTCTAGTGTATCATGTACAATGATTCCATTACAGATACCGCGAAAGTTATACACATATGCAATTCTTGCACAATCTGTCGATCTTCTGGTCTTTGAAACTGCATTCGTTCGTCATGCCGTGTAATTGAATATTCGTTTATTTGAATAATAATGTTCTGACAAACAGCTTATTCAATTAAGCGGCTTGCACTGTATACCTATAAGCTAGGTTGCTTTTGGTAGATAAAATAAGCAATGTTATCATACATGAATGAATATTCTATATACATGAAATTTTAGCACCAGAAGCAGATTCTGAACATGTATCAAGTTAAAGTATGAAACATATTTTTACTTTGGAACCACTCTATTACTAAATAATTGGACGGGTTGTTTCATAGTTTACAGAACAATTATACAGTTTTCTTACTGTCTGACTAATAAAGTACTGGCAGTTTTATGAAAGACTTGGTGTGGACAATGATACTGTCACATAATTATATACAATGCATTACGACCCAATGATGCCAGTCAGCTCTGAAATAATGTCCTTGACTTTAGCTGTGACCTGTATATCTTGGTACTCTTCAAGAGCATTTTTTCCCATTTCACAACAATGTGATACCCTCTGAAAAACAAAATTCAGGCAATATATAAAAATCTTTTAACCTACCAAAATAACAAGTAAACTGAAACTATAGTTACCAACATTGCACCAATAGCATAAAATACATGCAAAAATCATGTTTATATTTATTAACAAGCTGTGTTTGTGAAACACTAATGCCCTCAGCAGCAACAAAGTCCAAAAAATTTTTTTTAGCATCAAGGTCATTGTCATGGTTAAAAGGTTATCGACTTTTGTGTCATTTGAAAGGGCTTTATTTGCTGAGTATGCATGTGAAATATGAAGTCTATATCCCTTGCAGTTCAAAAGTTATGGCCAAGGTTGAAGTTGACAACAGATGAACAAAAAGTTTAGCATGAAGGTCATTGTCAAAGTCAAAAGCTCATCAACCTTGAAGTCATTTGAACTGGCTTCATTTGTTAAGTATGTAAGTGTTCAAAAGTTATGGCCAAGGTTAAAGTTGACAACAGACAAACAAACAGACAGACAGGACAAAAACAATATGCCCCCAATCTATCGATCCAGGGGCATAGAAATACATATTCTGAATATGTCGTGTAGAAATTTTTACTGCTACGGTACTTGTACATTTTCTCATAATATAAAAAGATGACAACAAAGAATAGAAAAATGGCTCTTACTGGATCTATAGGTAGTTTTCCAAGAATTGATAAATTGTATGAATTGGCAAGACTTTGCACCCCTCGACTGGGAAATATTGAAGTCTCTTCCTGTAATGATATGTACATGTATTATTGATGACAGTAGATATTAATAAAGACAATTTTCTTTGTTTAACTGCAAATCTTGAACATGTTGAACAAATTATTATCTATTGGATGTATTTCTTGGGTATACTTACTTCACAACAAGGGCAGATAAAGCTACTCATGTTTTCGATAATACCAATGACTTTGATTCCCATCTTTCTGCAAAAGTTAATTTCCTTTCTAACAGTTGCCAAGGAGATTTCTTGTGGAGTGGTCACTATTATAGCACCTTCTGGATTCACATTCTGCAGCAGTTTCACAATGGTCATGTGTTCATCACTTGTCCCAGGAGGTGTATCTGAAGATACACTTAAGTGGTGAATCATTATACTTTAGCATTGATACTGTATTATTTGGAACTGCAGAGATATTCAACATAAAACAGATATAGGCAACCACCTTTTCCTCATTGTTTCAAAAGCAAAATTTTCACATTATTTGATCTTGCATATCCACTTTTTGTATTGTAACATTCTTTGGGTTTGGATCCAAGAGGTTTCTTTCATAAAAACATGAGATTTTCAGATTGGGTTGGAAATTGTGATTCACCTGCTTCTGACAACAATTAATCTTTGCATAGTAAGCTATCACCTTGTATTTGAATTGTGTAATCATTTACCTACTTGATCATGTTGAAAGTATTGATAATGCTAACAGGCAACCAGATTTAGTATAACTCTGTGAGACTAATGAAAAAAATATTAACTACATGAGTTTAGCAGAGTTCTTGAATAACTTAGTTGCCCATAGATATCATAAAAATTGTTTTTGAAAAATTATCAACATGATCTAGTAGATGTATGATCACTTTGTAGAAAGTTCTCTGCCTAAGCATTGTTGTCAATGTGAGTTAAACAGTGAATACAAATGGAGTGACAATAATCCTGGATTTTAATGAATTGAAATCTCTTTTACCTAAACCCATACAATTCCAAGTTAATAAACTGTGTTTAGATGCAGAGTCTTCAAGAATTATTACTAGATAGCCTCCACTCAGTGAAAGATAACTCCAAAGTTGCGCAAGAATCCATCGTATGCTAATTTGTATTAGTCTGGTTACAAAAAAAGTTAATGAAAATCTGTAAAGAGGTCAGTTACATCAATCAAGAATTACACTGCAATGTCTGACTGGTTACAGATAAAGTTAATCAAAATCTGTAAAGAGGTCAGTTACATCAATCAAGAATTACACTGCAATGTCTGACTGGTTACAGATAAAGTTAATCAGAATCTGTAAAGAGGTCAGTTACATCAATCAAGAATTACACTGCAATGTCTGACTGGTTACAGATAAAGTTAATCAGAATCTGTAAAGAGGTCAGTTACATCAATCAAGAATTACACTGCAATGTCTGACTGGTTACAGATAAAGTTAATCAGAATCTGTAAAGAGGTCAGTTTCATCAATCAAGAATTCCACTGCAATGTCTGACTGGTTACAGATAAAGTTAATCAGAATCTGTAAAGAGGTCAGTTACATCAATCAATAACAAGAAAATCTATTGACGCAAGCGTCAAAGTTTCGGGCCGTAACCAATTTCCATTACTATAGGTTTCGACCTACCTATAGTGTACAGTTGTTTGAATACCGTTTATTTTTTGACTTTATGTAATAAGCTCAGTACAAGTTTGATTATGATATATTCCTACGGTAGAAGTAATACTGTAATTTGAAAAAAAGTTAAATTGTGATATTTGTTGGTTATGATTGAATAATATTTGAAAGGATAATGTCCCTTCATACTGAAAAATAGCATCCTAAAATATCGTCAACAAACTACTTTGAAACTATTAGCAAGTCAATACTTTGCACGTACGTGGTCCTTGGTAGATCTACTTAGTGTGTAATTTGGCGACATGTATAATTCTTTTGAAAAATTAAAAAAAAAGTCATTGCTCCCAAACACGATGTCGCTTGCCATATATGTTTGCCCATAAACTTGACCTTGAATATGACCTTGACAGTCTCAGTTTGACCTTCGGCTCTCATTGTAATAAATCAATCCTGCAAGTTTGATTTGAAGTATAGATGTTTAATACTAAATTATGACCTATAATATGAAAGCGTGACTGACAGACAGACGGATGGAGATCGGACAAATTGATTCAAATGTTTTGTTTCGCAGGTGACATAAAAAAGGGTCTGAAAAGTGCAATGTAGATGCAATTTTGATGAAATCTAGATATGAAATCAGTTTTAAGGGAGGAGTATGCATCCTCTGTCTAGTTGTGCAGGCAGGAAAGTCATGGCACATTATACATGTCTAGTTATCACAGACAGACAAAATGACAGTAAAGGTTAATGCTATGTGTTCAGCCATTTCATGCCAAGTATTTATAACACTTTGATTGAAATAAACATAATGTATTGATGAAAATCACTATGTGTTAGCTAGGGCAAGTGTAACACACCAAGTATGTTGAAAGTTCATTTCTGTATTCTAAATTTCTTACTGATACTTGAGTATGATTAGAAATGATATACAGATCAGATGAAAAACTTTTCTCTAGGAAAACACTTATATAAACAATAGAAAAAACTAAACATTTGTCTAGCATGCAAGATTTTTGGTCATTCATTGAAATAGATAATGTTATCAAAACTTGACTTCAAGTCAATGTAAACAAATTATGCTGGGCTCAAATATAATTTAAGCTAATGTTGAAAGCAAATTTGTAATTAATCCAACAATTCAAAAACAAATAATATTTTGATTATCTTGTCAAGTACAAGTGGTGTTACTGTTAATGTTTATAGTACAAATCAAATCACACTAAGATTAATCAATACAATAGGATTATCATAATTGTTATATCAAATTAATAAATCTATGCTATGGTTTAACTTTTAATTTTGAAATAAAACTTTGGAAATGAAATATATATATATATACATATATATATATAGATATATAGATATATATATATATATATATATATATATATATAGATATATATATATAGATATATATATATATATATATATATATATATATATATATATATATATGTATTGGAATAATTGTTCACCAATTAATCTTTACCTTTAAATTCAAAATATCTTTCAATATTATTGACTGAATCCAAATTAAGAATATTACAATATTACAATGAAATCAAACCAAAGAATAAAAATTTGAATTCAAATGTTACAGTTTAAGTTTAAAAATTCATGGGGATTTTTTTTTACCTATTATACTTTTGGAATTTTGAACAAACAGGTTTAAAGTAGTAGTATCAAAACAGTTTGTATTATTTTAAATTACTTTTAATTTTCTTGCAATTTCTTACTAATTTCAATGAAAACTTTAATTCAAACTTCATATCTACTTAATTAGTGATAATAATTTCAAACATGACCTGTTGTCTTTATTTCTCTTTAAGTAATCATTTTATTGTACAATTAACCTTTAAAAATATCGTAGAAAATTTGTTTTTATGAAGTTATGCCCATCTCGTCTCTCAAGTTATTTTTGGAGGTTAATCGTACAACCCAAGACACTCTTGTTTCAGACAAATGTATGAAATTATAGATGATGACATGGAATTAAAATTTGAATCAATGACTTAAAAGGCTAAAATAGGTATAACTTGACTTAAATATATTTTTGTATGCTTCATTTTATGTATCATAGTTTAGTATGTTTACATATACGTTTTAGAATACAATTTCTTCAGTAATCACTTATAATTTTAATCAGAGGAAATACTAGTAAATTTTTATTCTGTAATTTTCTTTTTGTTAGATTTTACGATCTTTTCGGTAAACTGAACCTCTCCAGTAATCCCTTCTATACTATCGCGTACAGCAAGGTTTCTAAAAATAAACATTGAGCACAGCATCGCCGTATGCACATATCTATAAATAGCGCCGCAACGATGATGTCATAATTTTCTGCTCTTATAATAACAGGGAAAAAACATTTCACGATAATATGTACAAAGGATGTGAACGTAACGTATTTTGTCAAGCATTTTAATGATGCGTTTTAAGATGATATCTAGTACACAAAGTAATACCGCAGTGAATCATAGTACTTTACAGGGCAGCAGTAAATCACAGTGTTTTCTCCAAAGTTAAATCAGTAAATGGGCCGGCTCGTGCCGGCCCAAATTACACTGCAATGTCAGATTGGTTACAGATAAAGTTAATCAGATTCTGTTAAGAGGTCAGTTACATCAGTCAAGAATTACACTGCAATGTCTGACTGCTTACAGATAAAGTTATTCAGAATCTGTAAAGAGGTCAATTACATCAATCAAGAATTACACTGCAATGTCTGAATGGTTACAAATAAAGTTATTCAGAATCTGTAAAGAGGTCAATTACATCAATCAAGAATTACACTGCAATGTCTGAATGGTTACAAATAAAGTTAATCAGAATCTGTAAAGAGGTCAGTTACATCAATCAAGAATTACACTGCAATGTCTGACTGGTTACAGATAAAGTTAATCAGAATCTGTAAAGAGGTCAGTTACATCAATCAAGAATTACACTGCAATGTCTGACTGGTTACAGATAAAGTTAATCAGAATGTGTTAAGAGGTCAGTTACATCAATCAAGAATTACACTGCAATGTCTGACTGGTTACAGATAAAGTTAATCAGAATCTGTAAAGAGGTCAGTTACATCAATCAAGAATTACACTGCAATGGTTAAAATTGTTCTGAATACCATCCCTTGGTATGCAAAAAATTACCAACTGACAAATTTATAGACAAAAGTTTTGGACTTTCACAAAAGGTTTTGATTATTGATGAAACTAAACATAAATGAAAAATTGTTTTAACAAATAAAACTTCAACAAATTACATTTGGTTTGCATTTTATTTTAAAAGTACAATTGTATTGCTCACCAAAGAGAAGAAAGTCCATCTTTCCCCAGAATGTATCCTTAAGGAACCTTTTTATCAAACCTACAAATAAGGATTAAAAATGCAAAGTTCATTATATTACTTTAAAGAGAAGGACTGAAGTAGATTCCAACAGAAGATCATTTGGGGAACTGAGATTCTTAACCAAAGATAAGTTGTGTATGTGGAATACTGTTGCCCCTAATCAGACAAAATTTACAGAAATACTTGAGAAAGTGACGGGTCAATGTAACTTTAATAATTAGTCGACATAAAGATGTGCAAGTGTATTAAATAAATAATTCAACTAACCTGTTTTTCTTGGGCCTCTCAAAGTAATGGCAGTTGAATTGGTGGGTAGCATTGCTCCTACAGACATGACCTTGATATTATTAAGAGGTGACCTGAAAATGCAAATAACTGAAGCTCATCTTGTCACATAATTAAGATTGAGTGACCTGAATATTTGTGATCAAAGCATATATTTACAAAAATAATGGTCAAGTCTATGTTTTTAGTATCATAAAAATTATTTAGTTTCAGAAAATATGTCTGTAGTCTTCTGCAATCACAGTAATTGGAATAAAAAGCTATTTCATAGTAAATAAATGTGGGGATCATCATTTAATACAATGTAAGAAATCATAAGATAGGACTATACATGTACATGAGGAAACCAAATCTGCATAGGTGTGGGCATTTCTGTAAGTAAATTAACAGAACAATATAGAGGGACTATCAACCAAGCATTCAAAACCACAAGAATGGAGAAGAAATTGATGCTGAATGATCCCCATATATCTAATTAAGGCGTAAATTTTGAAAAAGAAAATGTCTATTTTTCTAGCATAGTAAAAGTTATTAAGTTTCAGAAAATGTGGGGTCAACATTGAATACACGAGGAAAGTAAATATACACGGACACTTTCATGTCTACAATAGGTAAACAAAACAATGTGGTGAGAATATAAAAATGAAAGCAGGATGGTCAAAGGAATTAAGTAATTCTACAGAAAAGGAAAGGAAATAGATAAGACACAAGGAGCAAAATGAAATAAACGTTAGGAGTTATCAACACTGTTAGAATGAAAATTAACCCCCAAATTAGTACATGTGTCCTCTTTGTTAGCTTGTAAGTACATTCATTACCTACTTATGAAGTCTTCGTATTGCAGTACTTTTTAGCCATAGAAGAATACATTCTTACATTATTACCTTGCCTTTTGTCCTATATGTTTATTTTATAGACTAAGTTTGTGAAACTAAGGATGCGTCTTAGAATTACCTACAAGAAAAAGTGCAGACAGTGCAGTTTTTGTAACTACTTTCTTCAAAAATAGTCATAATTCTGACCATAAGTGTAAGCTTACAAATAACACTATATGGATAGTGACTGCATCCTTTGGAGAGGGGATCTGACAATATAGAGAGGTGTTTCTGCTTTCTTGTAATACAGTCAAACCTCGTTATCTCGAAGTCGGAGGGACTGTGGAAAATACTTCGAGATATCCATAGTTCAAGATATCCAAATTTCGAGTTTAGGATCACAAATCTTGCATTTGTTAATGTACGCCGATTCATTTGACATTTGTGATTATTATGGTAGATGAATGAGATATACATGTATTTATCAATAAATACGCGTGAAGATGTGCATATTGTATTGTTCCTAAATAATCAATCGATCTAAATCTCATCATACTTTTTATATTTTATGAATATATAGAGAATATACTCCAAAACTGAAAACGTCATGTTTCCTTTTCTGTAACATCGTAATGTAAATTCAATACTGGATATAACAGTCTTAAACTATACCTAAAACCGAGGACGGGCTAACACGTAAGACAAGATAAATACACACGTCATAATTTGATTTAATTACTATTACTTTGCATGAAAATACATAGACATACACACGGATTGGAAATAGTAATAATTAATGAACAGTGTAACGAAATTTCTTTAAACGCAGGTATGAAAAAGCATTAATTACAGTTAATGTTAATTATCTAATTTTGTGTCGAGTTTAATAAGCTATCATCATTTATTAATATTTGGTATAAATAACAGGGTACGCACGGACGCGATTGATTATGTAATTACTGTGGCTTTGTACACTGACACGGTCAATTGATCACACCACGCGAGCGACCTGTCATTTAGGGTTTACAAACCCCGCCATCAATAAGAAGCCAACTTCAAGATAAACCGGGTAAATAAGAATTTCGGGACTTGAAAATGTATTCGAGATAAGCATGGTATTCGACATGTAAGTGTTCGACACACCCGGGGTGAATTTAAACATAATATGAAGGATTTTTTTCGGGACCGACATTCGACTTCGAGATATCCCGGGTATTCGAGATATCAGTGTTCGAGATATCGAAGTTTGACTGTACATAAAGTCAGACAAAGGAATTTTCCATTCTTATCTAAGATTCGGGCCATACAGCTTTCATTACTTTAAATCTAAATATAAATTAAAAAATACAGAGATTAAATCTTAAAGGTCTTGAACATTGATGACTTATAAACATATCTTACTTAATTAAAACAGGTCTGTCTTTTTAATAATGTACTGAAGAACAAGGAACTTGACTTAGCATAGCTGCAATCAAATAACCTTTACTTTTGTTGTTACAAGAGCAACATTTAGGACCTATGTGAAATTTCTTCCTAACAATACCAACATGTGGTAATAGTCTATAAATAGTCTTTGGATTTCGTGACTATGTAAGTGAAATACTAAAGTAAAACGTTTCTATTATTATCTATTTGGCTTGTCAGATGCTGGTTTTTTATTTGTTTTCAAATGAAAGGATCTGTACCATGCAATAACAACAGTGAAAATGACTACAAGCAACCAAACTGAGGAATTCATACCATGATATACAATACTGTGATATTTTATTACATACTATGTATGAATTAACAATATCAAAATGACTTACACAAGTGGTTTCCACCCATACTGTGAATTTACTACAGTCTGTCCTTCGACAGACAGCAACTTTGGGATACTTGGTCCACAAATATCTAGGTCAACCACCCCTACTTTGAATGACTGAAAAGTTGATAGGCCCATGGATAGCAGAGAGCAGCAAGTTGATTTACCTACCCCTGAAAATAATTCATATATTTCAATCAGTCACTTCATTATTATCAATAGTTATCTAAAACCATGATCACATCTACCATTGAACTTACTGTACGTGTACTTATTTTAGCGGTATTCATATTTTAGCGCAATTAGCGCTGTTCAAAGTGCACTAATTTATGACTACGCTAATATAAAGTACATGAGATCAATAGAATTAAATGGGCACTTCAGTTTCAACTCTATAGCTATGTCTATCAAATAAATATGAGGAACAAATTCATCATTTATTTTGATAAAGCATAAAGAGGACACAAGTAACGATCGATTAAAGATGTTTGCATTACCGGACACCGTCGATATGATTATCACAAAACCAACGCAAGAATTATAAAAACGTGGTTTGAAGTTTAGGAATTAATAAAAAATTATTACTTATCATTATAACTAGGTGTTTTGCTTTCAATAATATGGTAGGTTATTGGATAAACATGAATGAAATGAGGTTGTATTTGATTCACTGCATATACTGTGAGTAAGGTAATTGGCCTGACGCTTGTCATCCAAGCCAATCAACGGTTTAATAACTCCAGGTACATGTACTCGTTAATTATGTCCAATGGCAAACGTGTCATACCAGCCGATTCGATAATTGCACGTGTGGCATATATTTCATTTCCTCGTAAGTAAGATACTTCAACGCACTATTTTGTATCCAAAAACTGTTTTGAATGCGCTGATTTAATGGATAAATTGCGCTAATCGAACATGACAAATGTGCTAATTCATGACTACGCTAAAATGCTGCCAAACCCTCTTTCGAGTATTTTGCGCTAAACTTTGATTGCGCTAATATACCGGTATGTACACGTACAGTATCTTAACACTGTAACTTACTGTCAAATACTTTTTCAACGATTCTAATTTTCATGATTTAAACCACAAATTACAGGTTTGTGGATTAAAAGACTACTGACACTGTGGTTTACAATTATGAAAATGTATCCCATATGTACCCTAAATTGTAAACAAACATATAGATCTAAAACCACATCCCATATTGATCCTATAATTGTAAATAAACTTGACCTTGATATGTAAACACATTGCTGTAAGTATGTTAATACTTTATATGACTACATTTGTAAAATTGTTCACAACTGAAGCATCTCACTTCAAGTCATAATAAGATATGTATTAAATATATTTACTGTCACATGTATAAAATATAAAGGATTGACAATGGATTCAAAGCTCCCAATAATACATTTACATGTACACAATGTATTGGTCTTAAATATATTTTCAGATTTTTCAATTTTACCAAACCATCCCATTGTTTCTGCCATTTTTTTTTTTAATAATTTCCAGTTTACAGGTCTCTGGCCATCTTCACAATTCAAGGTTTTGTGATTCTTAATCGCTATGCAAACATGGAGATTTGGATTTGCAAAACCTTGACATTGTGAAGATGGTCTATAGTCAGCTCTGTAAAGTTTCCATTCTAAAAAATTAACATATTGTAAGTTTCTATTACCCTGGGATTATGCACATTCTGCTTTAACAAACACTGATTCTATCATTCATACTTATTACCCAATAACCTTTATGACACTATACCTCCTTTTCCAGACAGGATAATAATTTTATGTTTGACAGCACCCATTCTAACATCAATGTCATTCTGATCTGGATCTTTTCCTCCTATAATATTAATTAAACAATAAACTCTTAAGTAAAAATTGCAAATTTTCACAAATTATTTTGTACATATCATAGAGTTTCCCCTTTTCACAGAATGCAGTGTAAATGTTAATTACAGTGATCTGTGTAATGATTTATAATATTGCACCTAGTCTGAAAAAATATATATTATAGTTGATTCTAGTCTCTGAGTTAATATAAGTATGAAATATACTGCTATTCTCTGTTATTACACATACATACATACATACTATCTGCACACATTATCAGAACTTAGACAAAAAAACATTTTGAAGAAATGAATGCTGTTCAATACCTTGTGATCTACAATATTCTTGCCCTGGGCATCCCTCACACACCTTAGCTTTGCCTGCATTCTCCTGTAATGAAATGAAAAAGCAATAATAATACATTATAGTTTGAATCCATTTCCACATTAACAGACATATGTAGATTGTATGTATTAACTGATGAAAAATGATGTAAACAAAGGGAAGAAAGATTAATTACTATGAAGAGTTCATTTCTAGTATCACAATATGTGTCAAATTTAAAAGAAATCTAATGATTGGTTCTTGAGAAAAGGTCTTTAAAAATGTGTCAATTTTACCCCTTTTTGTTTTTTCATTTCCGAATTTAAGATAGTTTTACATGGGAATACATGTTGCCAAATTTGACTGAGATTGACCCAGGCTATTTTTGAGAAATTCAAAATATGTTAAGTTAATACATACCACATGATGTAGAATATTACAGACAATTAGGAATGATACTGAAACTGACAAAATGTAATACTGTTTTTACCCGTGTATAATGCACACTTTTTTTCAGAATATCTGATGTCAATATCGTTGGTGCGCATTATACACGGGAACTAAAATATGACATGTTTTTTCCACAAGTCTTTGTTTGTAATGTCGATTTTAATATGAACGCTAAACAGTTGTCATCATTCCATGTACTAAAATCACACCAGGAAGTTAATTTACCATGGAATGGAGGGAGTCGTTCGTTCTCGTATGTGTGATAATACCGATGATCTATGATATACATGTATTTACTAGAGTTTTGCGTATCTATTAAATGTTACACTAAACACGAGTTTGACGGACATGAAATCAACGGTTATTGGCTCTATCACTTTATCACAGACACCCGCTGTGCTGGGAGGTTTAAATGTCACTTTTTAACAATACCTGGTCAGTCAACCGTTAAGCGTTGTACACACGCGTCAATCAGACAGTGCTAATTCTGCGGACAACAAAAACATAGAGTACTATGACAATTATAATATATATAACATTAATACCTATAACTTTATCAGAGATAAAATGAATTTGTTACCAACATACGGCAACCATTTTATTCAATCTTATTTAAATGCGACTTGTATACTGCATTGCTCTACGATACTCTCCATGTACATATTATTATAATTATAAGTTACGGTGTAGTTAATTAATCAAATTCATGGAGAAATCATTTCAGGAATACAAAAAGAGATGTATGTCTCCAAATTTGTCAAGTTTATATATAAATAAATGATGGGTGAAAAAACGTAAGGTGACGGATAATTCCCGCTACTGTACTTTAACATCTGAAATCTTAGCTTTACTGCCGTTCACTATTTATCGATTTTTACCTGCGCATTATACACGGGAACTAGGCTTTTTCTGCAATTTTTTTCTCAATTTTGGGGGTGCGCATTATACATGGGTGCGCATTATACACGGCCGGGTAAATGCGGTATACGGTCAATCCTGTTTTAAACAGTCATCAAAAGGAAGGTGGAAAAGTGGTCACAGATGACAGGTGACCTCTTACTGCAGGTTTATGTATAAACTTAAATAGTCAGTAGAAAGAAACAGACAAAAGTCTGCTCATTTTACAATATTCTTTACTAAAAGTGATATAGAATCTTCAAAAAATGTGACACATACTACACAGTAACGTACTATACACCAATTTTGAAAAGAGGCATCTGATTAATTCCATCGCAAACAAAGAATTTTAAACTAGGCTGCAAAATTTGCAGCACGTTCGGGGTAAACTTTGGTCAGGACCGTGGGAAGCATTTCAAAAGCGGGGGTCATATCTTGAAAGCTGAATTTCCGTTGCCCAACAAGGCAACATGATAAAAATCGGTTCGTGATAGGTCAAAAATGGGGGGGGGGGGGGGGCTAGGAATAGACCGTTAGCATGATAATTTTAACATTCTGTTACCGAATCTGCCGGGCATTCCTCAATATCTCTTATTTCTTCAGGTGAGTACGTAAATTTTCCAACATTTTCCATTATGTGCATGAATTAAACTCATAACTTGATATCAGTTTACTAATACTATATCTTAAAACCAATCACGATACAAGTACATTCCGACCGTACGTACTGACCGTATGTATTCTATAATACATCATGTCGTAATGGTTCAGGCAAAGCTTTTCAAGCTAGTAGTTACTGAAAAGAAACTATAATTTTTTATCATATTCATATTGAGACTTCACTATTAAAAGGACATATAAATTTGGGCACTGAAATATTTCATCCTACTGTACATGTATCAACATTATCAGTAGATCATTTCTATAAATCCTCATTATATAGGGAAGTTCTTCCAATCTTAGGATTTTCAAGAATGGCCGCTGCCATAGTGATAATAACGGATAATGACGAAGAAGGTCCCATTCAATGTTCTTTGAAATGGCTGCCGTCCAGGATTAGGTAGCACTTTTTTCATTTACATTCGCCAGGTATTTTGAATGGAACATTCCTGCAAAGTTCCATCACAATTACTGTGGAAATGGAGGAGAAAATTGTCTTTTAAGATTTGCAAAATGGACGACGGTCTCTCTCTCTCATTTCATAGATATTATATTAATGAGATAACGCTTCCTGAATGATGAATGATCAACTGATCAAGATAATTGACAAATGTATTCGGAAAATGGTGCTGAGAGAGAGAGAGAGAGAGAGAGAGAGAGAGAGAGAGAGAGAGAGATTTCAGAAAGGCAAACACGACGGTCATATTGGATTACATAACACCACGTTATTTGTCATGTATCATGGGTAGATCATTCAGATCGCTTCCAAAATGAGACAGGAGCAATACAATATTATCTATATTTATTTCATGTGGTAAAAGTTGCCACACCTCTTTTCTATACACCGCCAGGATGAAGAGCCAATCCTAAAATCATATATGCACAACTAGTCAAAATGACGACACAAAAGGTTTTCTGTGCTGAACATTCCCTGAGGAATAGCAATCTTAATATACGAAGCATTGCTTCCGGAGGTCTGACCCTGTGCAACTTGTCTTACTAAACGCACAGCATATTTAGTCCCAGTTCAGTATCTCAGTTAACGGGTTTGTCTCGCATTGTAGCGTGTTTGGTCCAGGGTTCAGTATCACAGTTAACCGGTTTGTCTCACATTGTACATAGCGTGCTTGGTCGACTTAGGGTTCAGGATCTCGGTTAACCGGTTTGTCTCGCATTGTAGCGTGCTTGGTCCAAGGTTTAGGATTCGAGACCGTAACTAAGAAATTACCTAAGTCATTTTTTTTTCATGTTTTTCTATTACATGATGAATTGATAACTCGGATTTGGATTCTATTGAGTTTTATTCTATTCATAAATAAAATCAAACCATTACACATAACGATGTATTTGAACGATGATAGATAATGGAATGAATTGAAATAAAATAATTGGTTTAAACAGTATTTATTTATAATATATATACATCAAATTGATAGACAATATATCTAAATAAAGGATTTAACAACAAGGAAAATATCTTTTTATAAAGTCATCTCCTGGAAATGAAATAATTAACTTCGTATTCCCTCAGTTTATAGCCCAGGCCCAGATGTCCAAGTTCTAGCCACATCGGCAGCTGGTCGATGACCTGCCTTTAGTTTGAAGGGGTGAAAGGAGATATCCCATGTCACTATAGGTATCCTTTACTGATTTTGGTGGGTCTTTTGCATAGATCGAAATTTCTGTACAACGCACCCGGCATTCAGATATGCCACTACCGGATACGAAAATAGACAAAAGAGAGCATTTACTGGCACAAATACCATACAATAATCGGCAAGGCTCAACTGTAATAGATAAATGATGCACTATGTATCAATTAGGCATATCTAATAGGTACATTGATTAATACAATGGAATTAAATTTAGCAAAGGAATAAGATAAAATGAAACATAAACAAAGTATAATATGTGTCATTATATACAGTTATTCCTAAGATACACTTTTATATAGAGTTATTCATAACGAACACTTACATTAAGGTAGTAACTTCGATGTATCAAAAATTGTCCTATCGATCAATTTCACTGACCAGGAGTGTCCACCTATTTCTCCGTGGAGCACCGGGTTTAGTGTACCATCATGATATCACGACGCAGTCACGAAATCACGAGTTGGTCACATTTAGTGCTTCACTATACATGAAAATGTCAATGAACAATGTAATAAAAATTGTAGTGAAGATGTATGTATTTCAAACTTAAATGTCTCTATAAACATATGCAAAAAATGTTATCATTGTCATCTGTGAATTTAAAATCTTTAGTTACGAAAAAAGTGAAAAATAAAGAGATTTAAATTAGGCATATATCATACCATGATGTTCATCTTTCCTACATGACTTATTACAGTGATTTACAGAATTGATATCAATCTCATGTTTGCACTGAAATTTCATGTCAAAAATTACTGCAAAAGAGGGTTATACCTTAAAATCTTGTGGCACATTTTGGGCAATAATTTTTGCACGATCGTGCCACACGGTGGAAAGCCCTGTCTGGTGACATCATCACTCTGGTCAGCTGTAAGAAAGGCTGTACACACCATCAAATTCAGAAAAAAAAAACCCAGAGAAGACGATATAACTAATGAACATATGCGATAAAGAGGTAAGAGAGTAATGTAGTGCTTCATTTATTTGTATAATTACTTTAATTTAAACTTTATTTATTTTACAACGATTAAGAAACAAGTTAACAACTTATATAAATCTTGCTCGTAGGCACGGATCTTGGCGTAAGAGTGTTTAATTTAAGCTTTATTTATTTTACAACGATTAAGAAACAAGTTATCAACTTATATAAATCTTGCTCGTTGGCAGGGATCTTGGCGTAAGAGTGTCGTTTGTGTGGGAGGAAACCGGAGTACCCAGAGAAACCCACGAAGCCAGGTTGGTGACAGCTCACCATCTCACGTACCACACCGGCAATCGAACCCGGGTCACATTGATTAGAAGGAAGCGCGCTACCGACTGCGCTACCTGCCCCCCCTTCCTTATAATTACTTGATCCCCCGTGGAAAAATCTCGCCGAATGGCATAGGTATGAAAAGAAAGACCTGTACTTATGTTGACGTGCCAACATCCTGTCACAAAGTGGTTAATTTGCTACTTCGACTGGGTTTTTGTACTCATGAATACGACACTTTTACGAGTTATCATATACATGTAACAAGAGGTTCAACCTTAGCAGAATCTTCTTCTTTTTCCATTACTGTGCAGGACTCCATCCGGAGCATTATCGCACACATTTATAAAGGTAAAAAATCATGTGGTGGAAGGCTCTTAAAATTTGGATAAAAACAATGTACATTTAGCGAGTTCGACACTCGCCGATTCGGACCTTGAAAGCCTCAATTGAATCGGCATCTTCTGCATGTTGGGGTAGTTAATTCCAGAGGACTATGCTTGCAGGGAAGAAGGAGTCCTGGTAACTTTTTACATGGCATTATGGTTGGAGAAAGCGTTGGGAATGTCCTCTTGTTGTGACACTAGTTGGCTGTAGAGGTGTTGATGCTATGTCAATGAGGTTGTTAACCACACAATACATCATGGTCAATCTGGCCTTTTGTCTTCTGGATTGCAGGCTCTCTAGCTGGAGATGTTCTAACATACTAGATACGCTGCTCTCTCTCCTATAGTTTCCAATGATGAACCGTGCGGCCCTTCTTTGAACCCCCCTCTACAGCAGCGTGGTGAGAATACTCTACTTGTGGTCGCACGAGACTCTTGTAGCTTAGCTTCTTGATGATTCTTGGGCAGCTGGTGATGTTTCTCCTAAGAAAGGCTGTGGTGTTGTTAGCCTTCTTAGTCATGGTGTTAATGTGTGGACCCCAAGAGAGTTTGTTGTCGATGGTTACTCCCAAGTATTTGGCTCTTTGTGTCTCTTGTAGTACAGGGCCATGGATGGTATATTGCCCTGTGATAACCCGGTGTTTGTTAGTAATCTGTATGACTTCGCACTTATCTAGATTAAAGCTCATCATTCAGTCCTTCTCCCATTCCTGAAGTCTTTCCAGTGATCTGGTGCCTGCTTCTGTGTTGATGGTACGATACATCAAGCAATCATCCGCAAACAGTCGAGATGTTGAATCGACTTTTGACGGTAGATCGTCGATGTATACAAGAAATAACAGTGGTCCGAGCACTGTGCCCTGGGGGACCCCTGAGGACACATTTGTTGGCTTGGATGTTTCACCGTCGACCACCACTTGCTGGGTTCTATCAGCCAAGAAACTCTGGATCCACTCGAGCGTCTTTCCTCGTACACCATAGTGATGTAACTTCAGTGATAGCCTATGGTGGGGTACCTTATCAAAGGCTTTACTGAAGTCTAGCAGGACAGCATCAATTTGTTGTTTGGAGTTGTTTTATCATGTAATAAAATAGTCAAACGTCTCCTGAATAGACAATATGATATTGAGATCACCAAAAAGACTATAGGTCTTGTATCTGGCCCCTCTACAGCCTTATGCAGACTTTTACTTGAACGTTGCACGCTGACTAACAGGGCGGTGGGGACTATATGACGGGCCTTGTCCAAACCTCTTTCAGAGGAGACATGGTCCTGAACCTCGTCCCCTCTGACTGTTAGTAGGGACTCCTACAGATCTAGGGTCTTAGCTCGCTTTCAGACTGGCAGAGCACGGTTTATCATGTTGATGTCGCATATATTTTTATACCAATATGTGTTTTACAATACCTTACGTGTTTATATTTTTATGACCTCTCAATATGCGATATCTGTTGATCCTTGTTCTTTACATGGAGGATTATTTATAAATTTTTAAATGTACGTCCTTTGATTGTTCTGCTGTTACGGTGAGTGGGAAGGTGGGTCCGTAAACTGGTTAACCACACCATTTGTTTGGCTTTTGTCAAATTAAATGACCGTCCTAAGTCGGTATCGTAATTGCACTACAATCAAATATTTTTGTAATATGTTATATGTTCTAGTATATTATTTATATCCATGTACTGTATAGCTCCATGGTGACTTCTGCCACATAACTGAGCCAGTAACTCCTCTTTTTTCTTTGGAGTTGAGACCCTTAGCGAGGTCTTACTATATCAATAGAACACGGTTCATATACATAATAAATAAATAAATTAATTAATATTAGATACCAGGGACATATATATCTATTTAGATATATACGTACCTGATAGATACATAAATATCGATAATAAATAAATAAATATTAAAGAAGAAAAAATATAACTTGACTTGTCTAAACAGTGCTTTGAGGGATATGATATTTAAAGTGTACGCCGTTACCGATATATTTATATAGTTTTTCGTTTTTGTTTTGTTTTTGTTTGTTTATTTTTCGGAATGATCACATTCAGTTTTATTTGATTGTACTAGTCTATGTGACGGAATTAAGGAATGTAAATTGATTTGTACATGATTGCATTTTTTTTGTACATTGACAGAGACATATATATGTGTATATATGTCTCTGACATTGAAATGAGTCCTGTGATAATGACTATTGTAGAAGTATGTTATTCTGTATTTCTATGAATAAATGCATTTCTGGTAAGAACAAACGTTGTTAAAAATGTGAAATTCGAATGAAAAGCCAAATATAGCATTGTAATACAATACCGCTTTCTCGTACCATACTGTACCGGATACGGCTTACTACCTTTGAATATTCTATCCATCTTACACGTCAGAAGCTCTTGCGTTGAATTCGTCAACAAAAAATTGAAAATGACTTCCTCCGGCGACGTTGATGAATTATTCGAAATCAAAACAGCTCTATATACAGGGAATTATCAACATTGTATAAACGAAGCGCAAAAACTTAGAGTAAGCTTTTATCTGTATTGAAATGATTTTTTGGTCCCAATCGAGGACAGAGGAAATTCAAAATAATCGGTTGCAATTGGACAAACAATTGCACATTCGCAGAGTTTAGTAAATTGACACGTTACAAGATTCTGTGAAAGTTCAAAAGTAGAATGATAATATGTGATCTATAATTTTTGATGCATTATATATATCAGTTTCCTCAAGTAGCTCCATGATCCATCTCAAAGTTAAATGATCTCAAGTTTAAGATGATCAGCTAATCAGCAGCTGGTACGAATGCTAGATGTTTCGGTACAATGATGTTTCGGTACAATGACGTTTCGGTACATAAGAAAGATGTATCGTTAAAAGTAAAGACGTTTTGGTACAATGAAAAAGATGTTTCTGTACACTAAAAAGATGTTTCTGTACACATGTTTTGGTGATTTATTCACTATATTTTAGTCTGTGTGTGACATGAGACAGCAAGCATGACTAGATAAACAGGTGATGCTTACTCCTATAGACACATGGGTTAATTTTACTCAGTAAAGGATGTAGGCCCAAATATAAATGTATACTTAAACTTCATCAAGTAATATTTCGTATTCTCGCTGAAAAGTTCTTTAAGAAACTTGCACCTTCCGCAACATTAACAAATGAGTTTTAACTTTAGGCACTTCAAGAAAAAAGTTAAAAAGTTTATTGTTTTTTAAATAATGTCACACATATCGCATATCCTGAGGTACCGATGGGGCTTACAGCATGGCACATTTCCGTAACAGTTTGCTAGTGCTGATCTTTTTACTTTCTCCTTGATAGGTTGTCATAATATCCATTTTAATTTGTTTCTTTACGGATATTTATGTACCTGTACCGAAACGACCAAAATCATGTACCGAAAAGTCTTTGTACCATGTACCGAAACAACCTATTTTTGTGTACAGAAACGTCCTGCATCCGCTGGTACATTCTTGAAGGTGAACATCAGGGTATTTGATAATGAGCATTTGGGGTAAAGCATCAGACTTTATCATAGAAAGCAATGCTTATTTCGGGAGGAATTTAGGTAAAATGGAATACCGGTAATTAAAATGTTCTGTCATTCAAACAAGTAAATTTTGAATGCATGGTCTACACATTTCTGATCGTATTTTACAATAAATCCCCTTTGGAATTGATACAGAAGAACTTAAAATTGAATCAATTCTAACAATAAACCCTGAGATTTAACCAAAGTGTCATGGCCAGTCTCCTCGGGTATCTGTGTAGAGCAATAGAGATGGTGATGTTATGCCAACATCGAGAACTTTTTGCATATAGTGATGTATGGTTGGGACAATAAAACTAGAGAAAATATCAAGTTTTCTACAATTTCTCTAGAACAAGTTCGAAAGAAAACAAATAAGTAATAACTACCGTATTTACTCGAATGTAATACACACTTTTTTCACCAATTTGACTCCTCATTTTCTCACTGCGTATTATACATAGGGTAAGAAATCTGGAACTTTTTTTCCACGCTTTTAAGCTTCAGTGGCAGATTTAGAGGTGTGCGTGTGTTCATTAAAGTATCTAAAGCCGTCAATCAAACCCACGAGGCTTGAGATATATCTATTGTCGCCCAAGGCGATAAAAGGAGTAAAGTCTACAATGTGGCAGAATACTTGCGCCGTGTTATTTAGAAATGGTTTCTGATTAGCAGATTGTACGGGTGGTATAATGATTTATCCTTAATTGGTTAATTGATAGTTACGCAACAGGTGAAACTACTTGACCGTAACGACACGAGCATCGACAGTTTGGATAATATTCATTCATGAGTTTTTTTTATATATATTTTGTCTTCACAAACATTTGCGATCTCCGCGTAAAGTTCACATAGTATCAGGGACGTATATATCTATATAGTATCCTGATAGTATAGTAGACAAGCACGTTCATTCTAACGAGAAAGAAAAAAAAAGCGATCGTTTGGGATGAGGGTACTAGTTAAACATTTTAAGTCTATGCGAGTTTGATTGTAAATGAAATGAAAGAGAGAAAAGCGTTGATATCACACGATGAATAAAGACTGGTCGTTCTGTGCCGCTTTTGATAATAATACATGTTACGCGATTACACTGTAAAAGGTATACGGCAAAGCAAATTCAGCTCGCGGTCTTGCTGTTTCAACACAAAATTGACATCTTGTTTTGGATTTTTCCCCTGCGTATTATACAGGGAGTTAGACGTTTTTTCATGATTTTTGAGGTCATTTTGGGGGGTGCGTATTATATTCGAGTGCGTATTATATTCGAGTAAATACGGTATGATACTTCAAGATCTTCTAAACACATTGTGGACAACCTCTCATTTTCGAGACAATCACTCAAATGTGTAACAATTTTTGTGATTAGTAATCAATTTCATGGATTGAGCTGGTTTTAGGAATTACTTAAACTTCATGGATTTGCTGAAATTACAGTAGTAATTACTGAAAGTACAAAATGAGTTGCCGAAATTACACTCTTTTTTTATAATTCAGCCTTTTATGGATAGAGTGATGCTATTAGCATCCAATAAATATTTTCACAGAAAAATTACATTGCTGTAGGTGATACCGATAGCTAGAGCTTCCCCTGTTTGCAAACTGTTTGTGTTAAGAAGGACAACCCTTGCAACAATTTGGCGATATATATGTATATACATGTATCTTGTACATGTATTGTCATTGACTAATTAAGTTAACGTTAGATTGTTCATGAAACACCGATGCCCCCAGATGAAACTGTCACCAGAAGTGAGGTTTATGCACAGTAAATAGTTTTGGAAATGGCAATGACTAGATATCTATAGAAAAAATTTCTCATCGGGTACAATCCTTTGTTCCTAGGTCTATAAAGCAATGCAACATATTAATATTTAGAGGAATTTTATTGCACATAAGCACAGAATTAAAAAGAAAACAAAATAGATTTTACATGTGAGGGGATGAACAGGGTACATGAAAAAGGTTTGGAGAGATGGGGAAATTACTTCATGATTTAGTTGGAGAAAAGTTAAACGTGCTTTTTTTTGTTCTCAGTAAATATTCTTGTTGTATGAAGTTTTGTAGTATTGTGTTTATTCTGAATTGTTGACTGTTGTAGACTAAAAGACATAGTCATTGGTCAAGCATGGTTTCATTTTACCTCCAAAATCATTGAAAATATGATCTACCTTTACATTGTACTTCAAGTTCATTGACTTGTCCTGTCATACATCTGAGTGATAAGAGAATATTCATATAGATACATGAAATATTTTTGTTTAAGGAGAATTTGCACTTACTCGTTGATGAATATCAGCTATGATAAGTGAAAATGTAGGGTACAAGCAGAATTAAAGGATGTAATTTGGTCGAGCATTGTTACATTGAATCAAATTGTGATGTTGACATTAAAGTGTAAGAATTATTTTGACATTTATAACTCAAAGGTCATAACTTGAACCCCCTAGAAACTCAAAATAATCATGCAGTCCAGACAATCTCTCTATTCATTGTATTAACAACATGAAAACTTCAAAAACTGGAATCTACCAAATCTTTAAGTGATTTGAAAGGTTCCTTAGACTTTGAGTCACTGAAGTTGACTGTGCTGAAATTCCTTTATTACATGTATATACAGATACAAATGTAAGGATATGAACTTAATGATTCTGTAATTATCATGAGTATGATGTGCATGTACAAAGAATACATTAACACGTACAACTGAAATCAGTACGGTAGACTTAAGAATCCTTTAGTCTAATAAAAATTACTTTAAAGAAAAAAAGAAAATAGAAATATAAATAAAAAGTAATTGAGGTATGGTAGGAATAATATTTATCTGGTACATGTACTAAAATTAACCAAGATACATTTTAGGTATCCAAATTATCAGGTACATGTAGCTATTTGACCAGTTTTATAGGTACCCAGGTGACCAGGTACTGAAATCACCAGATTCCGTGCTGTTATTTGACCAAAACAGAAATCTGTCCAGTTTTATATTTTTCATATCATGAAGCCACAGTAGGGTTTTTCAGAGTTAAATAACTTACTGAAGTGGATCATAAGCTTATAAAGTAATTTCCATGTTAAACTTGTAATAGTGGGAAGTTCCACTTAATTGGTAATCTTGATTCATGTCCTTTACTGGATATAAATGTAGCCACTTGCATTGCATAATATTTCAAATACACATCTTGATTATTTCTTAATAGAAATTGTGAATTTAAAAGTTAAACAGTACTAAACTGTAGTATCGAGCTTTTCATAAACTATGAAACCATCCACAAAACAGTCAAAATGTTTGTTTTATGGTGTGTTTTAGAGGAGACAGGACTCAGGAGCATATTGTCGCAAACAAATTGTCCATGCACTAATTATTTCCAATTTCATCTGCATTCTATTTTGATACATTCATTATTTACATTTTTGCAGATTACGAACCCTGATATAAAGACCGAAAAAGATGTTATACTATACCGAGCATATCTAGCACAAAGAAAATATGGTGTCATTTTGGATGAAATAAAAGGATCCCATCCAGCAGAACTCCAAGCAGTCAAAATGTTTGCAGATTACCTGTCAAATGAAAACAAGAGGTATTAAGAATACGCATTGAACAGTAGAAGCTGAAATTTATAGTAGTCAGTGGCAAGTATGCGACTGCTGCAGGGCAAGATGGCATAGTTGTTAAGTGGTACAGTACAGTCCAGGTGGAACTTAATTTGCCCATTGGTCACAGTGGGCATTTTTAGAGTGGGCATTAAAAATGTCCATTGGACACAGTGGACATTCTTGTAAGAGTCAGTTAGAATTAACATACAGGTAAATGGATAGCCGCAATTAGTGACTCAATGTGAATGATAGGGCCTCAATTCCTTACGTTGCGTAAACTTGCATTTTTGATAAACGGAATGGCCGGCACGATTTTACGCATTTCGGCATCAAATGGAGCAAATATCTAACATATAAAAACATAAAGCAAGCGATTGGCAATAATAACTTACCCCCCGATCTGTCGTCTGAAGGCTCTACAAACATTTTTTCCCAACCTGTTTCAAATTTGCTGGTTTCTGTGTCAGCCATTCGGTCTCGCGAGATCTCGTTAAAAGAAACCTCACAAAAAGAGGCGGAGCTGACAAAAAACACTTTTTCTATTTCTGTTTTCTGTAACTGGTACAAAATCTGGTATAACAAGTTTAAAAAGATATAGAAACGATGGAAAGTACTCTGAAAACTTTTATTTAGCGCAGATATTTCTTGAAGTATTACTCAGCAGGTAGAGGATAGGACCATTTTATGAAAAAACGCGTGGTAAACTGATCCACTAGCATTGTTTGATACATATAAACAAAACAGTCGAAATAGAAGAACCAGTCTTTTAGAATAGGGAAATGTTGTAAGCAACTCTCAGTGATAGTTGACCAGAAATCTTCGAACTTTCCCAGAATTTGTTTGCACACAAACTAAGCTTTTTGTGGGAATTTTTGGATAGGGTTTCCCAAGAACTATACAGTTTTGTAATCAGTAATCTATGTCCATATTATGTCCTGCTTTTGCGAAAGATGTGAATTATATGTTCATTCTGACTTTGTTATTTCATCTTTTATTACCATGGTTTTGATTTCAGTTCTTTCTAAAAGCATTGTCAGAGATACTGTGATTTGATAATGCTCTAAAGATACATTTATCGGTAAAATGCATGAATTTATTCCATTGCTATGTACATATTACTTATTCTACATCATAAGACCAGCATGGTGGTCATGGATGTACAACATCCAAATTTTAATCTTTAATGCAGCATACATGTATGGTGGTGCCTTCGTTTTTCGAAGCATGATTTATGGGATAGTTTGCAGAAATCTTATGTTTCTTCAGAATGATATTTAATATACTCGCAGTATTCCAACATTGATCTTTTTTTCCACTAAGAGTAGTCAGCGCCGAAACCATGAGTAGTTTGGTGATGCCACTGAATCTTGAGATAAACATTGATTTAAAAACTGCCATATAAATCTAGCCTTATAGCAGAAATTAAGGGCTTTTTCTTATAATATATACAAGTAGGCTGATATCAATCCTAGGGGTTTTGCCATACTAAAGAAAAAAGTCTTGACAAGTACAACGTGAACACATTTCCAAATTACTTCAATATTTAATTTGAGTGAGATTCTGAAGTATGCAAATAAAAATTGGAAGTTACAAGAATTTGCTGAGCCTAAACTTGGCACTGGGCTCAGATACATTAATAAATGTCTTTGTAACTGTATGGTAAAAAAGAATTTACATTTTGTGTAGAGGGAAACATTTGATTGTGTGGATGGCTTTCACTTTGCAAATTCTATTCTCATATCAAGGATGGGTGAAGGAGCTAAAGGTATGAGTCGTTGGCATAATCAATAGTTGACAGGTGAATATATGTCATATCGATGTATCTGTATGGGTAAATGGTGTGATTTAAAATTTTTCTTTCAATACATGTATATGTACGCAGTATTCATTTAGGACATTTACTTTATACCTTATTAAATAACTTTACTTTACAGAGCTTCTATCCTGCGTGACCTAGATTCTAAGATGAGTGGAAATGTAGATATCACCAACAGTGTATTCCTTGTAATGGCTGCATCAATATATTTCCATGAACAGGTACAAGCTACAATCCTTTATATTAAGGGTACATTTTGAACTATTTTACATCTATGAATGTAGATGTTGCATGTATATGTAGCAATTGTTCTTTTTATAATATTTATTCTATATAACATTTTACAGAATTATGACTCAGCCCTTCGCACACTTCATCAATCTGAGGCTTTGGAATGGTGAGTAATACAAAAGTATTTATTCTTAAGTGGTAGGCAGAATTTATTTTTGTGAAATATTTTGGGTTATTGTACAGAATGCATAGATTTTTATGCCCCTGGATAAAAAAAAATTTGCAACACTGTGTGTCTATGCATATTTCATTATAGGAGCAATTATTATATGTATGCTTTTTAGCTCACCTGAGCCAAAGGCTCAAGTGAGCTATTGTGATCAATCACCGTCCGTCGTCCGTCCGTCGTCCGTCGTTAACTTTTCACATTTTCGACTTCTTCTCCAGAACCACTGAACAGAATTTGATGAAACTTGATAAGCATGTAGTACTCATGGTCCCCTACAAGTGTTGTTGTTTTTCGTCCAGATTCATCAACAGGTGGCGCCACCACAGGCAAAAGTAGGTCAAAGAGGGTACCCTCCTTTGACAAACTTCTTCTTCAGACCGGGGGCATACAGAGACAAACCAACTGCATAGGAATGATCTAGAGGGATGTGTGAAGAAGTGTTGTTATTTTTAGTTCCATTCCGAAATCAAATTTTTGACGTTTTTTTGACGTTTTTTTGTACTTGGTAATTTTAATGCAGAAAAGAGGTATTTTTTTCTTTTAGTAAACATTGATGCATTAATTTGGTTTAATTTGATCATTTTGATGGTAAGAAATACTACTGCGAAGAAAATTTTTCAATATTTTATGTTTTGGATTTTTTATGATTTTTTTATGACTTTCAATAAAAAGGGGGGGTGGGATAATTGGTGTAAACATTTCACAGTTTGAACTTTTTCTTCGGAACCACTTGCTGGAATTCAATGAAACTTGGCATGCATCAAATACTCAAGGTCCCCGACAAATGTGGTCAACAGGTGGCACCACCACAGACAAAAGTAGGTCACAGAGGGTACCCTCCTTTGACAAACTTCTTATTCAGATCGGGTGCATACAGCGACAAACCGACTGCATAGGAATGAGATAGAGGCATATGGGAAGAAGTGTTGATATTTTTGGTTCCATTCCGAAATCAAATTTTTGACGTTTTTTCATTTTTATTTTGGACTTTGTTATTTTAATGCATTAAAGAGTTATTATTTTCTTTTAGTAAACATTGATGCATTTATTTGGTTTCATTTAATCATTTCTATGGTAAGGAATGCTGGTGCGAAGGAATTTTTTCAATATCTCGATTTTTGAATTTTTTATGAATTTTTTAAGACTTCCAAGAAAAGGGGGGTGGGTACAATTTTTCATATCTTCAACTTGATCTACAGAACAACTTGAAGGATTGTGATAAAACTGGGTAGGATGCAAGTACTCATAGTCGTTTTCAAAGGTTTTGTTTTTTGTGCGGATCATCCAAATTGGTTAACAGATAATGCCACCATGTCTAAAAGTAGGTCTCACAATGGTACATATACCACTTGGTAATT
This sequence comes from Pteria penguin, assembly GCA_035048485.1. NCBI lineage: Eukaryota > Metazoa > Mollusca > Bivalvia > Pterioida > Pteriidae > Pteria > Pteria penguin. The sequence goes on from CM068581.1 coordinate 29,225,851, forward strand.
GAAATATGGAGAGTAGCGGTTCAAATCCAGCTGTGGTCAAAAAAATTATTTTTTTTTTTTTACACATCTAAATAAGTTTTTAGATGTTTCTCAACACTCAACATATGAAATTAGGCAATTTTAAGTTTAAGACTTCCAAAAAAAAGGGTGGGGTGGGGTGTTGGCCATTTTTCACATTTTCAACTTTTTCTACAAACTGTTTGAAGGATTTTAATAAATCTTGGTAGAAATAAGTCACTTATGACCCTCTTCGAATTCTGTTGTTTTCGTCCAGACCTCTTTACAGGTGGCGCCACCATTGTCAAGAGTAGGTCACAAAAGAGTTCCCTCGTTTAACAATATTCTTTTTCATACGGGCTGTATACAGAGACAAACAGAATGCATAGAAATGATCTAGAGGGATGAGTGAAGATGTATTGTCATTTTGGTTCCCTTCCAAAATCAAATTTTAGAATTTTTTTTCGACATTTCTTTGGACTTGGTGATTCAATGCATAAAAAAGTGTCATATTTCCTAGTTAATTGATAATGATGATTTCTTATGGACTATTGTGATCATAATTATGGTAAGGATTGTTACTTTGAAAGGATTTTGTCAATATCTCAATTTTTGGATTTTCTATGAATTTTTTAAGACTTCCAAATGAGGGTGTATAGGAACAATTCAATCACATTTTTCACTTCTGCTGTTATACCACATGAAAGATTTTAATGAAACATGGAATAAATGAAGTACTAAAAGTCCTCTATCAATTTGGTAAATTTCATCCAAATTGGTTAACAGATAATGCCACCATGTCTAAAAAGCAGTTCTCACAATAGTACATATACCACTTGGTAATTGAAATATGGAGAATAGCGGTTCAAATCCAGCTGTGGTCAGAATTTTTTTTTCATTTCTTTACACATCTAAATAAGTTTTTCGATGTTTCTCAACACTCAACATATGAAATTAGGCAATTTTAAGTTAGATCTGGACAATATTTGAAACAATTGTTGTTCATGACCCAGACTTGAAATCAGTCAACAAAAGGCCCCACCTAAAGAAAATGACTAACTTGTTGCCCTGAATGACTTCTTGCAGAGACAAAGGAAATGCTTAATATCAAAATCACCTGAATGGATGTGCAAAAAAGTGTTGTTTTTTATTCTAGCCTGAAATAAAATTTGACATATTTTCAACATCTGTGTTGACTTAGTCACATTAATGCAAAAATAAATGAATTCTTCCTTCATGCATGACTGATAATATAGGTACTCAGGTGAGCGATATAAGCCCACTTGGGCCTCTTGTTGATATTGCCTGCAAAGCAATGCAGTATATAGGAATCACATTGTCAGATGTCTGTCTGTCTACCCAAACAACCATTACATCTGGTAGGTGTCACTTACAAAAAATGTACAGCAAGTAACACTCGTCCTCCTTCAAACACTTTAGTTTTATTATGAAGAAAATCACTCTCTGATTAGAGAAAAATCATCTGGTATTCTAGCTGTTGATTTTGGGGTTTAGTGAAACCTCTCTTAGACTAAGATAAATCACAAGGACTGTTATTTACTAAAATCAAGTCATTGATTTCTGTTGTAGCATTGCAGAAACAATACAAATCCTACTCAAACTTGATAGAGTTGATCTTGCAAGGTAAGTTTATTTTAATAAGTGAATTTATGTGTACGGTTATACAGTAATTTGTGATGTATAGTGCTGATAGCATACATCCTTTTGTATACCTATTTGTTATCCTACATGTTATACAGTAATTTGTGATGTATAGTGCTGATAGCATACATCCTTTTGTATACCTATTTGTTATCCTACATGTTATACAGTAATTTGTGATGTATAGTGCTGATAGCATACATCCTTTTGTATACCTATTCGTTATTCTACATGTTATACAGTAATCTTGTGATGTATAGTGCTGATAGCATACATCCTTTTGTATACATATTCGTTATTCTACATGTACATGTAGTTTATTCATTGAACAAGTATGGTATGTGGCACTTTCTATATATGACTGTATTTCAGGGAGATGCTGAAGTTTATTGATAGAGATTTTGATGAAACTTACCAATGATCCATTTGGATGGATATCACCTCAGCATTTTAGTGGCATAAACAGCTTTATTTTATCAGATAAATTTTGTTTAATGTAACACGCTCATTTATTGTGAGTTGTATTGTTCTGGTGTATGACTTCATCATAAAATGAATAGGTGTGATTTTGTACATATGTATGTAAATAATAGTGGTACACTTACTCATAATATATGATGATTAATGTCATGCTCTTTTTTCACAGAAAAGAATTAAAAAGAATGCAGGAACTAGATGAGGACAATGTTCTGACACAGCTCGCACAAGCCTGGTTCAACTTAACAGTTGTATGTACATATAAATATACACAGTATGAAATATGAAACTATTAACTCTCTGGGTACTATCTTTTATGCCTTTGTATTGAAAGTGGGTCCTTGTAAAGTTCATGTGTCTATCTGTTTATCTGTTTATGGTATAAAAAGTTTTTGGTTGTTTGAACTTCGAAAAATAAGCTTTAATGTTACCTTAGCATTGCTGTTGGACCTTTCTTTGATAGTGAAATCAAACTGTATATTAAGTGTGGCAGATCAGTCTGACTTTTATCACCGTCAGGTTTGGGTTTGTTCTCTGGTTGGTAAGTGACCAGGTGTTCCAGTGTAGTTATTGAAGTTTATTGGTTTTTGTTTACTGACCATGGCTTCTTTATTCACTCAACATTGTTCACAGATTTATAGAGAATATAATCTTGGTGTTACGTTAAACAACAAACAAACTAGCATACTGTGTTGTTTGGATTTAATAGAAATTGTTGAAAATATGGTAAAAACCTCGTCAACTCAGATATTATCTATACCATTCTTAATCAGCAATTTTCTGTCAGTAGACATCAAACCAAGTAAATGGGTAGCAGTGATATTAAAGTATTGTTATGGTCTTGTGGTCCTTGGTGGTATGACTGCCTCCTCTAAGTCATGACTAGTTGTACTACTGTTACTTGTGTGAAGTCAGTAATTGATGGAACAAGCCACCTGGGTGATCCTTCTATCGCGTAAATAAAACTAGACTTAGCTATAACAACTTAATTGCAAACTGTATAATGAATGGGGTGACAATTTACCAATTACTTTACATGTTGTATGCATAATCAGGGAATAACCCTACTTAACACAACCTTAATAGCACTTGAGTTCACAATAGATAAAAAAGCTTTGGGGGACTACCAAAAGAGAATGGCCCTTTCAGCTGAGACCTCAGGAATAACCCTTGATCTCCCTACAAAGTATTACTTGAACGTCGTGAATAATGATGATTTTGTGATTCTGAGAATAACTCAGAATGCATGCAAACCTATGATTGAGATATACAGTCAACAGAGAATTGGTAGTATGATACAAAGTGCCAGAAAATCATTTGTTCATTCCATCAGAATTCACTTTATCTTTATAAAATGGCACTAGCACATGATGTTTTGACTTGCAAAAATTCAGTAAAAATGTACACTTTAGACAATGTTACATAACAATTGTTGTTTGATATTTAGTTAGTCATTATTCACTACTAATACATCAAAGATAAGTTGATCCTTTACTGCTATATAGTTGTTTACCATGATAAAACAGGAAACTAAGGGGTCGTATAAAATAAAAAATATGATCTAACAATCAGTTGATAGGCAGCAATAATGAAACTTCACAATGTCATGATAATTCAAGCATACTGATACCTTGGCACACATTTTAGGAACATAAGTGCTTTATAAGCACATTTTATTTGAAAGATGTCATGTAACAAGTACAGATTATATATTTAAAATTGTTTACAATGATATCTTAAGTGGTGAAGTGACATCGTAAGATGATTTATTATCGATAAGTATAATTGATACTCAGATTTATTTCGTTTTTCATTCTAGGGTGGCGATAAATATCAAGATGCATACTACATTTTTCAAGAACTAGCAGACAAACATGCAGCCACGCCTCTCTTACTGAATGGGCAAGCAGCATGCTACATGGCACAGAAAAAGTTTGATGATGCTGAGTCTGTCCTGCAAGAGGCCCTTGATAAAGTATGCAAGATATAGCTTCTTTCAGTAACAATACTTGAATATTAAAATTACAGACAGGCAACCAACGGTTACAAAAGACAGTTTTAGCGTTTTTGAGTCGGCGCTCTCATAGAGCGCTAGACTCAATGGCATCGCTTTTCAAATTCTCGCTTTTCAGGGGTTATAACTTTCACTACCGATATAGAGCTTACTATGCCGCTGAAAAATAAAGTGCCGAAAAATTACTGATGTTGTCTTAAAAATTCTTGATCAGCACAATGTACCTTTAGCTCAGTTAATTTAAGCTAAACATAAACTAGTTTCAATAACTCGAAAAAGGAGTTGCAATAATGTTTTCAAATTTCGCGTAATAATATGTAGTTGTGACTACTTTACGATGTGTTTACCACTGACATCATCGGATGTACTCGATTGTGTAATTCTCCGGACAAAGCATTTGTCTTGATCTTGTATCGCTTGTTTTTATCGAGATATTTCAATTAAAGATTTCCTCAACATGTTCTGGAACTTTAGTTCTTTTTCACGTATATGACAAATTTAAAGATCGATCTTCCCGCATTTCCTCTGATAATGAAAATGCATTATAAATATTTAGGTAAATGTTGTATGTTTCTAAATATAAATGATGTTAAAACATTATGAGAATCGTGAATAAGATGGTTATTTAATGTCCCACTCGAAGGAATGTTGTTCCTTGCCTCAGCTTCGACTCTTGACAACAATACAGTAAAACTTGTTGCCATGAAGTTGTTGATTGCACGTTCATTTCGGATACAAGCAATTGCAAACTCTTTGCCGTAAGATAGTATGAAGAGAGCAAATTTTATTAGCATTTTGTATATAGGTATAATGACAATGTAGTTGCAACAAAGACCTAATTTTTGCCCCCCCCCCCCCCCCCCCCCCCCCCCCCCCCCCCCCCCCCCCCCCCCCCCCCCCCCCCCCCCCCCCCCCCCCCCCCCCCCCCCCCCCCCCCCCCCCCCCCCCCCCCCCCCCCCCCCCCCCCCCCCCCCCCCCCCCCCCCCCCCCCCCCCCCCCCCCCCCCCCCCCCCCCCCCCCCCCCCCCCCCCCCCCCCCCCCCCCCCATTTTCCTGAAATCCTGAATCTGCCACTAAAATGGTAAAATGATTACATACTTAAAATCAGCAAAGCCAACTCTCAGGACTTTTGAGTCCTTTGATTATTTTTTAGCCATTAAGACTTCAAATTTGTTTAAGAAAAATAAAACCCCAATCTTATTAATCAATCATTGTCAGGTAAAATATGATTTTTTGAAATCATGAATCTTATTTCAAAATGTTAACTGTAAACAATCATGTGGCAATGGCTGTCACCATGATTGGAAATTACATTTTGGGGTTTATTTGGCATTAACCATTATTGTCTGTCTCAAATAGAAGTACACAATAGTTATGCTTCATAAAAGCATGTTTACAGACTTTGTAAAATCCCAACAGTCATGCTCAGTCCACCATTTAGTTTGTATGTCTCTGGTTATGATCACATGACCATTTTTTCGGTCATTTTAGATTTAAAATATATATATGAATATAATGTTCTGTGTACATTTGGATGGGGGTTATATGGATAAATTGATATAATTTGAATCATTTAGATTTTCATCCATGTTGACTAATTTTTAAGGCGTTGAGCATTTGCTCGACAGTCTTCTAGCGATCGTAAAAATTTTACCTCTACACCGCCTTTTTAATCCACGTAACAAAGTAGTACCTTCTTTAAAGTACTAAACGTAGTAAAAGTTCTTGCAAAACTGGCTTTGTTATCCTTGTTATTGAAATTTCATTGCACAGAAATAGGTTTAAGCATAGGTCTGCTTAATTTAAATTATCAATATATTGCCCTAAAACACGTATTATTCTGTCGCTTATTGTGTGTGTTAAAATATTCATTCGCCGTGATGACGCAAGCCGATTATGAATTACAATCGCACTTCATGGGAATTTTTCCAAATATGGGGAAGACCACGTGACATATTGCCTTATTTGGAGAAATCGTAGTAGAACGCTTGTAACACACGCGATCAAGGCCTAATTTGACATTAAGCGCCAATATGGCGATCGCGCAATCTTCGAAATATATATAATAATATAATAATAATATCTGTAGATATAAATTTCAGTCTAAAAAAGAACAAATAAAATATTTCATAGAATCCTAAATATAGACTGGCAATGCGTATCACGAAGATATCTAGACAGGTGACCGCTAATTCATAACGAGGCTGACCTAGGTTCAAGTGACGCGTTATCGGTTATTTTTATCTCACTGGATTTCGCTTTGTTTCATTCAGAGACATATATACAGTGTATATATGTCTCTGTTTCATTCATTTAACCTAGAATCAACAAATATCGACAAAATTCATTACATCCTCAAGGCTTAACATCACGAGCCTCTCGTAAATTACATCAGGTACTGTATACCTATGCTGTGTATGCTACTGCAGACGAATTTTAAAAATAACTACACGCAGTGCGTACAGCTTCTTATCTGCCCTTACCGCCTGTGCTATAAATAACACTTGCTGGACAGGGAATAGCCTTTACAAAATGGCTGTGGTCACTTGTCTCTTCGCGCAGCGATAGCAAGCAAGAGCAGGTAACTCCAGTCTATCTTAAACAAGAATAGCTTTTTAAAAAGTTTAAGTTGTAATCGGAATAGCATTAAATGATCAAGATGTTGGTCACAAAGCCAAATAGCTTTATGTTAATGGCAATTACTTGCTTGTTTTTGCGCAGTTGTGAATTTTCCCGCTAAAATTTCTGAAGCCACGCCTCATTTTTTCCTTATTAGGGAAGTAGCATGTGTATATATCACATGGTCTTTCACATATCTTGAAAAGTTCCCACGACGGCATAAATCACCTACAAAATTTAATGCGGATGTGAAGGATGATAGCATGGATTAAGACAGAATTTTCGATTGAATGCATGAAAAATAAATTAAGTAGAACTTACATGTGAAGATTTTATTCCAAATCAACCGATAAAGTGTGATTCTGATGCACAATCGGCTTGCGTCATTACGGCGATCGGCATAGCGTTGTAGCCCTTGCACGTGCACATACAATAAACGACCGAATAAGTAGTGTTTTTGGACGATATATAGAAGCTGTTGGCCCTAGTGTCAGTGTTAGTAGCGTAGACAAAAACAGAAACCTAGACCATATCTTAAAACAAATTAAGCATAAGGCTTCCATATTTTACAGGCAATGGTAACAACTCGTCCATTTCTTTGTAAAAAAAAATGGCAATGGTGTACGATTGATTTCACATGTACATTCTTTGTGAAAAGATATTTGACATATTTCTGCAAGAATGACGTAAAGAACGATAAAATGTTATGATGTTATGATTCTATGATATACTGCAGTATGGCTGTTGGTCCTTAAGCTTTTATCTTTACTCTTTTCAAAAAATTATCGGAATTCAACAAAAAAGATGAACACAACTGGTAATTTCTGCTACTTTTGACAGCTTTAAATCAAATTTAGCTCGACGCCTTTGTGGCTCTTCAAGTCTTTGATTTGAATTTTGTAAGTGAAATATATGGTGATTGTTTACAGGATTCTAATAATGCAGAGACTTTGATCAATATGATTGTATTGACACAGCATTTGGGCAAAGCTCCAGAGGTATGTACTGTTCTGTCTTGTAGAAAAACAAAAAAAAAACAAGTTGGATGTACAATATCTATATCAGGAATATCAAATATCAATCAGCTCTTACATGTACATAAATTTTAATGAAAGTTTTGATGAAAGTTTGTGGTTTACTCTGGGTTCTCTTATCTTTTGTACCACTTTACACTTAAAATGATATACTGTAGACCTTTATTAAAATGATATACTGTAGACCTTTATTGTATTTAAAGCATTGCTGACAGCTTCTGAGTTTGAAGGTTTTGTATGAATCTCATTTAAAACGAAAATGTTTTATATACAAAATACTAACAGCATTTGCAGCTTACTTTTTCAATCTCTGTATTGTATCACGAGTTTATTGAATGTAAAATGAATATTCATATCATGAATAATGGGTTATTATGTTCAAGAGCATAAATGATGCATGGTTATGATTACCGGTAGTAGCTTGATTGATGTAGGATTATGATCATGAGCATATTAAATAATGTTCGATTATGATAAAGAGCATGAATGATTATGATCATGAATATGAATGATGTATGATTATAATTGTAAGTATGAGTGATTTGTGATGAAAATCACGGGCATGAGTAATGTCTGATTATGGTTATGAGCATGAATGAAGTGATCATGAATAGGAGCATAAATAATGTGTGATTTTATTCCTGAGCATGAATGATATGTAATTATGTTAATGATAGTAAGTGGAGTAAGCTTATGGTTAATACCTGAGCAGAATTCATGTGTGATTATGAATAATGTATGGTAATGATCATGAACATAAATGATGTTGATCATGGTTATGAACATGAGTGATGTGTGATCATAAACATGATTGATAAGTGTTTACACATATTATCATGAACATGAATATTGTCATTATTATTTTTACAGGTATCAAGCAGATATGTGTCACAGCTGAAAGATTCACATAGAAGTCACCCTTTTGTTAAAGATTTTTTGCACAAGGTAAGTATATATTCTGTATCATTCAGTCATCCTACAATTCTTGTGAGACTGAAAAAGAATATTTTTATGAATTTATTATTCACTAACATACTTAACATATCAATAAACATTTATCTTCCTCTTATTTCAGGAGAGTGATTTTGAGAGAATATCCAAGAACTACTCTGCAACAGTGGCATCGTGAATCGAAAAATTAGACTCTATGATTTTTAATACTTATGTGCTGGACATAATGACATGAAGGTTCTTGTGATAAATTTATTTGTCTGGATATATATTCTTCATAATATATGGTTATCTTCATAATTGTTAAAATATCGTATGGAAATTTGTTTTACAGTCAACAAAGCAGGGAACAAAACAGTTCATTTCTTTAAAAGAATATAAAGAATTGTACTTCATTCAGACATTTAGGTTACTTTTGACTGTTTATTAAACAAGTAAATTAATGTGAACATGTATGTTGGTATAGTTATAAATGAGATTACTTAATTATTCAAGTTAATACTTTGGAGATTGCATGTCAGGTGTTTTCTGGAGTAGAGGTGGCCTTACGACCCGTCTGTCTGTTCGTTTGTCAGCTACAACCTTAGCTATAACTTTTGAGCTGTTAGAGATAAAGACTTCATATTTAGGATTCATACTCCACTAATAAAGCCTTTTCAAATTACACCAAGGTCATTGACCTCATGATCTTGACCATGACCTTTGATCTACATTTCCAAATTTGCCTTATTTGGACTTTGTTGCTGTAGGGGACATTTGTGTTTCACAAACACATCTTGTTTCTTTATGATGCAGAACAATTGGTAATGACTGATATTACTTACAATGAATTATCAGATGTAGGAAAAGGGATTTAGATTGGTTTTCCAAATGAGTGATTTAAAAGAAAGGGTTTAAAGTTTAAGTTGGCCATGCCTTCTTACCGTACTTGGCATTTATCATTCTTTCGACATACAAGTTTATCTATTTGATGTTTTTGCTACAATATTTGGTCTTTAAGCATCTATTCTACCTACATCATGAACTTCTACAATTTAAGTGTACAGATACATGTATTTTGATTTTGCAACTGACTTTAAATTTACATCTTCTCTACAAACAACTGTACTCTAAGTAGTGATATTTATTTTGTTCTGATACAGTTTTACCATATCTGGAAATGATTTACATAATGAAAGGTTATACCAGTGTACTCAAATATAGTAGCCAAAGCATCCATGGTAACTATAAACTGAGAAACTGCTTAAATCTATTCATTAATTCTAATTGTTTCCATCATCTACAATTCAAATAAATGTTTATGTAGAATGGTTTAACTTATTCATTTATAAAATGCAGCTTGATGAAACCCATACCTTAATCATTGTTTCAAATTTAAATATGAAAATTTGAAGATTTTAGTATTTTCTCAGTTCATGGTACCAGACCCTGGTTGAAGAAAAATTCCAGAGCGTAGAGGGACTACAGACTTGATATGTTATGTGTGAAATGATATTCAGTTGCTGTTTTGATTTCAAGTTTAACTAATTTAGTATGACCTGCATGTTAGAATTATCTGTATGCTAGCAGATCGATAGATCAGGGACATGTTAGTTTGTCCTCTGGTTGTGTGTATTTGTCTATTGACAACTTTAACATTGGACATAACTTTTCAACCATACCAGCATCTGCTTTGATACTTCACATGTTTGTTCCATGTGACGAGATCTTTCCATTGAAGCAATATAACTTCATGTTTGAACTGCATTAAAAAAATCATCTTTGGCTATACCTTTTCAACCATAGGACCTAGGGTTCACAAGTTTCATATATGTCTTTCTTGTAGCAGAATCTTTCCATTGATTCCATAATTTATGACATATTTCTTTCTTTCTAGTGTTGACCTTCTCGCTTCACTTACATGAAAAAGAAAGTGTTTTTCTTGACTATAACTTTTCAACCATCATTGGCATAGGAACCGAGGGCAGGGGGTCTGCCCCCTTTTTTAACATGTGCTTTTTTCCCATAGTGATGCATGATTTAATATACATATCATAGATTTAGTCCTACCTTATTTTATATAATCAACACTTTGTAAATGAATTTCAGAAGTGTATCTGAATATAGGCCTAGATTTTGAAAACGGCTGTTATTTTGCGTCGTCAAGTGAAAGATCTATCAATAAACAATCTCGACAGATTTTGATATGATCTATGTTTGTGGTATTACTAAACATGACTTTTGTACAACAGTCTGGAAAATGTTAACATACAGTAGATTACGACAGTCTACATATTCGTAAAAAAATCCTCTCTTTAACACACAAGCTCCGAAATTTCTACTGGCAAGTTTTTTTTATCGTATATCAAACGGTAGATGAACCCATTCAGTACCAAGAAACATATTTCATGACTTGTTCGCCCCCACCCATTTTTTTTAGCTCACCTGAGCCAAAGGCTCAAGTGAGCTATAGTCATAGTGCGCCGTCCGTCGTCGTCGTCGTCCGTCGTTAACTTTTTCACATTTTCGACTTCTTCTCTGGAACTACATTGCAGATTTTGATCAAACTTTGTGTAAATGATGTACTCAAGGTCCCCTACTAAAATTGTGTTCTGGATCCAGATTCCCTCAGGGGTGGATCTAGGGCGGGACCAAAAGTGCCCAAAAGGGTACCCCTCTTCAAACATCTTCTTCTCCAGAACCAGTACATAAATGGGGAAACTAATTGCATTTCAACAATCTATAAAGATGGGTTATTGAAAATTTTGTTCGGGGTTAAGATCTGTCGAATAGAAATTTACGCTTTTTTGATGTGTTTCTGGACTTGGTCATTTCAATGAAGAAAAGTGTCATGTTTTTCAGTTAATTGATATTGATGATTTCTTAATGACTATTTTGATCATAATTGTGGTAAGGAATATTATTGTGAAAGAATTTTGTAATTATCTCAATTTTTGGATTTTTTATGAATTTTTTAAGACTTCCAAAAAAAAAAAAGAGGGGTTTGGCCATTTTTCACATTTTCAACTTTTTCTACAAAACCACATGAAAGATTTTAATGAAACATGGAATACATGAAGTACTAAAAGTCCTCTATCAATTTGGTAAATTTCATCCAAATTGGTTAACAGATAATGCCACCATGTCTAAAAAGTAGGTCTCACAATGGTACATACATGTATACCACTTGGTAATTGAAATATGGAGAGAAGCGGTTCAAATCCAGCTGTGGTCAAGAAATTTTTAATTTTTTTTACACATCTAAATAAGTTTTTAGATGTTTCTCAAAACTCAACATATGATATTAGGAATTTTACGTTTAAGACTTCCAAAAAAAAGGGGGGGGGGGGGGTTGGCCATTTTTCACATTTTTTAACTTTTTCTACAAAACTGTTTGAAGGATTTTAATAAATCTTGGTAGAAATAAGTCACTTATGATCCTCTTCAAATTCTGTTGTTTTCGTCCAGACCTCTTTACAGGTGGTGCCACCATAGTCAAAAGTAGGTCACAAAAGAGTTCCCTCCTTTAACAATATTCTTTTTCATACGGGCTGTATACAGAGACAAACAGAATGCATAGAAATGATCTAGAGGGATGAGTGAAGACGTATTGTCATTTTGGTTCCCTTCCAAAATCAAATTTTAGAATTTTTTTTTCGACATTTCTTTGGACTTGGTGATTCAGTGCAGAAAAAAAAATGTCATATTTCCTAGTTAATTGATAATGATGATTTCTTATGGACTATTGTGATCATAATTATGGTAAGGATTGTTACTTTGAAAGAATTTTGTCATTATCTCAATTTTTGGATTTTCTATGAATTTTCTAAGACTTCCAAATGAGGGTGTATAGGAACAATTCAATCACATTTTTCACTTCTGCTGTTATACCACATGAAAGATTTTAATGAAACATGGAATACATGAAGTACTAAAGGTCCTCTATCAATTTGGTAAATTTCATTCAAATTGGTTAACAGATAATGCCGCCATGTCTAAAAAGCAGTTCTCACAATGGTACATATACCACTTGGTAATTGAAATATGGAGAGTAGCGGTTCAAATCCAGCTGTGGTCAAAAATTTTTTTTTCATTTCTTTACACATCTAAATAAGTTTTTAGATGTTTCTCAACACTCAACATATGAAATTAGGCAATTTTAAGTTAGATCTGGACAATATTTGAAACAATTGTTGTTCATGACCCAGACTTGAAATCAGTCAACAAAAGGCCCCACCTAAAGAAAATGACTAACTTGTTGCCCTGAATGACTTCTTGCAGAGACAAAGGAAATGCTTAATATCAAAATCACCTGAATGGATGTGCAAAAAAGTGGTTTTTTTTTTATTCTAGCCTGAAATAATATTTGCCCTTTTTTTTAACTTTTTTGTTGACTTAGTCACATTAATGCAAAAATAAATGAATTCTTTTTTCATGCATGACTGATCATCTAGGTACTCAGGTGAGCGATATAAGCCCACTTGGGCCTCTTGTTTATTTGCTTCCTATGCCACTGACCATAGAAGCTAGTGTTTTCATATTTCACTTGTGTCTTCCTTTTGGCGAGGCCTGTTCTATTGATCTTTAATTAGTAACCTTTACAGTGAAGTTTCACATATTTTAAATGCATTAATAAAAAATTTATCTGGCCTTCATTTTTTAACAATAGGAGATGCATGAAAGGCTTTGCTATTTAACGTGTGTTTCTCTTGGAGATGCCTTAATTTCTGACGAAATTCACTTTTGAATATTATTGCCCCCCTCCCCTTCCCAATTTCTGCCTATAACTAAAAAGGTTACAAATGATACCTTATAAGTAAGGTTACTTTGATATGTATTTGAATGCAGATAAAACTAGATAAGTGTGACTTGTGTTGAACGGTTGAGTAATTTCTTTGTCGTTGTTGTTGTTGTCGTCGTTGTCGTCCGTAAACAAAAACTTTAACCTGGATCATAACTTCAGAACAATTAGAGACAGGGCTTCAATATTTCACATGTGTATTCCTTGTGCCAAGACCTTTCATTGGGTACGAAAAAGTTATAACCTTGTGACCTTGACCTTGAAGTTTGACCTACTTTAAAAAAGAAACTTTAATCTTGGTCATAACCCATAAACAGTAAGAGATAGGGCTCATATGTGTATTCCTTGTGACAAGGCCTTTCATTACCAATCGAAGTGTTTTACGTTTTGACCTTGACCTTGAAGATTGACCTACTTTGCTATTTAAATTGGTTGGCACTTGTGACAAGGCCTTTCATTACCAATCGAAGTGTTTTACGTTTTGACCTTGACCTTGAAGATTGACCTACTTTGCTATTTAAATTGGTTGGCACCGGCGAGCTCTGTTGTCTTCTAACAACTCTTGTACCCTTTTTCATGTCAGGAATATGTAGATGCGATAAACCTGTCCGATATGTCGTGAAGAAGTTTTTCTTTTGCAGCAAATACACTTAAACCACTAGAAATCTTTTCATGAATAGTTTATTCATACCTAGCTTCAAACAAGGTATCGATATGACATTTTGCCGACAATAGTAACTTTTCTTTATTTAAAGGCCAGATAGTGTTTTATTATTCATCTTTAGTTTTGGATTCTAATACTAATTTTTGATATCAATACTTTGGGTTATTGACAAGAAAAATAATTATTGAAAACAGGAATGCATAAAAAGACAATTAAATTATAAAGTGTATCATTAATTGTTTTTACGTACCGATTCATTCATTTTGTTCATTTTTATGTTCATTACTATTAATTTAAAACCTCCTCCCCCACCCCGCAAAAAAACATTGTTAGTATTACATTAATAGTATTGTAGTACATGTATGATTTTCGGTATTCATCGTGAATGTTCTTAATTAGACGACTATCATACATCGTCAGTTAATCTGATGTCTAAAAGAGTACAATAATACTAGCTATACAAGTGTATGTTGATTAGGGAATACAACAGAAGCCCATTTAGGACCTATCAAAAATATTTTTGAATTTGATATAACGAATTCTTGAATTTGTTAAAACGGATTAAATTCGTTTTAACAAATTTGAGGAATTCGTTATAACATTAAATCTGTTATAACAAATTTGAAAAATTCGTTATAACGAATAGGGACCTATCAAAAAATATTTTTTAATTTGATCTAACGAATTCTTGAATTTGTTAAAACGGATTAAATTCGTTTTAACGAATTCTTGAATTTGTTAAAAGGGATTAAATTCGTTTTAACAAATTTGAGGAATTCGTTATAACGTATTAAATCTGTTATAACAAATTTGAGGAATATATGAATTTAAGAATTCGTTATTTCGAATTTAATTTGTTAAAACGAATTTCAAAATCTGTTAAAAACGAATTCAACAAATTTGTTATACCAGATTTAATTTGTTATAACGAATTCCTCAAATTTGTTATAGTAGTAAATAGATTTAATTCGTTATAACGAATTCCTCAAATTTGTTAAAACGAATTTAATCCATTTTAACAAATTCAAGAATTCGTTATATCAATTTCAAAAATACTTTTGATAGGTCCTAAATGGGCTTCCGTAGAATACAGTCTTGAGAGATTTTTTTATTTTATTCACTGTAGACCTCTAGCTTGAATCTTTCCAGTTTTATTTGTTAAAAACGTATACGTTTAATAGCAAAGTCTATATATGCCGTAGCGGCATAGTGGATGAGATGTTCGGCTCGTGGCTTAGAAGTCCCGGGTTCGATTACTGCACTGGGCACACTGGTGTTCTGTCTTTTGGATAAGACAGTAAAAACAGAGGTCCCGTGTCATGGTAGGAGTTGCAGGTAAACATTCGTCACTGCTTCGGGTGGGTCCGTTGCAATTTAGAAATTTCAGTGCAATGCATCAGGCAGATGCCGTCACCATATACGTGAAATAACCGTGGAGTGACGTACAATAATCAATCAATCAATCATATTATTTATCTACTACGAACCTTCTGTTCTACAAGGACCAGTGTAGCTCTGTCAGAAGCGCGCTCGACTCATGGCCGAAAGGTCCCGAATTCGGTGTCTTTTGGGTAAAACAGTAAAACCAAGGCCGTGTGACAGGGTAGACGCTGGTATATGAAAGGTCCGTTGCTGCTTTTGGCTTATGTTGGATTCGTGGCATGGAATGAAATTTCTGTATAATGCACCACAAATGCCGTCATCGTTTAATTGAAATGATCTCGGTGTGACGTAATTTTTAACCCACTAAGGAAAAAAGCAATTTCCCGTTAAAGTCATGGAATTTTATAATTTCATCATAATTAATTTCGTCACAAGGCATCAGCACGTCTACCCTATCATCTTCAGAGAGTACTACAGCACTAAATACTGTCACTATCATGAAGTTTAATTATCATATCATTATCTATTTCGTCAGCGTGAAACAATATTGAGATAGTAAAACCGATGCAAACGACATACAATTATAAAGTTCGTATCTTCAATCGACCTGCAGGCTATCTGAACCAGTAACCGAGTCTTGTGTCTGTATGGTATGGTTTACCTACGATAGAATGATGTCCCAGATTGGATTGATTTATAGCTGTTTGATGCTTTCTCTTAAAGACAGGACGAGTTATTGTTGTGTAATCGCGTTTCTTGTCTAGGATGTCGGAGTGGGAATAACCGACGGAAATGGCTGTCTGTCTCATTAGAGAAGATCATTTGTATTTTATAGGAAACACATTATCCCTATACATGGTGACAATGTAACAAGTCACCCATTTGTTTTCATTATGAAGACTAAAGTTCGATAAATTTTGTGTGATAAATATTTAAAATTCATCCCATTTCTTAGGCGTTGGCGTATAAAGAGAAGGGAAAGGTGCTTCTTTAGATATTGTTTTTAGTTTGGCAGATTAACACTAAGCCGGTGTGGCCTAGTGGATAAGGTGCTCAGCTTGTGATCGAGAGGTCCCGGGTTCGACTCCCGCCCTGGGCGTACCGGTGTTCTGTCGCTCGGAAGAGACAGTAAAAACCGAGGTCCCATGTCACGGTAGGCGTGGTACAGTAAAAACCGAGGTCCCGTGTCACGGTAGGCGTGGTACAGTAAAAACCGAGGTCCCGTGTCACGGTAGGCGTGGCACGTAAAACATCCCTCACTGCTTCGGTTGGGTCCCTTACAAAGGTAGAAATTTGTATGAAATACATCAGGCAGATGCCGTCACCATATATGTGAAATAATCGTGGAGTGACGTAAAACAATAATCAATCGACCAATCAATCAGATTAACACTTCTAGTGTCTAACTATTTAGCACAAAATTTAATTGTATTAACGTCGTTTCGGTCTAACATTTGATTATGACATCACAATTATAACAATCAAAAGTCTAATATACGTCATTCTTTATTGAAATATGAATAGGTGCATGCCGATTGGTTAATGAAAAGAAATCTGAGGTACGGAATCATCGATTTCTTGTCACAAATGAAATCTGTATTGATATGCGAGAGGATATTTTTAATGTAAACGCCAGGTCCAACACTAGTGGATCCAGAACATTGTATTTTATGCCAAAATTTGGAGATGGTGTTTTTGATATAAAGGACACATTAGACGGATAGTTCCAAAGTAGACAGGGTCGAACGACGAGTTATAACATAGTTTTCATAAAGGAATGTCAAGGAAATCAACATGTCGATGGCTTTTTGTTTTCATAATGAATGAAATGGTTTCAATATCAACACACTTTTTTAAATTCATTTTAGACGTTTACTACAAAATGCGAAGTACTTCGTAATGCGCTTGCATAATATGCATAAGTAAATCGGTGCAATCAGCTGTTTGACAGGGTCATCTGTAGATTTTAAATATGTATTGTACAGGACCGTAATAAGGGGAAAAGGGCAAAAGATGAATTTTGTTGCGTTTGGTAACGTGATAAAAATCAGTCCAAGAAAAAAAAAGGGGGAGGACGTCCCCTGGTTACCACGGCCTGGAAATATACATAGGTTGCATTAAAATGGGAAGGACTTTCTAATTTCTGGCATGCAATCATTTACGGGTCCTAAATACCCGTTTTTGAACTGTCCTAACACCTACCGGTATTCCAAAAAACTCAGTCTACGACCTGTAAATCACTGACTACATGCTGAAAATTTAAAAACACAAGCATATTAACTCTTAATTTCTAATGACATCGGGGGCATTCAACACTTTCACATGGCATTTTCGTAAATCCGAAATATTTCGGTAAATCGCACCAGAATGTCTGCTATGTATTTCTAGCTGTTTGCAAAAGGGTATATTCCTACGCCGATTTGTAATATCCTCTTTCCAGTTGTTTGGTGTACAGGCGCTTATATATACATAGTTACAATTTGAAATTCCCTAATCGCAGTTTTTGTTTCCATATAAAGCGATGTATTATTTAGAATACAATGAACTAGATACATGTGTCTCATCATCTCAAATGGAAATTACATAATAAACTAAATACATGATTAATCATCTCAAAATGGAAATGACAAAACGCACCTGCTTTTATTAATTAATGCATTTTCTTTATGAATGATTTAATCTGAGTCAGTAGTAAGAGTTCAAATATAGCCAACTTTTCTTCGTTTTATTGTTAAACGTTAAGATTTTGTACAATTCTGTGTCCGAGCTACTGAATCACGATTTCGAGACCGAATATTTTTACTCTCCAGATCATTTTAAAAATAGGTACCGTAATAGTGCTTTAAAATAGATACGTGTGATATTTACTCGAAGGTGTTGTACATCAGTCCTGAGTGAAAAGAAATGATAGCTAAATCTTTCTCCCGTGTCTGAATACCGTGATACAGAAACAGGTCAGTGGAGCCAGAATGTACACCGAAGCGTTTACAGGAAATACAACAAAAGCACATCATTAAAAAATATCTCTCCGATGTCATTGTCAGTCTTCAGCACTACTGCACTCTTTGTGAAGATGAAAAGCAACAGATATTAGATTATAAGTGAATGAGTGGGACACGTATGATAAAGGGGTTTCTACACCTTGGTCTGGTTGTTCCTGTCCTGGTGAGTTTTCTTTGATATCATTAGAGATTATTGGACTGGAAATTAACTTATATAAAATATAAACTTGTAATGGAATAATTGAAATCCTGGATTATTTTTATTATGAACGGAAACGATTTCGAAGTCGACAGATTTCACAATAGAATGCACCGTGTGGTCTGTCATCCCTGATTATGACAAATAGTGCTGGATTAAACGTTCTGATTACAGTTCTTTCTGAATGTTAGCTGATAGTTAGACGATGCCGCCTGTCGTTTTGTGAGAAAGAAAGATAATCTTTGACTATTCGCGCATCTGGGGATTATATATTAACCAGATATAATTACTGAAAGATAAAAAACTTGATGTAAACTTCAGTAATCAGTGAAATAACTAAATCGATATCTAGCATTTTGCATGCCAAGGATTTATTCTCTTTCGAGTTTGGATTGTAAATTTAAGCTTACCATAAATTCAACATAAATGCATATGTAGACAATCAATATGTTATCAGTAATGTTCAAGACCAGAACTTTTGGAATCCAAAACTTTAGTCTAAACTACACGTAGCTGCTTTGTAGTTTGAATATTTTCTCTGAGGTTCTTATTGTGTTGTTCCTTTTATTTGTTATATCAAAGATATATTGCTCTATTCCAATAAATATACAGTAAATATTGAGTAAAGCAATAATTACGGACACCTTACAGTTTCACAATGCAGATTTCTGTTAACAAATAGACTTTTTTTCCAATTTAAATGATGCAAGGGGTCTTATACCGGACAAACCACTTTTTGCCGGAATTTTCACAATGACGTTAACGCTTGGAATGTGACGTCACAGTAATTTGACGCAAATTTAAGCGGTAATTTTGCATTTGTCCGGTATTGCCCCTTACATCAATTAAATTGGCAGAAAGGCAATTTGTTGTTTATTTTTCTGCTTTCACTAATATAAATAACATTGTACATTATAATTAATAGTGCAAACTGTTCCCTAGTATCTATTTTGAACTCACTTGAGCTATAATGATCACTTTGTTATTTGGCGCCCGTTCGTGTGTTTGTTCGGCGTAAACTTCTTATATCCTCGGTACCTTTTCAGAACCACTGAAAAATTTTCATGGAGCTTGGCAGAGGTAAAATACATCAGATTCCCACTTTTCGATCACGATCACTCGCATGTCATATACATGTGTATTCAAATCAATTTATATCTACATTCAGTATAACTTACATAGTTGAATGTTGAATGTATTATTACTTGGCATTAAGTTGTTACGGTAATATCCACGAGGGGACAGGGGGCGGAAAATAACATCAATACTTTTGGGTACGGACGTGCGGCTGAAATCGTTAGCACCATACCCATTCATATACTAGTGCGAAACTACCGATTCATATACTGGATATAGTGCAAAAATATGTCGTCTTCTTTGTTCTACACCTATTGATATATATTGTAAATGAAAATGATACCCATTTATATAATAAATTGACTGAAGAGTATACCCCATTCTAATAGCAGGTCTGTATAAACCTTTATATAGGAAATTAACCCCCACACCCACTCAACCCCTGCCCTGCTTATATATTGTTGATGTCTCTTTATTAACTAGATTTTATTCTATGATATATCCAGGGCCATGATTCTATAACCACTCTACTCGAGTCAACGGTTGATTTTTGTTCTCTACATGGCTGGTATGTGACTTAATTGACAGTCCGTATTGTGAAAAACAAATCCATTATTATTAAAAACTACTGGATCTAGTAAAATAACTGAATCAACGGAAACATTTGTACTGCGAACATATCGACAAATATCTGAAAACCTTTTGGTGAGCAATAGTGACATCATTGTAGAGATTTAATAACAATTTCAGTAACACATGAAGGCGCCTCTAAACTTATCATGTTGTGAGGAATGGAAGATCTGAATAGTAAGTGTTCACGCTTGTTGCATCTTGACAGTAATCCCATCTGATAGTCGATCGTCCTTTGACGAAGTTACACATATTTCCTAATGTCTTCGCTATGGAAGATTAATTTGACATTTCAGTGTATGATTCAACGAGAAATCAACTCCACAACACAAATCTCTTACAGGGAATGATATAAGTGAATCAAATGAAGCATACACAGTACGCTACACAGTAATCCGTGTGCTAGGAATGTGACGTATACCTTTTCATTGCAGTGTGGATGCTTTGCACAATGGCCACTACGACAATTTCCTTATCGGACACATTATGGGTGCGGGCTTGTATGTAGAGATGATGGATAAATCCAAAGCACAAGTCCAAAAATCATAAAACCAGAGGACATACAAAATTAGTGAAAATGAAAAACAAATGGAAAATAACAAAATATGTCTACTTGAAGAGCATATGTGAACCCCTGTAATGGAGTGAGATCAGGTGCCCGGGGAGAGTGAGCATCTCCTGTTTGCTAGCAACACCCGTCACATATACCCAGTAGAAAGAGTCAGATCGTGTAAATTCCATATGTATTTATATATGGAGAAGTCGAAGTAGGTAACCTTCTAGTATAGAAGGTGTCAAATCTGTGTAAAATGATCGGAATCGGTCTCAGTCCAGAATATCATTTAAAAGTCTGGATAACGAGATATCATATGCAGTAATAAGATTCTCGTAACGACCATAGAACTTCCCCAGTGACGTTGCTAGTCTAGCACATATATAACCCTGGTTGAGCAGCTTAACTGAAAGTCGCCTAGCCCTCAGAACAAAGTCACTGTAATTTGAACATGCTCTGGAATAACGTATTAACTGAGATATGAATACGCCGTATGCGGGCGATGATGGAATGTTGCTACTTATGAAAAGAAAGCTTGTGATAGCGAAATTGAAATCGTCACGTTTGTCATAGAGTGAGGTGTTCAAATGACCATTAATGTCGAAAGACAACATAATATCTAAATACGAAGTAGAATTACTACTTTCTGTGGTTTCTTTGACCTCAAGTTCACTTGGATAGATGATGCTAAGGTAATCCGCGAATGAAGGATTATTAATTGTATGGTAGTAGAAGTACCCAGAACTCAACAAACACCCACTTACTATGGAAGACTGGAATTTGAAAGGAAATTTTTATGTCTACTCAGAATCACCTACGAAACTGTATATATTTCTCAAAGTTTCCAGGGCTTCACCACTTAGTTCCACATTCAGAGCCCTGTGCTGCACACGTAGTAGATCACGATGCAAATTTCATATCTTTTGTATATATAAAACACCCAGGACTTTGGCAGCTAGCGACACTACTGGACTACAAACCAGAACCATCGACCTTTGGCTGCTAGCTACACTACTAGACTACAAAACATAACAATCGACCATAGGCAACTAGCTACACTACTGGACTACAAACCATTACCATCGTCCTTTGTCGGTTAGCAACACTACTGGATGACAATCCATTACCATCAACCTTTAGGAGCTAGCTACACTACTAGACTACAAACCATTACTATCGACATTTGGCTGCTAGCTACACTACTAGACTACAAATCATTACCATCGACATTTGGTAGCTAGCTACACTACTAGACTACAAATCATTACCATCGACATTTGGTAGCTAGCTACACTACTAGACTACAAACCATTACCATCGACCTTTGGCGGCTAGCTACACTACTAGACTACAAACCATTACCATCGACCTTTGGCGGCTAGCTACACTACTGGGCTACAAACCATTTCCATCGACCTTTGGTGGTAGCTACACTACTAGACTACAAACCATTACCATCAACCTTTGGCAGCAAGCTACACTACCGGACTACAAACCATTAACATCGACCTTTGGTGGCTAGCTACACTACCGGACTACAAACCATTACCATCGACCTTTGGCAGCTAGCTACACTACCGGACTACAAACCATTAACATCGACCTTTGGTGGCTAGCTACACTACTAGACTACAAACCATTACCATCGACCTTTGGCAGCTAGCTACACTACCGGACTACAAACCATTGTCATCGACCTTTGGCGGCTAGCTACACTACCGGACTACAAACCATTACCATCGACCTTTGGCAGCTAGCTACACTACCGGACTACAAACCATTACCATCGACCTTTGGCAGCTAGTTACAGGGGTTGGGGCTACTGTAAGTTTCATCACGAGACGGTATCCCACATCATCATGGAGGCCATTGTTATACGATCCAAATAGCTAATGGTTTATATCTAGTAAAATGAACATGAAGAAGGTCTTTGTTAGTTTGAGTGCAGTTAAATTGCAGTAAACCGATCGTTTTTTGAGTGATAGATTTAAACTCTGAAACATCATAAATGCCTTATAGAATTATATCGATATTTTGTAATACATCACTCACTATCGAACACTATTTCAATGTTGGAATTTTAATTTCATTCCATAATTTAAAACACATCCTCGTGTATTATCCGTCTAATATTGCAGTGTTATACACTAAAATGCTTTAATATTTGTGTAGTAGTACTCATACTTGTTGACGCTGAATAGTACACTTTGAATCCCAAAATTGTTACTACTGGCAATGAAATGAATATTATTTTCTTAATGTCAATACATGATAATGATGATGATGACGAAGATGATACACATGTATATAATTATTATAAGACATTTGTTTATTATAGTTATGTACATGTGTATGCTCAACATCATAAAGTAAAGGATGAGGTAGCAAGAGTTCTGAATAAATTACACGACAGAATCCATACAGGATGCCATGAAAATCTCACTGTCAAATTTGGATATGGATAAAGGAAAATAAAACTGTATTAAGTGTATGGAATCAGTACTGTAATCATGTGAAGGGATTCAACAGTAAGGACAACACAATAAAACATTATTAAAGAGGAAAATTACAGAGAAGCTCGGTATTAAGTTAATAAATAGGCAAGAGAATCTATCATGTAATCATTTAATTTAACATGTAACACATTTTTATAGGTTGAAAAATTACTGGTATGTCTCATCCACGATTTGTTTTTTTCTGACGACGTAGATTCCCGCGTTTTCGTAACTGTGACGTCAATATTCACACCACGGCTGTAGATATTGAGAAATAGTGCAGAAATAACGTACCAATATCTGAGAATACAGAACATATTTGAAAAGAATTAACTGATAAGAAATGAATCTAAGTTGTTTTTCGTTGAATGAAAGTATACCACGAAAAAAAAAAAAAAAAAGAAGACAGACAACGTATGCATGATGCGCTACGGGCAGTGATGCAGTTTTCTGTCCTATTTTTTTCGCGGTATACCTGCATCCAACGAAAAAATTAGATTCATTCCGTAAATAAAGACTTGAGAAATGATACTTTCTGTAATTTAGACATTGTTCACTGTGTGCTGAAATTGAACTTCATATCTATCAGGCTCATCGCTCTTCATATGGAGGTATATCATAAAGATTAATGTAATGTAAGTTTAAGGAATCTGTTCATCACCCCATAACTCATAATTTAAAGATTTCTTGATGGATTTTATGCAATTACAAATATCATTTCACATTTTTTAATCTTACATATCAGTCTCTTACTGGACATATCTACACATAGGACTTATTGTTGAATTGTTAAATATAGAGTTAAATGTAGATATATTCTGCGCAAAATGTACTATAGCATGATTTCTGCTAAATTTTGACCAATAATTAATCTAGCAGGTATGTCTGTGATCTTAGGAGAGAGCTTAATATAAGTATTGATACTTGTTGCTTCATCCTTACCTTACATATATTTGTAATGCTATGAAAATTTAGATTTCATGAATAATGACTGTTCAAATTTCAATTGTTGAAAAAAGTGAAGAAAGTAATTAGGAAAATTTATCAACTTATAATGTGTGTAATGCATGTAAAAAGTTCCAAAAATAAGTTGAAAATCCATCTATTACAAAGGGAAAGACATCTGATTTAGATGCAGGGCAGAGGTCAACAAGACGATGTACAATAAAACTAGATAACAAGTAATGCAATACGAAATGACATTACAATAATATTGATTGTACGACAGATGTGATACCGACTTAAGACAGTCTAATGAGTAACAAACGGTACTCAGTCGGTGTGGTTAATCGGTTTAAGGGCCCATCTTCTCACTCATTGCAAATACAGTACAATCAAAGAACACACATTAGATAACCCTTTATATACAGAAAAAGGATCATCGAGTATCTCAAGTTGAGAAGTCATAAAAATATGTAAACACATATAGTAATGTAGAGTAAGACTTTGATATCAACATATGGTAACTGTGCTCTGCAGAAACACAATTAAGGACACACACATATACACACACCAAAAACAAAATATAATAATAATAAATATTAGAAAATTTATACATTATTATTTTGTGCATCGGACCCGTATTTCGACAGCTTCTGTCTCTTCAGTGATGCTAATGGCGGAATGATTGGAATTCTAATAATATATAAATATTTGAAGAGCAGAGTTAAAGCCAAATTGACCGAAAACGTGAGCCAAAAAGGATGACATGAACTATACAAACATATATAGATCGGCAAAATGTTCAAACGACTGAATTGACAGAATTCCTTCTCCTTTTTAAGTGAAGCCTGTTCTATAATTTGAAATGGAATAAACCAATAGTTATAATTGCTATAATTAAGTGTAATTTTGTACAGACATAGAAAAGAAGTCCTTCAGTATATGATGTATGTGGAGGGTGTCCCATAATATTTGTTACTACTTTCAATGTTTATCATGCATATCCATGAAATAAGTATTTATTCGAAAAAAACATCACATGAAAGGTAATATAATGAAGTTTTATGGAGTATACGTGCTGTGTCGTTAGAGAAACGACTCGGTCTCCAAATGTCTTCTCGAACCACTTGAGCACTAATCCAGGGGTGTTTGGTGCTGCGCCATTTTGTTGAAACAAAAAGTGATGGGAATCGAATTCCTTCCTCCGTATGGCTGGAATAAATTTCTGTTTCAAAATCTTCAGGTAACTTTCACTATTGATTGTCTCTCAAACTGAAGTCGGCTATTAATGTCAGTATCTTTGAGGTGTTGCATTACTGATGGTGTATATGTAATTTCAGGTCATAGCGAAGCATTCTATGAGCAATTGCACGACTTACTTTCTTTGTAACATCACCTAAAATCTTTCTGACCGATCTTTGTGGCGTTTCTGAAATGACCTTTTGAACACTGGCAATATTTTCAGCAGTTCTTAAAGACTAGTGTCGACCAGGAATCGAGTGACGTCCATCTGTTACCGATCCTGTTTGTTCAAATCTATCAACAATTCTTTTTATTTTCATCCTTGATAAAGCCTTTGTCTTCGGGTGCCGTTTTCTCATTTCTTGAATAACTGCAGTGGGAGATTTTGTTGAATAATACAACTTTACAATTTCAGCATTTAAACTATTGAACAACGTCATCTTTAATAACAATGAACGTTAAATGACGCCATTTCTTGTTGAATGACATCATAGATTTCCCCGTACAATTTTGTCTTTTATGCATGTTAATTTTGTATAAAAGTAATAAAAATCAACCAAGAAATGAAAAACGACAAAGCTTTATAGCAGTAACTGATATTATGGGACACCCTGAATATAATATAAATTATACATTCTAATCCCATCAGGAAAATAACACTTTGGAATTTCAAGAAACACATTCCTCATTCATATTTTGTTTGTTTGACAAGACGTAGGACTTTTCTTATTTGCAGATTTCATAATCAATCAGTATGATATATTTCGTTGTTAAAACTATCAATAACACGAGCAACAATATGTGCTTTGACAGATTTATGTAGATGATGATATAATAAGGCTGGTTTTATCGCATATTGAAAGCGGATTGGCGATATTAATATTTGCAATGTATAATGGTGTTTCTCTTCTCAAAACTGGATGTATTCAGGAGGAGTAAACATCACTGAATGGTTTTCATCCCAACAACTTAATTTCAAGTAGACTTCATACAGAGCATGAAACAAAGCAGAATATATTTCACAATGTAAATAAAGATACCCGACTGTCTTTATCACTTACATAACAAACATACTGTGTTTGTAGATATCTCAGATATCTAATAATAGTATGAAGACTATGAAGAATATGTGGATGTAAGAAGTAAAGGTCCTCTCAGCATTAATTGTATGAGAAGTAGGTTTGACGGTCCTTGATCATATCATATGGTATATACATGTATCATGATTACAAGTTTTATCAAATATGTTTAAATTTTCATGCCTTAATTAATCACGAAAGGCGCGACTAATCAAACAGCAAACTTCTTCATCTTCCTGACATCTAGTGTAACTTTAAAAAAGGCTTCGAGAATGTCTTTCATGGTTTGTTGATTTAATCGGCAAATGCTTAGATAAAAATACATACACAGATTTATTGCATGATCCAGTAAATGCTCTATGAGCCCGCCTGATCATATACCATCTACAGTTAAGAGAAGCTTCAGAGGTAGGACAATATCATATACTCAAGAAGAGATTGTAATGGGTACGTAAAACCAAAATATTAAAAATTCGTCAACTTGAAATACATTAAATCTAATTTTTTTCTCTCACTTTTTACACTACAGTTTAATAAACTAGACGATAAACTTTAAGCATCATCCATAACTAAGAAAGGTTCTCGCCGATATAAATATATTGTGTTGGGGTATCCAGAGGCATATTTTGTTAAGGTTAATTGATATACCATATGAAAAAAGACCTGAATTTTATCTAAACATCAAATTATGATTGATTGATTGATTTTTGTTTTACGTCACACCGCGAATATTTCACGTATATGGTGACGGCATCTGCCTGATGCAGGGCATACAAATTTTGACCTTTGCAACGGACCCACCCGAAGCAGTGAGGGATCTTTAACGTGCCATGGATACCACGACACGGGGCCTCGGTTTTTACTGTCTCATCCGAAAGACAGAACACCGGCATGACCAGAGCGGGACTCGAACCCCGGCCTCCCGATCAGGAGTCCGACGCGATACCACTAGGCCACGCCGGCTTTCAAATTATGAAGAAGAAATTTAATTTCACCGTCTGAATTTTGAAAACGAACGGACTTTCAATACATACCACCCGATATTGACTCTTACATTCCTCATTCCTAATCATCAATTTATTTAAAAGAAAGTTCATTTTATCATTCATAAAAATAAGATATATATCAGAATTGTTATTAATTTGACTGATGATATATGTACTACGTGCATAATATGGGATTCAAAATAACACTTGAAGGGTATGAAAAAAGAAATTTTGTGCATTTTTGAAACGTTAAAAATTGTCAATTGATGAATTATATATCCTTTTTAATACCTAAAAAATTAAAAATGGAAAGGAACACCGCTAGTTTACAAAGTTATAACAGAACATCATTGTCTATCCTTAATTTCATTTTCCTACAATAACCTTGAAAATACAACAAGTTAAAATTTGTGAAACATAGATAATATAAAGATGCACAGTATCATAGATTATACTATCTGAATATTGTTGTAATAAACAATTTACGCAAAAAAGCAATTTTTAATCAGTATTTCATTATGAAAATAACAATTCAAAAGATTCTAATGTTTTCATCCACAACTCGAAGTCGAAGAAACACAACAACACATATGTAAATAAAATATTAGCAATCACGTTGGGATCAGGTGCCATGGAGGAGTAAGCATCCCCTGCTGATCGGTCACACCCGTCACGATGCCGTAAGTATAAGCGAAAAAGTATTATTTGCTGTCACAGAATTAGGAAACAGCACAGCGGTAGTCAAAATAGGTATATGTCATAAGCAATAAGAATACTGCTGTATAGTATAGGTAATACAGATGGTTTAGTTACTGTGAAATAAGGAAGTCAACATGTCAGACAACGATACATTAAATAAGGTCTTTATAACGACCGTAAAATTTGCGGAATGTTGACATAAGTCGTGATATCTCATATCCTTGTTTGAGTAACTTTTCTCCTAGTAGTTGACTTCGATAAATGAAAAAGCAATACTCAAATGACGCTGGCGCATATCGAATCAATTGGGATACATAAACACCGTACGCAGGTGATAAAGGAATGTTGCTACTAGCATATGGAAAGTTAACAATGGGGAAACTAAAGTCATCACGTTTGTCATACATTGAAGTAGTAAGTTTACCATCTCGGTCGTTATCAATGAGCAGATCTAAATATGAAGCACATGAATTGGATATTGTAGTGTCCTTAATTTCAAGTTCCTGGGATATATTGTATGTACGTATGTATCAAAGTTTTTGTTATGTATAGATAGTACATCAACAATATATCTCAATGTAAAATTAAAGGACAATGCCGATTGCTTCTGACTTTGACTTAAAAGATTTTGTATGAAGTCAATTTCGTACGACGAAAGGAACAAAAGTAGTAAAGAAGCGCAGTTAGTCCCCATAGGGATTCCGATAGTTTGTTAGAAGACTTGGTCACCGAATACAACATATATATTGTCAATCAGAAAGTCCAGCATGTTTTTAATGTCATCTTCAGAGTAACTCATCGCGCCTTCAATCTTATGCTACTTTCTGTTTATTGTAAATTATATTTTCTATTGTTTTTCTTTGTTTACGTTGGGGAAATCCGGTATCGGAAAAAGGGTCAAAAGGGGTAGCAATTATATGCATGATCTACAGTTACATCTACATTTACATTATTTGGATTACTCCTTTATATATAATTATGTCCATTTCATGGACTTCTTTTGCAAGTCTCCCGTTAATCTATGCATTAGTTTATCTTAACCTGAAACAAGGACAAAAGCGACTGTACAGTTACGAAATCTGATATCTTCGATATTTTCATACACGACTGTTTACTTGTCGTCAAGCAGCAACAGATGTAAACATTAGATTTTGAAGTGAAGAGAAGCGGAACTGAAATCGGTTTATCTTTCGTTTTTCGATCTAAGTCAGTATTATGTTTGAAAATAAAACGTTTATATGATCTTTAAAGGAAAGATAGCTCCATTTGGGTTTAAGAGGAGTTATCTTTTATTGGTGTTTCAATGAACCTTAAGCATGGAAGTTATTCGAAGTTTAAGTACTCTAAAGATGAAATAAAGAACATTCAGAGCTTTTTGATTGTTATATTCAGTTACCAAATATTCCAACAAAACATCAATATTCATATAGGCACTAATTGTGGGCCTTTACAAGTCGATTTGTTCATTTTTCCGTTTAAAGCTAAATTTCATACAAAATTTTCTGTGTCAGCGTAAAAGCAACTGGCAAACCCCCCTCCTACTTAACATTTAGATAACTGTATGATAAATGTGACGATTTCAAATTTCCTATCGTTAACTTTCCAAATACGTGTAATTATATTCAGACGTGAATGGTGTCTATATGTCTCGACTGATTCGACATGCTAAAGCGTCTTCAGACTACGGTTCTTTCATTTACCGAAGGAAGCTAGATAGTGAAAAGTTAATATTACACGGGCATTTGAAGTTTACATTCCGCAATTTAAAAAAAAGACTGTGCGCTTACGAGAAATTATTGTTCTTAAGAGTATTCGCTTAGTCTTATTTAATGGTGGTACCATTTCTAGAAGAAATGAATGCAAATAACCTGTACATACAACATTTAAAAGTATCTTACTTTGTCAAGTAATAGCTTTTACGCTTTATGAACCATTGCGTCGAGCAAAATGTTAATTTATTTAAGGCTTATATATTTCTCCTTTGGATCACCTTTTATACTTTTATCAAAATTAAATTTTGTTTTTAGATGTAATAAAAATTAAAACGAAATAATTGAATTTCATGAATCTGAATCAAAATACGCTCATTTTACCGCTTATGTAATGTAGAAAGATATTCGATATTCAAAGTCTGTGAAAAAAGGAAGACTGCAAATGCAGTAGTGCTGGTTTCAGAAAGAAAAATGCAAATCTCTTATAACTTATAAAACATCTATACATTGACAATGATGTGAAGGTACTGAATGTTTGTTACTTTATGAAAGAGAAGAGGAGGATGTTAAATTCAACTACGAGTATTATCATATGCATGCAAGAAAAAAGAGGAGTTACCGGCTCAGTTATGTGGCAGAAGTCACCATGGAGCTATACAATACATGAATATAAATAATATAATAGAACATTTAACACATTACAAAAATATTTGATTGTAGTGCAATTACGATACCGACTTAGGACGGTCATTTAATTTGACAAAAGCCAAACAAATGGTGTGGTTAACCGGTTTACGGGCCCACCTTCCCATTCACCGTAACAGCAGAACAATTAAAAGACGTACATTTAAAAATTTATAAATAATCCTCCATGTAAAGAACAAGGGTCAACAGGTATCGCATATTGAGAGGTCATAAAAATATAAACACGTAAGGTATTGTAAAAAACATAATGGTATAAAAATATATGCGACATCAACATGATAAACCGTGCTCTGCCAGTCTGAAAGCGAGCTAAGACCCTAGATCTGTAGGAGTCCCGACTAACAGTCAGAGGGGACGAGGTTCAGGACCATGTCTCCTCTGAAAGAGGTTTGGACAAGGCCCGTCATATAGTCCCCACCGCCCTGTTAGTCAGCGTGCAACGTTCAAGTAAAAGTCTGCATAAGGCTGTAGAGGGGCCAAATACAAGACCTATAGTCTTTTTGATGATCTCAATATCATATTGTCTATTTAGGAGACGTTTGACTATTTTATTACATGATAAAATAACGTTATCGGAGCCTTTTACTTTCCTTAGTTTATATACGAGATCACCGTAAAAATTAGGATGGGAAATTCCATTGGATACATACTGTTGAAAAGAAATATTTCCAAATTTAGATAGAATGTCTGAATAAGATCTGAAGAATTTGCCGAATGTTTTTCTTAGCTTGTGATATCTGTAACCCTGAGTTAAAAGTTTAGTAGTAATTTGTAAATTTCGTTTATGAAAGTCCAAAACATCGGTGCAGCCTCTGACAAATCGAACTAATTGAGATATATAGATACCATATGATGGGAGTCGAGAGACATCGCCATCCAAGTAAGGAAAATTTACATAGGAAATCCAAAATCCTCACGTTTATCATAAATATTAGTATATATTAGGTTGTTGATAATTTTGATGTTTAAATCTAAGAAAGGTGTAGATTTATCTCAAGTATTAGCTTTATTCAATGTGAGCTGTGGTGGATATATTTCTGATATAAATTGTTCGAATTCAGGGTTGTCGATCACCAAAATGTCATCCAGATATCTGCAAGTATTATTAAATTTGTCAATGAGGTCAAAACGTTTTGATTTTTGAATAGAAACCATAAAATCCCTCTCATAACAATAAAGAAATAAATCTGCTATCAGAGGCGCGCAGTTAGTACCCATAGGAATCCCAACTATTTGTTGATATATCTTGCCATCAAATTGCACAAAAATATTATTCATGAGGAAATCTAGTGCTTTACATAATTCCTTGCAAGTCCAGTATTTATATGAAGTATATTGTTTGTTGGAAAAGAATCCAGAGTTATTGGAAGTACATATGTACGTTTTAGATTCTCTGTGAAAACACCATTGTATAAGAGACAGCAACTTGCTTTTAATCAAATCATGAGGCAGAGATGTATAAAGTGTAGAAAAATCAAATGTAGAAATTTGAGTCGCTTTGAAATTTAGCGAAAGAAGTTTGTCTATAACTTCATGAGAATTTTTAATCGACCAAAAGTAATTGATGTTACTATTATGAAATGCCACATCACAATATTTGATAATATGATCTTTTATAGCAGTTAGAGCAGACGTAATATGTTTCGATAGTACCGTAGTAGAGCAGTGGCTAGAATTAGATATGAAACGTGATTTATATGGACTTTTATGTAGTTTAGGGAGCCAATACATGGTTGGTAGATCAGATTTATCAGTTTTAATTTTGAAGTCGGACATGGTCATGAGGTGATCGTGCAAGGTGCTCTCTTTTGAGGTAGGGCTTTCCACATATGTATGAGTGGAGTTTAATTCGTTTTTAAGTACTTCAGTATAATATAGTTTTCAAACAACTATTATGTTATTACCTGCTTTATCAGCGGGAACAAAGACATATTTAGCATGTAAGTCAGCTATCTTCTTTTTAATAGAATTTGTCGTCAATGTATTAGGCTGTTGAAATAAATGAGGATTTTCCGTAAAGTTCTTAATACGGATATCGACAATTCTTAAAATCTCGAATTTCCAATCATTAAGAGCATGAACCTTTACCTGTTCTTTTTTACACCAACGTTTACAATATGTAGTTAAAGCATCTTCTATAACGTCACGGCATTTACTATGCAAGGCATATAAAACCGAAGAAACAGGTGAGAAGATATTTTACCTTGTATAATATGAGGGATTCCTACAAAACTGAAACAATATTTATCGCCCATGAAAAAAAAATGATAAGAAGGGTGTAACAAAAGAAGTTGTTGGGATTTGTTTTTCAATGAATTTGTACTTTTCATACCAATTAACCACACCAATTGAGTGACGTTTATTACTTCAGTTGACCGTCCTAAGTCGGTATCGTAACCGCAGCACAATCGAATATTTATGTAATGTCGTTTTCCGTGTATGTGCTACTATCATCATGTTTTGTGTGCATGTTCTTTGTGATACCGGTAGGAGTCATACAGCTTTGTCATATGCCTTCCGTTTTCTCTTTACACTATCCACCGTGTGAAAGCAGAAAAATAGCAGAACCAGAAAATAGAGACACTTTCCCTGGGACGGGTATCCGTTTGCTAATTATACATATATATATGAGCTCGGGTAGCTCAGTCGGTTAGAGGGTCGGATGCATGACAGTTAGGTGATTCGGTATCATAGGTCGGGGGTTCGAGTCCCAGACGGGGAACGAATATAAGTGAAATAAAGGGTGCCTTGATAGCTGTTGTGTCTTTGTGCTTTATATGTTTGTCTAATTTGCCTTTATTTTCTACAGGTATTTCTTCGGAGATCCAAGGTCCATAGTACTCCCAGGTGTTTCACTGATTCTCTTTGTGCTATATATATATATATATATATATATATATATATATATATATATATATATATATATATATATATATATATATATATATATATATATATATATATATATATATATATATATATATATATATATATATATATATATATATATATATATATATATTTATATATATACACGAAAATACGCTGTAAGGTAAATTATTATTCAAAGTTTCGTGATATCTGAATACTGATGCTTTTACTCAAGTTTGACAGCGTAATCCTGTTGTCCTGAACTCATTTAAAGAGAATGCTGCTGACCGTAGGCAGTAACGAATTGTCTACAAGAAATATAATTGGATCGAGTACTTTTGAAAAATTGGCTGCTGATATCCAGCCAGCTGTTAAGGTTTCCATGCACTAAATTATAGTGATGGCAACATTCCATCGTAGTTCAGCGTATTCCAAAGTTATTTGTATATATATATATATATATATATATATATATATATATATATATATATATATATATATATATATATATATATATATATATATATATATATATATATATATATAATGAAAAAAAGAAAGGAAAACTATATACAAAGGACTAGTCTAATACGATGATGTTTGTTGTTAGCTGTCTTACTTTGAAAAGATCTGGCCTAGATCCGATGTGGTTAACTGATTTACTGATAATTTGCTCTTGAAATATTTATAAACCCAAGACTACATACGTTTATTCCAGTTAAATATTAGTAAATATTGAAAGGAAACCAATGCCAAAAGCATAGAAAAGATCATTGGAATTAAACGCCTTGATCTTATTCAGGCATTTCTGATGAAAATTCGAGACGGATATATCTTATTAGTACAGTCTTTTTTTACAGTCCGTTTACTGCTTCATGAAAATTACATGACCCTAAGAAGGCCCAGATTGGCCTATGTCGGTCAAATGAGCACTTTGAGCAAATGAAAAACTTTAAAAGTATCAGAGTGTTCTCTGAAGAAATTATTCTTTTTTTTCAGAAAGTTCATTTATTTTAGACAAAATTTAAAGGGGATCATGGGCAGTTTGTATTTACCAGATAATCATAAAAATCCAGTCAGCTATACAGAAGGTGGAAACGTGAATAGTTAATGGACGGACGATGCACTATGAAAATAGCCGTCGGCTCAGGGGAGATGAAGGCACCATTCTAATTATATTTGTTATATAATGTTTGGTTACTTAGCCTTTATGAAGTTACAAAGCGATTGACAATTAACAGGTATGTGAAATCCATACTCATGCTGTAAATGCTTCAGCATTAATAGCATGCTATATATAAAAGAGGAGAAAAACAACTGACTCATCCATATGATAACTGTTTATTTCAAAAGTGATGGGCATATAAATGTTCTATATATAAAAGAAGAGATTCATCTGTATGAAAAACAATTGTTTTAAAAGTGCAGTTTAAATAAGTGTTCTATATACAAAAGTATTTTGTGTGTATGTTCATGGTGATTAGTGACATACAGCCTTGTCAGATGTATTCTGTTTTCTTTTATATACAAAGTTAAATAGAAAAATATCATACTTATCTGTATGATAAAAGTTTGTTTCGAAGGTGCTGTTTACATAAATGTTCTATATACAAAAGCCAGTAGAAAAATCAAATCATCTGTATAATGCAAGTGGTCACGGACATGCAGAGCGTAGGAGAGTAAGCAATTAACTAGTCATTCCCTCAAATTCTAACGGTCTTGTTTTAAAATCTAAACACATAGACAATTTCAAACAGTTTGATTGTTCTGTTTTGTTTAATTCATACAGTCTCTACTCTCCAAAGGCAATAACAAATAGCATCTCGGTTCAGCTTTACATACAGATACATCGATTAACAACCCTGTATTTAATGATCACCTCAACATCATATATCCAAAGAAACATGAGATAGAAGTTACAACTGAGAGGGCATCTTCTGCTTCATACTGCGATATACTCCTTTCAATTAGTGACGATGGTTCATTAGTAACCTCTCTCTATAACAAAAGAATCGGAAAATTGGACTTCGTGTTCTTCTCTCCTTCATGTGTTCATACGTGTATATTTATGTATTTACTTCCTCGACTTGAAAAGTTGATGCAGGGCTTTTGCGACGGGTGTTGTATGCAACCAGGGGACGCTTACTCCTCCCGGGTACCTGGTCTCACCTCAATTTTATTGGAGTTCGCATTTGTCTGAATATGACACCATACACGATATTGTCCGTTTATTCCATGGAAGATGAGAAATGGTTTAACCTTCGGTACTTCTTTGGTTTTTTTTGGAGGTGAGTGTCACAAGTTAAATACAAGGTACTGAAGCATTATTGCAATTGGACAAACAGGTGTGGATCAAAAGGCATGTGTAACATTACGTATTGTGATATCAATTTTACTGATTTTTCCTTAGAAATATATCAGTAAATGATTTTACCTGCCTTATTGTCCAAAGAAATTTCAATTTACTTGACTAATTAAAAAATTAGAACAGAATAAAGACTGTTTTCACTTATTTGAATTCTGTCTGAAATACTTTATTCAGCCTTTTCTAAAAAATTCTCCCGATAACAAAATTATTCAATGAAGATAGGAAATTCACCAAACTAAAATGAATAACTATTTCACTTAAAGTAAAATCCGAAATAACATAATCAGTGACGGTTCCAATTAAGTTTTAAGGCATGATTCACGTTATAACAGTGGATGCAATACTAAAAATTGCAGATAAAATGAACGCCAGAAACTAAATATTACACAAAAGACAAATTATGAGTTTTTTTTAAAGTTTCTAAGATTGAAAAGGAAATAGATTGAAATACATTGAGTTACAAAAATATGGGTGTGATTCATATGTACATGATATGTATATCTTGTCAGATAAACTATGACAAGAAGCGAGGATAACTAATAGTATTGACAGAAAAAGATGCATGTTATATTTATGTATTATTGTTTATGAATTTTGTTTTCTTTTTCATCAAAATATAAATCTTTTACACGAAAATACAAGTCGACTTTAAACTGTAATTGGTCAATCTGGATTCGACATCGACAATATGATTTTGACATCACCTAATATTTTTGTATTTATATCTATTCCACAATAACATTCGTGTTCATATTTTGTGACCTATCTCGTCGATCCTCGTCCTCTACACTGAGGATAAATTCTTAAATGGTTGTTCTTTTATTGTACTATTTCTGTGGTTATTATTTCAATCATTCGACCATAAGCATCACTGAAGAGACATAGGTTGTCTAAATGTATACCTGGTGCACAAAATCATAAGATATATATGTTTCCAATATTCATTATAACCCCTAGGCCGGTGTCACTACTGGTGGACTGATAGTTCCCGAGAGCATCCTCAGTCTAGTTTTAAGTGTCTTTTGTACTGACGGTCTTGTTTTCAGAGCCTTTTTACTGACGAGAAATATATACTTAAAATTTTCAGTCATAAACTTTTGTAAATCACTCTAAAAGTAGGTAGTATGCACAGCTCTGTCCTTGGATGGATTCTTTGGTTCATATTTTCGGCCACTTCGGTTTTAACACTGCTCATCAAATATTAATATATTATGAAAATTCAAATCGTTCGACCATGGGAACCACGGAGTTGTTGAATAAGTTGTCGAAATGAGCATCTGGTACACAAAATTATGAGATATCTTTCTAATATTTATTAAAACCCCTATGCCGATGTCACTGCTGGTGGACTGATAGTATCCGAGGGCATCATTACTCTAGTTTTCAGCGTCTTTTGTCAATACCATACGACATGTAGTTTCAGTAGTCTTTGTTATTACAATATCCACTATGGTCTTTTGTTGTTTTACAATACACACCATATACTCGTCACTGTCTTTATAATACCATATGCATTATGTAATTTTATTGTATTTTGCCAATATCATACATATCAAGTACTTGTCACTATGGTTTGTCAATACCATATATGCTTGAAACTATCTTTTGTTAATATATATCTATCTTGTTTGTAACATTATCTTATGTCAATACCTTATCTATTATATACTTTCTAATAATACGAGAACCTGTCCGAACCTAACTAATCTGGTGCACCATGTACACATTTCACAACTCGTGTCTCTTGAGTGATGCTCAAGGCCTACTCTATGGAAATCGAAAGCATACAAGTATAAGTATTTGAAGAGCAAACTCAATACCAAATCGACCAAATGTAAAAGCGAAAGATCCAATCTAAAGACAGAACTGTGCATGAGGGAGATACTCCTTAGTTAAATAATTTACATACTTTATACGACGTAAATTTGAAGCATGTATTTCGGGTCAATTATCTCATCATTTTACTTTTTCTTAAATAGATTCTGAAGTTAAATAGGATTGATACACAAATCTTATTTTATAGGAATATTAATCTTTAAAGAAGGGATGTTCGTATGGAAAGTAAAAATAATAAATTTGGGTTTTCCAAATACTCCGCGTAGGGGTTTGACTCAAGTGTTATTATGTTTTTTTTCTTGATGTTATTTGGCAACAACACTTTCTACACAGTGTTGATTCAAATTCATTCATATATACAGTGCTGAATTTTTAATGTGTGTCCTTTGATTGTGCTGCTTTTGTGGTACATGGGAAGGTGGGCGCCCGAAAACCGGTTAACCACATCAATTGAATGACGTTTGTAACTTCAACTGACCGTCCTAAGTCGGTATCGTAATTCCAGCACAATCGAATATTTTTGTAATGTTTTCTCGTGTATGGTCTACTATTATCATGTTTTGTGTGCATGTCCTTGGTGATTTTTGTCATACAGCTTTGTCAGATGTCTACAGTTTACTCTTCTGTATGTAAAAGCATTCATGTTGGGTGTGGCTAGCAAGCCATTCAGGAGACGCTTACTCCTCTTGGGCACCTGGTCTCACCTCTGAATTTCAGGGGTCCATGAATGTCCGCTGTGGTATATTGTTGTTAGTGTCATAGTTACTTGACACCCAGCTACTTTCGTATTTTACAATACCAACAAAAACAATCGTGTTTTAAATTCTATACTATATATAAAGAACAATTTATAATTGTCACTTAAAACATCAGATTTGTCATAAATTCCATTAAATTTCGTCCACCTAACCTTTTTCAAAGGTGTTCAATGGCAAATTTATATTTAATGTTTCTACTAGGTATTATAGATAGTGCATAGATTGATTTAGTTTGCCATTAAAACTACTTAATAAGGCCAGGTGGTCAAAAAATTCTGAAATTTGAGTGATTTTTTTTGTTATTTCTGTCACAGTT
Organism: Pteria penguin; assembly: GCA_035048485.1. Classification (NCBI taxonomy): domain Eukaryota; kingdom Metazoa; phylum Mollusca; class Bivalvia; order Pterioida; family Pteriidae; genus Pteria; species Pteria penguin. The sequence goes on from CM068581.1 coordinate 29,264,901, forward strand.
TTCTTTTTTTGGAGGATTTTTGAATTAATTTTGTCGTTCACTAATTGCCCTTAATCAGTTGTCCTCTTTACTGTTACGCCAGTGAACATGATAAAAATACATAATATAACTTGTTGACATGTTTAAACATTCTGCCGCCAAAAAAGGCAAAATGCAAAATGTATTAAATAAATGTATTCGTCTATTTTTGGAATCAGCAGTCTAAAATAATATTGCCAATATACATAGTTCTGTCTCCGGTGGTTTAGATGTTACTAAATACTATTCTGGATGTAATACAAACGCCTCGAGAAGGCAATTAATCAGAAAATTGTCATGGATTGATTGGATGTATTTAATTAGAAACGGCACTTAGAATATAAACAGGGATATTTATCATTGGCAAAAAGATTTAGCGATTCAATATTGCATGAATTGTTTATTGATTATAAGAAATATAAACTTATAGAATACTAGCATATACTCTCTAAATACATACAGTTTTTATTTATGTAAATGCCACTTTGTTCATTATTGTAAACTATTGTTACTACATCAGTGCTAATTGGGAAATAGAAATACGAAATCTCTAATGATCGCAAATCAATGAGAAGTGTTAGATGTCTCGGTTATTTTATTTTGCAATTTAATTAAAAGGGCAAGCTCTAATTCCTTCTACAAAATTATATTATAATGTATATATATATAATCTATATTATGACTTATAATTTTTCTGGTGGTGGGCCCGTCTTTTCTGAAGGTGGGCCCGTAAACCGGTTAACCACACCATTTGTTTGGCTTTTGTCAAATTAAATGACCGTCCTAAGTCGGTATCGTAATTGCACTACAATCAACTATTTTTGAAATGTGTTATATGTTCAAGTATATTATTTATATTCATGTATTGTATAGCTCCATGGTGACTTCTGCCACATAACTGAGCCAGTAACTCCTCTTTTTTCTTCCACGTCCCTCTTTTCAAGAATTTAGTTGGAAAATTATTAAAAGAAAACAACTGATGATAAAGCAAAATATGAAATTAACAAATTTTGCTCACTCGGGTTTGCCGTTTAAAGTGTACAACACAATCATCATCATACATATCAAATTACAATACATATATATTTAGTTTAATTTATTTATATTTACATTTATATCAATATCAATAACAATATATTTATGGATCAAGTGATAACAAAATATACCTTATTTCTCAGACAGGTCGGTGTGGCTCAGTGGATGATGTGCCAGGCTTTTGACCGAGAGGTCCCGGTTTCGACTCCCGCCGTGGGTACACCGGTGTTCTGTTTTTCGAATGAAACAGTGAACTCTGATCACGTTTCAGTTACCGAAACCGTTATTTCCTATAGCCAATCAATGACTCGGCTAGGCACGTGATAGTGACGCAATATGTAACAAACACTGTTCAAAGACTACCTTGTAGGTCACGCATGCTAGGGATGTTTATTTCATTCCAAGGAATTTGTAGCCGATCCACTTATTGGCTGAAAATCAGAGTTCACCGGGACATGACCCCTTACGGAGTTTCGCCAGATCTTCATCCGAAATGGGACAAATAGAAAAACGGAATAAATATATGGTTATAATCAGATTGCTGTCACCATCTACTTGAAATAATCGTGGGGTGACGTAAAACAATAATCAATCAATCTATTAATTTTCAGATTCTTCATTTTTATATTCAATCAATTATTTCTCAGATTCTTTAGTTTTATATTTCAAATACCTGTCGATTTTCATATAAACTTAACGGACTCTAAAGTACTAATCCTTACATATCACTTATGATGCATCTTATTCGTTATTTAAAAACTTTTATTCCTCTAAGAGTATGGTTGCCAATTCCTCCCAGAACATGGACTCTTACGCGTCCCAGAACATGGCCTCTCACTCCGCACAGAATATGGCCTCTTACACCTGTCATAATACAGACTTTCACTTCGCTGAACATGAATTCTTACTCCTCCAAAAACATGTAGTTTTACTCCTCCAAACATGGACCCTAAATCTTCTCGGTAAATGGCTCTTACTTCTACCAGAACTTGGACTCTTACTCCCCAAAACATGGACTCTTACTCCTCCCAAAACATGGACTGTTTTTCTTCTAGGAACTCTCACTCCTTATGGACATGCACTATCATTCATTCAAGAGCATGGATCCTAACAGCTTGAAGGACACGAGGACACTTACTTCTCCGAGAAGATAGATTCTTATTCCTCCCAAAACATAGGCTCCTACTCCCTCAAGGTCATGGAGTTTTATTCCTTCCAGAATATGGACTTTTATTCCTCCAAGAGCATGAACTCCTACTCCCCCAAGGTCATCAATATTTATTCCTCACAAAATATGGACTCTTACTTCACCAAGAACATGGGTTCATATTCATGGAACAAGGACAAGATTTGGGTTAGGGTTACAACAAGGATTCTGATTCCCCACAGAAGATGGACCTTAAAATCTTGGTCACCAAAAACATGGTCTGCTTTCAATCCAAAACATGGACTTTAATCACTCTCAGAATATGTACTCTCATTCGTTTCAAAACATGGAATCTAACTCCTCCAAGAACGAGAACACTTACTAAATTCCTCCCATAAAACTGACCTTTCCTCCTCCCAGAAAATGGACTCCTACTCCTCCAAGGATATAGAGTTCTACTCCTATCAGAATATGGACTCTTACTCATCCAAGATCATGGACACTCATTTTTACCAGAGCATGGGCTCTTACTGTTTCTCCTCCCAGAGCATGGACTCTAACTCCGCCCATTAAATCAACTTACAGTCCTCCAGTAGTACGTAGGGACTCTTACTCTTTCAGGAAAATTTACTTTTACTCCTTCAAAAACATGGACTCTACCTTCTCCAAGAACATGGACCCTTACTCCTTCTAAAACGAACTCTAACTTCTCCTAAAACATGGACTGTTATTCCTCTCAGAATATGAACTTTTACTCCTTTCAGAATATGGATTCTATCTTCTCTAAAACAGGGATTCAGTAATATGAACTTTTACTCTACCCAGATCATGGATTTTTACTCCTTGCAAAACATAGACTCTTACTCCTCCCATAACATGGACTCCCAGGGCATGGACTTTTTCTCTTCCAAAACATGGATTCCTAGTCCTTCCATAACAGGGACTTTTACCCTTTCTAAAAATGTACTTTTATTCCTCCCAAAAGATGGATATTTATTCCTTCCATGGACTCATATTCCTTTAAAAATATGGACTCATTCATCCCAGATCATAGACTCTTACTCCTTCAAGGATATGGATGCTTACTCCTCCTAAAACGTTGATCCTAATTCAACCTAGAACATAGATTCCTACTACCCCAAGGATATGGGTTCATCTCATGCCAGAATATGGACTCTTACTCCTCCTAGAACATGGACTCTAATTCTTTCCCAAACATGGACCTATATTCCTCCAAGAGCATGAAATTCATGCCTCCCAGATTATGGACTCTTACTCTTCCAAGAATATGGACAATAATTCCTTCTAAAGGACGGCCGGTCAATCCTCCCAAGACATGGACTCCTACACCTTCGAAAAATTACTCCAAGAACATGAATTCTTTCCCCTTCCATCAGTATCTTTATGTGAGTGTCAAAGTATCAGTTACCTTCGTACTGATGAATGGAAATTTCATCAATGTTTATGCACAGATAAAATTTCGTTGTAAGAGACAGTAGCAGTATCGTTTCATTTTCCGAGAAAAAATATCAATGCTACAATGATATAGCAATGTTTCCTTTTGTGAAAGTGGCATTTCAACCGTAAAATCAATAAACACATTTTTCATTCTTAGCGCATTTTAATAGCGATGGGAAGATATAAATGCCACTATTCGTCCATTTGTCTCTTTGTTCACACATAAGCATTCCGTTTACATTGTCTGGGCTATAAAACTTATAACGTTTCTTTGATCAAGTTTACTATGAATATGGAACATATATACCTTTAAATTTTGTGCACCATATGCGCATTTCGACAAGTTATGTCTCTTCAGTGATGCTAGTGGTCGAATGATTGGAATTCTTAAAATATATAAAAATATGAAGAGCAGTGTTGAAGCCAAAATGACCGAAAAGTGAACTAAAGAATCTATCTAAGGACAGAGCTATGCATGAGGGAGATACTCCTTAGTTTTAGAGTGATTTACTTAATTTGATGACTGAAAATTTGAAGTGTATATATTTAATGTCAGTACAAAAGCACTGATAACTAGACTTATGATGCCCTCGGGGACTATCAGTCCACCAGCAGTGACACCGGCCTAGTGGTTATAATGAATATGGAACATATATACCTTTAAATTTTGTGCACCATATGCGCATTTCGACAAGTTATGTCTCTTCAGTGATGCTCGTGGCCGAATGATTGGAATTCTTAAAATATATAAAAATATGAAGAGCAGTGTTGAAGCCAAAATGACCGAAAAGTGAACCAAAGAATCTATCTAAGGACAGAGCTATGCATGAGGGAGATACTCCTTAGTTTTAGAGTGATTTACTTAATTTGATGACTGAAAATTTGAAGTATATATATTTAATGTCAGTACAAAAGCACTGATAACTAGACTTATGATGCCCTCGGGGACTATCAGTCCACCAGCAGTGACACCGGCCTAGTGGTTGTAATGAATATGGAACATATATACCTTTAAATTTTGTGCACCATATGCGCATTTCGACAAGTTATGTCTCTTCAGTGATGCTCGTGGCCGAATGATTGGAATTCTTAAAATATATAAAAATATGAAGAGCAGTGTTGAAGCCAAAATGACCGAAAAGTGAACTAAAGAATCTATCTAAGGACAGAGCTATGCATGAGGGAGATACTCCTTAGTTTTAGAGTGATTTACTTAATTTGATGACTGAAAATTTGAAGTATATATATTTAATGTCAGTACAAAAGCACTGATAACTAGACTTATGATGCCCTCGGGGACTATCAGTCCACCAGCAGTGACACCGGCCTAGTGGTTAAAATGAATATGGAACATATATACCTTTAAATGTTAAACAATTATTACTCACTAGACCAGGAAGTTTCATGACAATCACTCAGAATCAAGTTCAAAACAAGCACTATACGATATTGAGCAGTAGCCAATTAAAGAGAAGACAGAAGACATTTGACCAAGCTGTATGACACAACTCACCAAGGATATGCACATAAAACATGATAATAATGAAATAAACACAGAAAACGACATTACAAAAATATTCGATTGTACTGCAGTTACAATACCGACTTAGGACGGTCAATTAAATTGATAAACGTCACTCAGTTATTTGGTTTACGGACGCCCACATTTCCACTCACTGCGAAAGCAACACAATTAAAAAACACACATTTGAATTTTTATATGATAATTCTTCATATTGAGAACAAATATCAACAGGTTTTTCGAGACGAGGGACTATAAAAATTTCAAAGCGGAACGTTTTATGGAATAATATGCCAGTATCAAAAATATGTTAGGAGACATCAACATAAATAAACTGTGCTCTGTCGGTCTGTTAACGACCTCAGACCCTTGATCTGAAGGTGTCCCGACTAACAGTCAGAGGGGACGAGGCTGAGGACTTTGTCTTCTCTGAAAAGATATGGACAAGGCACGTGATAGAGTCAGCGTTAGTCAGCGTGCATCGCTCACGTGAAAGTCTGTATAAAGTTGTAGAGGTGCCAAATACAAGACCTGTAGTCTTTGCGATGATCTCGGGGTCATACTGTCGATGGCGAAGAGTTTAATAATTTTAGATTTCGCCGATATTAAATGATTTTCCTTAGTTTATACACTAAATCACATTAGAGATTAGGATGAAAAATTTCGCTGGATACGTATTGATGAAAAGTCACATTTCCGAATTTAGATAAAAGGTCAGAATAAGACCTGTAAAATTTATCAAAAGTTTTCCTAAGTTTATCATATCTATAACCCTGAGTCACAAGTTTGAAAATGATTTGATATTTTTTGCTTGAAAATCCAAAACGTTAGTGCAGGCTATAGCATACCGAACCAATTGACTATATGAATGAGTCTAGGGACATCACCATCTAAGTAAGGGAAATCAAAAATAGGAAATCCAAAGTTGTCACGTTATCATATGTGTTTGTATGGACAAAGAACATATATCACACAATACAAAATAGATATATTATGGCAATTATGGACCATTGAAGAAATAAAGTGTCAAGATACCGCGCGGTAGTCAATAAGGAACATCTATTATGCTAAACCAAATAGAGATATTAGCTATCATAACACCCTAATAGACATATATGGACAAGTAAGTAACCCCTGTTGATATCGTAAGTTTATGAGCAAGTATAACTCGTAGCTATTACGAGGTAGCGATATAGCTGTAGTCACAATGAGTAAAAATTTATGATGAATGTAAACCATGTGGTATTGTACTATCATAAACAAACGGTCTAACAAGGACCACATCAAGTGAGGAAATCAACATGTCAGACTATGATTCATGATAAGCGCAGAGAGAGTCTTTATGGCGACTGTAAATGTACACTTCAAATCAGGCTTTTCATATCCTTAATTTTTTTCACTTAGGTAAATGAAAAAACCCGCTGTCTGAAGAAGCTTTAATATCTTCGATCAGCCGAGACATATAGACACCGTCTTCATGTAATAAGTAATATTTCTACAAGTATGTAGAAGAAAGCAATAGGATAATTGAAATTGTTAGGTATATCATATAGTGAGGTAGAAAATTTGCCGTCTTGGTCAGTATTCAGTAAAAGATCAAAGTACGAAGAAACACGATTCATTTAATTACGAGTTCGTTAGAATGTATTGCGTGAACATTGGTATCAATGTTTTTTTTTTGAACATAGGCATTGCATCAGCAATATTTCTGAATGTCAAATGAAAGGTTTTTGCCACTCACTTTTTATGTTGACACTGACACAGAAATAAATTTTTGAGGCAATTATAATTAGTATTATGACCATATTGAAAAGCAGTGTCTAGGTAACGAATCCAGTGGTCTTCTTGTTGACTGTGGAGCGAGGTACTCAATATTGGACTATTGTAGGCACATTGCAATGGCGACATTTTATTGGATAGAATTTATTGGATAGCTCAAACACCATAAAATATTATTAATCTGAAAGTTCAACATCCTGATGACAATTTTGAAAAATTGTATATACATTTGGAGAAAGAAACTAAGTTTTACCATGGTTTGCAACAATGAATTAAAACTTGCAGCTGTTATCTTTTGATTGCTGAATGTATTTTGAATAATTTAGGAACGTTTTGATGAGGGATAATCATGTAAAGTGTTGAAACATCAATAAATCAAAAAAAAAAAAAAAAAAAAATATTAAGTAAAGTGACATAAATATCAATTTCAATCCTGTAAAGTTTTAACTGTAAGTTTAAAAGACTTAAAGAATCGTACGAAATAAATCTTAGATACTATTGATTTGTATATTACATTTTCAAATAACCTACTTAAAATAAAAACATTATAATGGCCCGTGCAAACTCTGAGTCAGAGCGAATCGCGTGCAGCTGCGCAGGGAAATCGATAATTAAAAATGTGCTTTTCAGTTGTCGTGACCAAAAGGTTTCATCATCCATGTCCTGCGTGCAAAAGCATCTTCCCCTATAAGAAAGAAAGGGATGTCATGATTGTCATTGGGAAGTGGTTCGTTTGGCGGGAATTGAATGCTTCCAGTTTCCAAAACCTTTTTTTAAGAACGGAAACGTTAAATATGCCACAGTCTGAAGATGATCCATAACTACCGACGTCGGCCCAAAGAAAGTTATATTCTGAATCAACTAATCAGCAAAATAGAGAAAGAACCTTTATAGCTGTATAACAATGTACCAGATTTCTTTGGAGCCTTTATCGCAGTGTACTTACCGTCAAGCGCCCAACATGTATGATGGAAGTTCCATTGATGTCAATATATACATATATTCTGTCTCAACTTGTACTGGACAAAGCAATAACAGTGTTTACTTCTCACCATTTCTCTAAAGTTATAGGAAAGTCGAATACCTCGACTTCATTCTTTGTTACGACAAATAGATGTAGCTGTTTTAGTTGCCATATACCTCAAATTAATAGCCAATTTTAGCCCAAATTCGAAAGGACGTCGGTAGTTAGTAACCTGTTTTGTCAATCTGGGCGTCAGTCGAAGCAGCAATTCATTGAACATGTGCGGTTCCACAAAGTGCCCTTGGAATTCTCTCTCTAATTCATGCATTAGTTTGTGATATGTACTGTAAAAAGACCGCCTTTTAATCCACTGTCTACTCCAATATCTGTGCCGTCTTCTACGTCGCTGTTTCCTGCGCTGCAGAAGGACAGCTGCAATTACAGGGCTTAGTAGTCTTTAATTATTTATAAATTTTTAAATGTGTCCTTTGATTGTGCTGTTTTGCGGTGAATGGGATGGGGGGAGCCCGTTAACTGGTTTACCACCCCAATTGAATGACTTTTTTATATTTTACTTCAATTGACCTTGCGATCTCTCACGATCTCTGCGACTGGTCGCATGATCCTCCTGTGTTTTTTCCACGATTATACAAAAGTTCGGCCGCAACTAGGTCGTATCTCGGTCTTAATGGCGGTGTGACGGAAGCTTTAATATGAAATTATTTTTTTTATTTTTTAAATTTTAAATTACATACCTTAGACCACTTTTCTTAAACTGTTTACTCAGATGTCTTCTCTTCCTCATTTAAATTATGTAAACACCCCAACCTCTCATCCAAACACACATACACACTAGTGGACCTCACAGTATTCCAGTAAATTGCCCATCTTGGTGCAAACATAGGATGGTCTATTATGGGCCCTCCCACCTAATATCTTTTGAAATCTTTAATATTCAAAACAGAATATTTACATTACTACTTGACTCCCCATGCTAAACGCCCGTTACCTTATCCGATTTATATTTCAATGATTATTGTTGGACCGGATTATATCAGAAAGTGTGCATTAATATTTTAATGGACAGAACTTGCCTAGAATGACTAGGCACGCTAACCACATTATGTACAACTATTTACAAAAATACAAGATCATTTATTTCCAAATTAGGGGCATTTCAATCATAACACAGAACATATATGCATATACATAGAAACAATGACACCAGGCCAAGATAAATCAAAGTTGACAGCATAAAATACAAATTACAGACAAAAAGAAAACGCTCAAAATTCGAACGCACCCCAAATCATTGACAGCTGACAGAATCAATTCACGGGAAAGTGAATCAACAGAAATGCAGAATTGCCTTTCGCAGTTTCTCTTTGGTTTCATGACAAGATCGAAGTTTGAAAATTGCACCCCGAATGTTCTAGATACTGGAGACGACAAACTGTACGTGTACATATACTACTGCATGCGGACAACACAGTCACATGTGCATGATGTGGGTCACTTCTTCCGTTACATACATTACATCTTGAATTTTTTGGTTACTGACTACTTCAATTCAAAAGAACCAATGCACGGCTAAGTGAATCAACAAAATTACCTTTCGCAGCTTCGTTCCAAGAATATTATATTCCATGAACACACACAAACACACACACAAATAATAAAAATAAGACACTCATTCCTTGATTAACACAACACTTATTAAATAGATTATATCCGAGTACTTTTAAAGCTTTTTCTTAACTGCAGATTGTATTTTGGTAAGGGCTGATAGAGGCATAGTGGTGCATTTACTGGATCCTGCAATATATCTTAGTATGGATATTATGAAGATCAGTAATCCAATATAAGTAACTCAAACTCACAGTTTTAGTACCAATGTTGGTTTTAACAGTATTCATTCAAGAATATGTACATTACGATATTATATATTACAGATATAATTTTACATAAAGTAATTTCCTTCTTTACTAAATTTGTTTACATTTTAATGAGGCCGATGATAGAATTATTAAACCGTATATACCAATAACAATGAAAAAGGAGACATCGGTGAATGGTAGTAAGCTATAATTAATGAAACCTGTTGCTTTTGTCAATAAATGTATAAACTTTTTGTAGGATTTCGTTTGGAGGTAGCCTTTTCGTCGCTGTACAAACGAAAACCCTCTAGAAGTAGTTCAATATTAAAAGCGACATTTATTGTATTAACATATCTTATTTCGTTTTAAATATTACACAGTACAACATAATGTTTTACTAGATCCACCCATACATGCATTATCATGTGTAATATAATTTGTATAGAGGACAGCAATAAGGGAGCTACAATTTAGACGAAACCGAGTGTGCAATGTCTCTTTTGCCGACGTTAAAATGTTTTGGAGGATTACAATATCCAAATTTAATATATATGTAAACGAAAAAGCGAATTACATAATTTCATATCGACTGGAATATTGTTCCAATCTCTCGCAGTATGGGAAATAAATGAACCATAATATAAAAGAAGTATTTGACGTAGGTATAACAAATGTAACTCTAGAGCCACCTCAATAGATTTCCAGATATTCCCATTCGTTTCAATTTAAAAAATAAATCTTTATGCCACACACGGTCAAAAGCTTTACTAATATCACAAGGAAGACAGAAAAATGACTAACTTAACTGAATGACAAAAGTACGAAGCCGTTTTCGTGCCATTTTAAAGAAGAAAACTTTTTTTTTATCTCGTTCGAACGAGAAACTTTCTCGTTTGAACGAGAAAAAATCTCGTTCGAACGAGAAACTTTCTCGTTCGAACCAGAAATTATCTCGTTCAAACGAGAAAAAAATCTCGTTCGAACGAGAAAAAATCTCGTTCGAACGAGATAATTTTCTCGTTCGAAAGAGAAAAAAATCTCGTTCGAACGAGAAACTTTTATATATGAATTAAGGTGTTTTGTTATTTAGATAAGTGTGATTAGGAATTATTTCATTTGATACATACAATGATACATTTAATTATGCATAATTGCATATATTTCAACTACACACTTACAACACAACGTACATATTGCTTGGTTATTCTAAAACACAAAGCTTTTCAATAGAAGGAAATACTTTAGTTAAAGTATAATTTATTATATTGCGAGAAAGATGAATGCCTGGGGAAAAAAGAAAAAAAAAAGGGGGGGGGATATTATGCCATCAGAGATATCCTGCCCTCCTCTTGAAATTAAAAGTTTTATAATAGTTGTAAATTATGATTTATACATTTCAGAATTGAAATATAGTATACTGATAGTACTTACTGATATACAATAAAACACTTATAATTATGCATTATTATTTCATTAATGATTAATGTTAATTGGTGATGTCACTGAGCCAAGTTAGTTTGATTCCAATGGCTTAAAATATAAATATAAAAAGAAGGAGATGAGGCTCCAAATCCAATGTTACAAACATACTTTAGACCTACCATTTGATAGACTGCAATAATACGTATAATGTATTTCAACTAAATTCAGGCCAAACACGGCCAAATGCTCCTGCCTATGTAGTTATTTAAATGATCAAACATCCGCTAAAATTGTTAGAAAATATCAAAAGATTTATTGATGGACGATATTCCATTTCTTTCTGTCGGTTAATAACACTTATCATTGTAGACTATGGTATATGATATTAGTATCTCGTTCGAACGAGAAAATTTTCTCGTTCGAACGAGATAATTTTCTCGTTCGAACGGGATAATTTCTCGTTTGAACGATATAATTTCTCGTTTGAACGACATTTTTTTTCTCGTTCAAACGAGATAGTTTCACGTTCGAACGAGAATTTCTCTCGTTCGAACGAGATAAAAATATTTTTTCTTCTTCTTTAAAATGGCACGAAAACGGCTTCGTACAAAAGTCATTACGGAATTATATAGTATCTAATGTAATGATATGAAAAAACGTAGAAGGACATCGCAAAAATATTCGAATATAGTGTAGTTACGATACCGACTTAGATCGGTCATTTGTTATGACAAAAGTCCATTAATTGGTGTGCTTAACCGGTTTACGAGCCCACCTTCCCACCTACCGCAACAGCAAAATAATCAAAGGACATACACTTTAAGAAAAAAGAGGAGTTACTGGCTCAGTTATGTGGCAGAAGTCACCATAGAGCTATACAATACATGAATATAAATAATATACTAGAACATATATCACATTACAAAAATATTTGATTGTAGTGCAATTACGATACCGACTTAGGACGGTCATTTAATTTGACAAAAGCCAAACAAATGGTGTGGTTAACCGGTTTACGGGCCCACCTTCCCACTCACCGTAACAGCAGAACAATCAAAGGACGTACATTTAAAAATTTATAAATAATCCTCCATGTAAAGAACAAGGGTCAACAGGTATCGCATATTGAGAGGTCATAAAAATATAAACACGTAAGGTATTGTAAAATACATAATGGTATAAAAATATATGCAACATCAACATGATAAACCGTGCTCTGCCAGTAGAAAGTAGAAATACAAATATTCCTCCATATAGAAATTAAGGGTAAAGAAATATCTCAAGTTGAGAGGTCATTAAAATATATAAACACTTATGGTAATGCAGAAAAGCATCATGGTATCAAAAATATATTAAGCGACATCAAAGTGAGGAAACAGTGCTCTGCAACAGGCCCTTGATCTGTAGGAGTCCCGACTAACAGTCAGAGGGCACGCGGTTCAGGACCATGTCACCTCAGAACAGTATTTCTTTGCTGTTATCAATTTGATTTTGTAAAGGCATCATATAAATCAATTATTCAGTTTGTTATATGGCCGAATCCTTAGGTGTAAGGCCAGACTGGGCGGGCGTATTAAGGTTGTTAGATATAACATCCTTAAGGTTGATTCTTTGGCTCAATTTTTCGTCCGCTGTGGTTTGAGCTCTGCTCTTCAAATATTTATACCTTATTAGAATTCATATCTATCGGGCATGAGCAACACGGACGAGACATATGTTGTCGAAATTCGCAAACGTAAGATGACCAGGTTTTGTATTTATTCCAAGTTTCTCTCAATAGCAGTTGTAATAGTAAGCCTTGTACAGAAATACACATTATTTGAGACTTTGTCAGCCCTAATACGTAATCGTTGCGTATCCTATTTAGTTCTGCCACTACATCTGGGTCATCCATTGCAGGAGAATGACGGGTCCTTATGATCCTTTAATCTACTAATACATAACACCTTTAATCCATTCCGACAACATGTCAAATTCCACGTTTTCATCTTCTGGCATATTCCTCTATGGAATTCATTACATTATTGATATTGCTATGCCAATTAAATAATTTGGTCTCTCTAAATTTAGGGCCTATAACAATAAGCTAATATACAGTTACATTAGTTACATTAGTTAATGGCCTCTCTAGTAATGATCTGTACATCAGAACCTTAACTTAATTTAAATGAGATGAAGAGCATATACATGTGGTAGGGTTTCGAATTAGATGTTTGATATCTAGGCACTGCAGACCCTGGTTTTATTTGAACAGCGTGGAAGCAAAGTTTGGACATAGCTATAGAATAGCATGGTGTTGACTTATGTTTAGAATACAGAGGAATGCTAGACTACACCTTTATACGACTGAGAACATTGCGAATGTTCCAGGCATCTTTATCTTTATTGGCAAATTTTAGTTTTAAGAGGAACGGGTGCGAACTAGACGAACCATCCTCCACGAGACGAACAGGGTTGAACAGTCTAAATTTGACAATGTCCAAAATCACAAAGCTCAGTCTGAATTAATGTGTAGCAGGGTCGATATAGAGCTTATCTTTGGCTGTCTCGTATAGCATATATAATAGTCGAAGAGGAATAGAATAAAGCTTAATACAGATATGAAAGATACCTAACTGTTTATTAACGTGAGGGAAGAGCGTAGAAAAAATATATCGTGTATTGTGTTTTGTTGTCTTTGACCGATGTCTATGACTACATTACCGTCCTGTCAGAGAATTTAACAGGTCAATCACATTGACAATTCTATATCCTGGGCTAAATAATTTTCCATGCTATCAATATTATTATTACAATCATATGAAAAAAGCAGTACATTATATACGAAACCAGTGTTGTTCTCTTTGCCTGCGGAGCGGGGTACTCGATGTAGGACCATTAGTAGGATTAAATGGTATATATATTCTATATTTATGGTAAAAGTTTTATTAATTTAGACCCCCATCGATACAATTGCATAGTCATTAAATTAAAATGTTTATAAAGTAATTGATTACCACTGTGGTCTATTTCAAGTCGATGTCGGAAATTCTCTTGTTTAGAGGTTCCTTAGTTTCTCTTAAGTATATCAGTCCACAAAGTACATTCAACACTGTGTACAACATTTACACCTGTCTTACTTGCCATCATTTAAACTGCAAGTCCAATATTGAATCTTCGGTTAATGGAAATATATTTAACACCAAATTAGACAAAGACTTAGATTGAAATACTGCCAATGTTATATATGTCATCACTTGAGAAGCTAGAGGATGTGCGGCTCAATATGTCGGGGAAACTTCTCAAACTTTGAAACAACGTTTTCGGAATCATTCCTATAAAATTCGTAATAATTCACGACGTAAATACCAGAATTTTCTTTATAACCACTTTAATAAATACCAACATAATATTAACAATGTGAAAATAACTCCAGTAGAAAATATCTCTAAATTACCAGGTGATACGAAATCAGATGTTAAAAAACGACTTTTGGAAACCGAGCTCTACTGGATTAAACAACTACAAACCCCATACCCTCTTGGTCTCAACGACCAAATATATCGACAAGGTAATATTTCTTCTCGTCAGAATAAAAGAAAAAAGAGGAGTTACCGGCTCAGTTATGTGGCAGAAGTCACCATGGAGCTATACAATACATGAATATAAATAATATAATAGAACATTTAACACATTACAAAAATATTTGATTGTAGTGCAATTACGATAACGACTTAGGACGGTCATTTAATTTGACAAAAGCCAAACAAATGGTGTGGTTAACCGGTTTACGGGCCCACCTTCCCACTCACCGTAACAGCAGAACAATCAAAAGACGTACATTTAAAAATTTATAAATAATCCTCCATGTAAAGAACAAGGTCAACAGGTATCGCATATTGAGAGGTCATAAAAATATAAACACGTAAGGTATTGTAAAAAACAAAATGGTATAAAAATATATGCGACATCAACATGATAAACCGTGCTCTGCCAGAATAAGATAAATATTTTTACATTAAGACATAAAACTATTAGAAAACGTAGGTCACATGGTCGTCGTCGTAATCGTTACATCAGAAAACGTAATCGTTTAAATAGGTCATTAAACGATCTTCTATTTATCGCAAAAAATAATGGCCGTCATGAACTTTTGCATGCACTATCCTCTATTCCGGTAAATAAATTGAAACCTATCCTGGACGAAGCTGATCTTCGAAGTTTACGCAATTCTGATTGATATAAACTCAATTTGATTATTTTATTTTCATATAATAAACTCTTTCCTCGTATTCCGTCTCTTCCACCCAAGCAGCAATTTCTCAAAATTAAATTTATTAACAAAGGCTTCGATCTACTTAACATTTCTAATATTTTCCGTGATCATAGAGTCACATCTAAAATCCCCCAATATTTTGAGAATTTAGAACCTCCACTTATTTGTTACCAGTACAAAAAGCCTCTAAGAAATCTTATTTTAAATTATAATAAAGTTACATCTAACCCTGATGTTTCAGACTCTATTCCTTCGTCGTGTTCTTGTGAAAATTCTAAATATGTTTATAAACCGGCAGGTCATGTTATTACTGGTGACCTAAACTGTATTTCGGACAAGAAATTGCGCACCCTTTTTGGAAAAGGACCTAAATATAGGTTACCGTCCAGGATAGATTTCAATAAATGCCGTGACGTTATAAAAGATGCTTTAACTACATATTGTAAACGTTGGTGTAAAAAAGAACAGGTAAAGGTTCATGCTCTTTATGATTGGAAATTCGAGATTTTAAGAATTGTCGATATCCGTATTAAGAACTTTACGGAAAATCCGCATTTATTTCAACAGCCTAATACATTGACGACAAATTCTATTAAAAAGAAGATAGCTGACTAACATGTTAAATATGTTTTTGTTCCCGCTGATAAAGCAGGTAATAACATAATAGTTGTTTGAAAACTATATTATATTGAAGTACTTAAAAACGAATTAAACTCCACTCATACATATGTGGAAAGCCCTACCTCAAAAGAGAGCACCTTGCACGATCACCTCATGACCATGTCCGACTTCAAAATTAAAACTGATAAATCTGATCTACCAACCATGTATTGGCTCCCAAAACTACATATAAATCACGTTTCATATCTAATTCTAGCCACTGCTCTATTACGGTACTATCGAAACATATTACGTCTGCTCTAACTGCTATAAAAGATCATATTATCAAATATTGTGATGTCGCATTTCATAATAGTAACATCAATTACTTTTGGTCGATTAAAAATTCTCATGAAGTTATAGACAAACTTCTTTCGCTAAATTTCAAAGCGACTCAAATTTCTACATTTGATTTTTCTACACTTTATACATCTCTGCCTCATGATTTGATTAAAAGCAAGTTGCTGTCTCTTATACAATGGTGTTTTCACAGAGAATCTAAAACGTACATATGTACTTCCAATAACTCTGGATTCTTTTCCAACAAACAATATACTTCATATAAATACTGGACTTGCAAGGAATTATGTAAAGCACTAGATTTTCTCATGAATAATATTTTTGTGCAATTTGATAGCAAGATATATCAACAAATAGTTGGGATTCCTATGGGTACTAACTGCGCGCCTCTGATAGCAGATTTATTTCTTTATTGTTATGAGAGGGATTTTATGGTTTCTATTCCAAAATCAAAACGTTTTGACCTCATTGACAAATTTAATAATACTTGCAGATATCTGGATGACATTTTGGTGATCGACAACCCTGAATTCGAACAATTTATATCAGAAATATATCCACCAGAGCTCACATTGAATAAAGCTAATACTTGAGATAAATCTACACCTTTCTTAGATTTAAACATCAAAATTATCAACAACCTAATATATACTAATATTTATGATAAACGTGAGGATTTTGGATTTCCTATTGTAAATTTCCCTTACTTGGATGGCGATATCCCTCGACTCCCATCATATGGTATCTATATATCTCAATTAGTTCGATTTGTCAGAGGCTGCACCGATGTTTTGGACTTTCATAAACGAAATTTACAAATTACTACTAAACTTTTAACTCAGGGTTACAGATATCACAAGCTAAGAAAAACATTAGGCAAATTCTTCAGACCTTATTCAGAACTTCTATCTAAATTTGGAAATATTTCTTTTCAACAGTATGTATCCAATGGAATTTCCCATCCTAATTTTTACGGTGATCTCGTATATAAACTAAGGAAAGTAAAAGGCTCCGATAATGTTATTTTAGCATGTAATAAAATAGTCAAACGTCTCCTAAATAGACAATATGATATTGAGATCATCAAAAAGACTATAGGTCTTGTATTTGGCCCCTCTACAGCCTTATACAGACTTTTACTTGAACGTTGCACGCTGACTAACAGGGCGGTGGGGACTATATGACGGGCCTTGTCCAAACCTCTTTCAGAGGAGACATGGTCCTGAACCTCGTCCCTTCTGATTGTTAGTCGGGACTCCTACAGATCTAGGGTCTTAGCTCGCTTTCAGACTGGCAGAGCACGGTTTATCATGTTGATGTCGCATATATTTTTATACCATTATGTGTTTTACAATACCTTACGTGTTTATATTTTTATGACCTCTCAATATGCGATACCTGTTGACCCTTGTTCTTTACATGGAGGATTATTTATAAATTTTTAAATGTACGTCTTTTGATTGTTCTGCTGATACGGTGAATGGGAAGGTGGGCCCGTAAACCGGTGAACCACACCATTTGTTTGGCTTTTGTCAAATTAAATGACCGTCCTAAGTCGGTATCGTAATTGCACTACAATCAAATATTTTTGTAATGTGTTAAATGTTCTATTATATTATTTATATTCATGTATTGTATAGCTCCATGGTGACTTCTGCCACATAACTGAGCCGGTAACTCCTCTTTTTTCTTTTATTCTGACGAGAAGAAATATTACCTTGTCGATATATTTGGTCGTTGAGACCAAGAGGGTATGGGGTTTGTAGTTGTTTAATCCAGTAGAGCTCGGTTTCCAAAAGTCGTTTTTTAACATCTGATTTCGTATCACCTGGTAATTTAGAGATATTTTTCTACTGGAGTTATTTTCACATTGTTAATATTATGTTGGTATTTATTAAAGTGGTTATAAAGAAAATTCTGGTATTTACGTCGTGAATTATTACGAATTTTATAGGAATGATTCCGAAAACGTTGTTTCAAAGTTTGAGAAGTTTCCCCGACATATTGAGCCGCACATCCTCTAGCTTCTCAAGTGATGACATATATAACATTGGCAGTATTTCAATCTAAGTCTTTGTCTAATTTGGTGTTAAATATATTTCCATTAACCGAAGATTCAATATTGGACTTGCAGTTTAAATGATGGCAAGTAAGACAGGTGTAAATGTTGTACACAGTGTTGAATGTACTTTGTGGACTGATATACTTAAGAGAAACTAAGGAACCTCTAAACAAGAGAATTTCCGACATCGACTTGAAATAGACCACAGTGGTAATCAATTACTTTATAAACATTTTAATTTAATGACTATGCAATTGTATCGATGGGGGTCTAAATTAATAAAACTTTTACCATAAATATAGAATATATATACCTCTTTTTTCTTCTGTGAATATCTGAACTTTTTCTTTACTAGTTGTAATTGGTAAGATAACTGCAAAAGATAGTGTTTGGTATTAGAATATTGCAGCTTTTGCAGTTATGTGAAATACTTTCCGGTAAATTATCATCAAGTGAAACTTTAGATTTTTTTTTTCAAATAAACATGTCCGTCGCAATTTTAGAGAGGATTAACCAGACTTATTTGTATTTATAGTGTATAAGCGTAAAGTAAGTTATATCTCGCAGTATAATCCGAGGAGCACAGAATTGTCTATATGAACCTGTGCTCCTGATAGACTCGATAGAGAGAAACTATTTCAATACTGGGCACCGTGTCATTCAGTTTGGTATTGCATATTTTACTAGTATTCATCGAAAGAAACAGTACCGGGTGACAAGTTTCCTCGGGAGCAAATTGTTCACCAGCAGGAATATATACTTGGTGGTAATAAGTAAAATGCTAAAATTTTTAACAGTTGTCAATAAGGAACATCCGCTTCACTAGACAAAATAGAAATAGAGGTTATGACAGACCCTTGTAAGAACAAGAGGTGGGATCAGATACAAGGAGGATGTGTACGAGGTATGTCAATAAAGTCGAAACGTTTTTGAAGCCGATGAATCGTTCTAAACCGAAACTAAAGCAGGTTCTCTACAAAGGGAGTGCAGTTAGAGCTTTTAAGAATTATAATGTTTTGTTGATATATCTTGTCATTAAATTGTACATTAGTAATGCCGATCAGAATGGTAATGGCATTACATATCTAGTTTTTCAAGTATAATAATAGTAGAAATCATGTACTTCGTTGTAGAGAAAACTAGAATCATCCCAAGCAGAGAAGTATGTCTTAACTTCCTTTTGAATACTAGCATACCAAAGGCAACAATTTAGTTTTCAGTAAATCATGCGGTAGAGAGATGTGGTAGAGAGTCTTGATTATCGTAATTCAGCGTCCCCTGCTTGCATACAACAACCATTGCAAACGTTCTGCAACAACTACTCATGTGAAGGAAGTACAAACATATACACACGCATGTACACATGTGGAAGACAAGGACACTAAATCAAATTATCCCATTCAAGGTATGAAATGCTGAACTGAAAACCCGGTGTCTGAAATGTACGTAAACTTATGTCTGTATTTATACATATCATGTCAAATCAAGGTAGGAAAACAAAATATTGAATTTGAGTTTTTTAAAAAATTCGTTACTTCCTCTTGAACTTTGCGAAAGGTTTTCATTGACAAAACCTAATTGATGTTACTATTGATAGATGCAATGTTGTAATTCTTGATAATGAAATTATTAACTGCTGTAAGTGCGTAAATCATATTTTATGGAAGAAGAGTACAAGAACAATGACAAGAATTGGATATAAAACATGATTTATATTGATTTTGGTGAAATTTGGGGAGTTGAATCATGAAAATAGGATTACTTTTAAAATCCTATTTTTTTTCAGGATACAGCATTTCAATGTTGAAGAAGAATGCTCTTTTTCAACAATTGAATTTACACATTTTTACGTCTATAGTGTAATTTATTTATAAGGACTCCAAACTGATGTACGTTTTACAAATTATAATAGTATTGGCTGATTTTTTTCAGCAGGTACAGAAACATACGGCATCGTAGAAAGGTCACGAATATTTTTTTAAATTGTACAAACGACATAATAAGTCGTACAAACGACTCTCTCTCTAAGTCGTGCAAACGAGATACTAAGTCGTACAAACGATAAATTAAGTCGTACAAACGACTTACTAAGTCGCACATACGACTTACTATGTCGTACAAACGAGATACTAAGTCGTACAAAAGACATACTAAGTCGTACAAACGAGATACTAAATCGTACAAACGAGATACAAGAGACAAGAGTATTTGCGTGTAAGAAAAATGTAAAGTATATATTAATGATTGCACAAAATAGTTCATAGC
Organism: Pteria penguin; assembly: GCA_035048485.1. Taxonomy (NCBI): domain Eukaryota; kingdom Metazoa; phylum Mollusca; class Bivalvia; order Pterioida; family Pteriidae; genus Pteria; species Pteria penguin. Next base: position 29,285,665 of record CM068581.1, read on the forward strand.
GTCTAGCACCATATCTCAGAGACATACCTGTCTATAAGAAGAGAGAATTATTTAACAATGAAATAACTTTTGTTGCGCAAGTGATATGTCTTTTATTAGATATCTATGAAGCTAGATTCTTTTTTACGGTCACTGTTGTTTCTGTTCTGTCTTTATTGATATTATTAAAGTAAGTGAAAACTAACATTTCAGAAACAATACGTATAATTAACTCAGAATCTGTCATTTGAGGGCACAAGATTATATAAAAAATGTATATCAGTTTAATTTATTCTTAGTTTATTATTATAGTTATTATTATTATATGCTAGTTAAGATATCAATTTGTTATTCTTCCCCGTATACATATGATATACATGTATATACATGGTGTTGAACATGTTCACGTTTTGTAACCTCTGTTTAACATTACATGTATAATATCTAATATCATATACACAGTCTCGTTGCTAAGAAAAAGTTAAACTTCTTCATTCTGAATCATTGGTAAAAAATTAAGGTCTTTCAACCATATCGAAAAACATCATTTTCAGCCAGCCATCAAATTAATAAATCACTCTAAAACTAAGGAATATTTCCCTCGTGCATAGCTCTGTCCTTAGATAGATTCTTTGGTTCACTTTTTGGTCCTTTTGATTCAACACTGCTCTTCAAAGATTTATACATTTTGAGAATTCCAATCATTTGGGCACCAGCATCACTGAAGAGACATAAGTTGTCGAAATGCGCATATGGTGCACTAAATTATAAGGTATATATGTTCTATATTTATTATTCGAGAAAGAAACGGTTGTGTAGGAACACAGAAATTATTGGTCGAGGCTCGGCGGGCAGGACTTAAGTTTGCTGTATTGGAATTGAAATGCTGTGAATGTTGTACAATGATGCTTGTACGTATTCTGGGGGAAATTCAGAAATGAAATGAAAACAATATAAATGACATTGAAATTGTGATGAGCGAAGTGAGCTGGAAAATATTTGCTTTGAACAGTTAGATATGGCGAATGAAGCAAGTACAAAATGTTTGAAAATTATATTTTCTATTCTAGAACTTGAGCAGAATTAACTACAAACTATTTATGTTCTTGTCAGTAGAGGACATATTATTCCTTTTAAAGTTTTCCGAGAACAGAATATTTATTTCGCAAGTAAAAAAGTACTATTATTGGCATGCAAGATAATTATGTCAACATGCAAGATAAACATTACAACCTACATGTTAGCATAATTATCTTTCTTGTTGAATTAATTAAACATGTATGTTGACATAATCTAAATAAAACTAATTTTCATGTAATTACAAGCAGAAATATTAAGTTATGCAAGATACATGCAACGTCAGTGAATGAAAAGTTCCAGGTGCGATTTCCTTATGTATCACACTCTGATCTAGTTTCACACAATGACGTTTCTGTATTACTGTCATATGACATCATACCATGACGGAAACAATGGTTGCAAGAATTTTCAACGATAAAAGACCCGGAAGAGGAAAACAGTATGTACTAACTATTGGGCAGAAGATCATACCCGTTTCCAGTGTGAGTTTGAGAAGTGTTGTAAAGTTTGCAAAAGCCTGGACATACTCCAGGATCCGTAAAATGTAAATATTACCATTCAAAACAGAAGAATACTGTGGCTTTCGGTGGCAAAGTAGATGTTCTTTCGAATTTTTATCCTTATAAAATTAATCTGTTTGGCCAAACTCATGCGTCTAGTGAGCACATTTATCAACACACATAGGCTATCCGATCAGGAGACTTAGTACGAGCAAACTCCATTCGAGAAACGCGAACGGCTCTAGACGCAAAGCGCATCGGGGACCAAGTCATGACATCAGATCAATGGATAGATACTATAGAGAGAAATCTTAAGTGCCAAACATTCACAAGTCAAAGAATTTAAGAAAAAATCATGTCTTTTGGGCAAAATACAGTATACGTAAAAGCTACTTTTGGGGTTCAGGGGAAGACCGCGTCGGTACGACAAAAACGCCCAGGGAACACTGGCCCGGAAGGAACGAACTTGGGCGGATTATATCATCGCTGGCGAGGAGCATTCGCGGCGTACATGCAGGGTCAAACCGCCGCAGAAACGCAGAAAAATAGCTGACTAAAGTTTATCTCTGGCGTCTGAACTGTGACATGTCAAGATTATTAGTATAAGGCATTATGATATTTACATGCAATAATTTAAATTTCCTGCATGTGTGATAAATTTTAATCTACTTTCTTTCCTAAATGGAGTCTTTAAGCATATTATCCTTAAACTGTCGGGGGTTAAACGCCACGGAAAAAAGAATAAAATTATACACATGGTTAAATGATGATAACGTAAATATAATTTTTCTTCAGGAAACTCATTATATAAATTCAAACGAAGTAAAATATAAATCAAGGTGGTTTGGCAATTCTGTACATTGTTATTCTGAATCACTATTTAGTAGGGGAGTTTCGATTCTTTTTAGGAGAAATGTGCCCGTTGAAATTTTAAATATTCACAAGTCACAGGATGGTAGAAGATTTACTTGTTGACATAAAGTTTGAAGATCAAATTATTACTCTAATAAATGTTTATGCTCCAAATAATCAAAATAACAGAATTGATTTCTTTAAACTTTTGAATTCATGGATAAGTAAATATTGTATTGATTACGACAACTTATTGATAGCTGGAGATTTTAATTGTCAAATCAGTAGTAGTAATAATAGAGTATGTTCAAATGATAACAGTGTACATATACTTAAAAATATTTTATATCTTGCAAATCTGTGTGATATCTGGACTGAAATACACAATACCAAAACAGGTTTTACCAGGTGTGATTTTAATAACATACCACAAAGTAGAATTCATTGTATTTTCTTATCAAAAAATTTTGTTTTTAATACAAAGATATAAATCTGAGAAACGTTCCTGGAACACATACTAACGGATTTAGAATGCCAGATCATAAAAGTCTTAAATTAGTTTTAGATTTGAATCAAAGTAAAAGAGGAACTGGATATTGAAAATTTAATGTTTCTCTTTTAGAAAATATAGACTTTGAAAACGATATGAAAAACAAAAATAATCTCGGTTAATGATTCAAATGGAGAGGACGATTACCACGTAATATGGGAAAATCTTAAAAACGAGAAATTAAAAGGTTTTGTTTGTATTTTTCATGTAAAATTAGTAAGAGTGCAAAAAATCGTATGAAGGAATTAGAAAGTGAGATTGCACATATTGAAAATACTAAATCCCGTGATATCGGTATAAACAGAAAAAAGCTTTAGAATGTGAACTTAGTGAATTAATTGATAAAAAGTGGAAAAGCGCTTAAATTCGGTCGAGTGCTAAATGGATTGATAAAGGAGAAAAAAATTCTCCAAACTTTTTAAGATTAGAGAACATCAAGAAAAGAATGTTATAAGAAAACTAGAAACTATTGAAAATGGTACCATCCTTAGATTAAATACAGATGATAATATATATTTTGGGCACATGTGCAAGTTCTATGAAAAGTTATGTAAGTCATGTGATGTTTGTAATAAAAATATTGAAAAATATTTATCGAATATCAAGTTTTGACTGATGATTAGAAAATACAACTTGATGTTCCATTGACAATTGTAGAATGTAGAGATGCTTTGTTAGACATGAAATGTAATAAGTCGCCAGGAATTGATGGCTTGCCGTGTGAATTCATTTTGCATTTTGGGAAGATCTGAAATATTAATTTTTTCTTATCCGTGACAAGGTCTATGCAGAGGAATTCATTCAAAATATGTTGCATATGCTTGTATTTTGTGGACGTGATTTTAACAAAGCAGTGTTTTCTTGAAGGCAAAGTAAGCATATTTGATGTTTGATATTGTATAGCTCTAAGGTGACTTCTGCCACATAACTGAGCCAGTAACTCCTCTTTTTTCTTTGATCACCGGTTGGTGGAATGGACGTGAACTTTCATGTTGTTTTACTTCAATGTATTCGTTTTCTGTTTCTCGGTCGGCTCTAACTCCCTCATCAGAAATTAAAAGACAGATTAGCGGAAATTATTCAAAATGCATTTACTAGTAAAAACGGAAGCCGCAAATTCAAATATATAGTAATAGGCCACGATAAAACTTACTTTGTTAGGGAAAATTCTGATTCCAAAAATAAATACACTGAAACAGCTGTTATCCAGATGTTGAACTTTCTTATCGATAACATTTTTGTGGTGTTTGGAGGTAAGGTTTTTCAACAAATTGTCGGCATTCCAATGGGCACTAACTGTGCTCCGCTTCTGGCTGACATATTCCTTTACTCATACGAAGCTGAATTCTTTCAGTCTTTGCTTTCGCAAGGAAAAAAAAAAAACAATTGGCTCTTGGCTTCAATTTTACTTACAGATATATAGATGACTTGCTTTCAATTAATAATTCTTCATTCGCGGATTACCTTAGCATCATCTATCCAAGTGAAATTGAGGTCAAAGAAACCACAGAATGTAGTAATTCTACTTCGTATTTAGATATTATATTGTCTTTCGACATTAATGGTCAATTGAACACCTCACTCTATGACAAACGTGACGATTTCAATTTCGCTATCACAAACTTTCCTTTCATAAGTAGCAACATTCCATCATCGCCCGCATACGGCGTATTCATATCTCAGTTAATACGTTATCCAGAGCATGTTCAAATTACAGTGACTTTGTTCTGAGGGCTAGGCGACTTTCGGTTAAGCTGCTCAACCAGGGTTATATATGTGCTAGACTAGCAACGTCACTGAGGAATTTCTATGGTCGTTACGAGACTCTTATTACTCCATATGATATCTCGTTATCCAGACTTTTAAATGATATTCTGGACTGAGACCGATTCCGATCATTTTACACAGATTTGACACCTTCTATACTAGAAGGTTACCTACTTCGACTTCTCCATATATAAATACATATGGAATTTACACGATCTGACTCTTTCTACTGGGTATATGTGACGGGTGTTGCTAGCAAGCAGGAAATGCTCACTCTCCCCGGGCACCTGATCTCACTCCATCACAGGGGTTCACATATGCTCTTCAAGTAGACATATTTTGTTATTTTCCATTTGTTTTTCATTTTCACTGATTTTGTATGTCCTCTGGTTTTATGATTTTTGGACTTGTGCTTTGGATTTATCCATCATCTCATTTGGGACGTGTTGACATTTTTCAACATCGTTGATGAAACAGTTTCCAATTACTGCTGGATTACCGGTACTTCTGGTTCAAAACGCCTCTAGCCAAATTACGTGCCTGGAAAAGCCGTCTGTTCATCCATTAATACGTATTCCATACGGTCTCAGCTTGTCATAGGAGTCCACATAAGATTGGGTTCGGGGTTCGAATATTGCCTTCTCTTCACCTGCGTCTACCGTTTACTCCCGTTGAATCTATCACATGAAACAACTGTCTAACTATATCTTGGATAACCACATATCCAATCTGATTGCAAAACTTATTTTTGTACGACTTAGTAAGTCGTTTGTACGTCTTAGTAAGTCTTTTGTACGACTTAGTATCTCGTTTGTATGACATTGTAACTGGTTTGTATGACTTAATATCTCTTTAGTACGACATAGTTTCTCGTTGCACGACATAGTATGTCGTTTGTACGACTTAGTATGTCGTTTGTACGACTTAGTAAGTCGTTTGTACGACTTAGTATGTCGTTTGCACGACTTTGTATCTCGTTTGTTCGACTAAGTATCTCGTTTGTACGACTTGGTAAGTCATTTGTACGATTTAGTACGTCGTTTGTACGACTTAGTATGTCCTATGCACGACTTTGTATCTCGTTTGTACTACTTATTTTCTCGTTTGTACGACTTGGTAAATCATTTGTACGACTTAGTAAGTCATTTGTACGACTTAGTATCTCGTTTGTACGACTTAGTATCTCGTTTGTACGACTTAGTAAGTCGTTTGTACAACTTAAAAATTCTTCTTGACCTCTCTACGTTGCCGTAGAAACCTAAGTTTACTTTATATAAGCCATTTCATTCTTAATCAACTGGACTTGCTATTTATGTGAGTCTCTGAATAAATGTGGATTTAGTGTAAAATTATTAATGCCAATTTGATTTATTTTAGACTCTTATTCTCCCAGTCCGTTAGGTCATGTACTTTTTCTTTTTCCACACTAACTGCAAAGTCTCGTCAAGAATATCCCGGCAGTTTTTGAAATCTCTACGTGATGGCAATCTATATTTTGGCCCGTTATGAAAAAACGAAAATATATCTTATAGTGCCGTTTTATATACAATTAAGTTCACTTGTAAGAATCTGACTTACAGGATATACAAATATAGATTTATCACATATACAGAAAGATTGAAGAGACAGTGGTATATGACTTGCATATATTTTTTTTTATTTTAGTGTCGTTTTTTTATTTTAGGGTCGTTTGTCGCTTTCTTGTGCTTATATATATATATATATATATATATATATATATATATATATATATATATCGGAGGGGGGAACGAATATAAGTGAAATATAGGGTGCCTTGTTAACTGTAGTGTCTTTGTGCTTTATGTGTTTGTCTAATTTGTCTTTATTTTCTACAGGTATTTCTTCGGAGATCCAAGGTCCATAGTGTTTCACTGATTCTATTTGTGCTTTATATATATATATATATATATATATATTTATACGTCTCTTACCAAATTGACATTAAGTAACAAATAAACTGTGACTCAAATTTTTCGGAATGTTAAGTAATTTTGGACATTACGAGGGGGTAAATAGATGGAGAAATTTTAGTAAAAAGACCAAAAAGATTCGCAATAGTATAGGACGAATATGTACATGAGGAGTTAATGAAAGTTTGCAATAGAATAGATTTCTTGATTATTAAGGTATTGTGTCAATCTAAAATCTGCTACTATACGTAAACTGGTTATGAACGTTTTACATCCCAATGTAAACAGATAAAAGTTCTTGTTAGCGTCTTAATCAGCAATGTAATGGAATCAGTTAAAACAATCCATGTATGCCGAATTATGGCGGATGGGACGGTTCGGTTTGACTGATATTGACATTATGATAGTATATGGCATGATATCTGCAAGTAATTTAGCTCTACTTTGACACTCTTATCTGTGTAGCTTAATAGTTTACTGTGAGGTAGACTGATATCTTTATGTTTTCTGTTTTATTTTTGCAAACGAATAAAGATCTGATTGTTTATAATTTACTTCATCGTTAATGACAGTTACAATTATCTTTATCTGATCTACCAACCATGTATTGGCTCCCAAAACTACATAAAAGTCCATATAAATCACGTTTCATATCTAATTCTAGCCACTGCTCTACTACGGTACTATCGAAACATATTACGTCTGCTCTAACTGCTATAAAAGATCATATTATCAAATATTGTGATGTCGCATTTCATAATAGTAACATCAATTACTTTTGGTCGATTAAAAATTCTCATGAAGTTATAGACAAACTTCTTTCGCTAAATTTCAAAGCGACTCAAATTTCTACATTTGATTTTTCTACACTTTATACATCTCTGCCTCATGATTTGATTAAAAGCAAGTTGCTGTCTCTTATACAATGGTGTTTTCACAGAGAATCTAAAACGTACATATGTACTTCCAATAACTCTGGCCTCTTTTCCAAAAAACAATATACTTCATATAAATACTGGACTTGCAAGGAATTATGTAAAGCACTAGATTTTCTCATAAATAATATTTTTGTGCAATTTGATGGCAAGATATATCAACAAATAGTTGGGATTCCTATGGGTACTAACTGCGCGCCTCTGATAGCAGATTTATTTCTTTATTGTTCTGAGAGGGATTTTATGGGTTCTATTCAAAAATCAAAACGTTTTGACATCATTAACAAATTTAATAATACTTGCAGATATCTGGATGACATTTTGGTTATCGACAACCCTGAATTCGAACAATTTATATCAGAAATATATCCACCAGAGCTCACATTGAATAAAGCTAATACTTGAGATAAATCTACACCTTTCTTAGATTTAAACATCAAAATTATCAACAACCTAATATATACTGATATTTATGATAAACGTGAGGATTTTGGATTTCCTATTGTAAATTTCCCTTACTTGGATGGCGATGTCCCCCGACTCCCATCATATGGTATCTATATATCTCAATTAGTTCGATTTGTCAGAGGCTGCACCGATGTTTTGGACTTTCATAAACGAAATTTACAAATTACTACTAAACTTTTAACTCAGGGTTACAGATATCACAAGCTAAGAAAAACATTCGGCAAATTCTTCAGATCTTATTCAGAACTTCTATCTAAATTTGGAAATATTTCTTTTCAACAGTATATATCCAATGGAATTTCCCATCCTAATTTTTACGGTGATCTCGTATATAAACTAAGGGAAGTAAAAGGTTCCGATAACGTTATTTTATCATGTAATAAAATAGTCAAACGTCTCCTAAATAGACAATATGATATTGAGATCATCAAAAAGACTATAGGTCTTGTATTAGGCCCCTCTACAGCCTTATGCAGACTTTTACTTGAACGTTGCACGCTGACTAACAGGGCGGTGGGGACTATATGACGGGCCTTGTCCAAACCTCTTTCAGAGGAGACATGGTCCTGAACCTCGTCCCCTCTGACTGTTAGTCGGGACTCGTACAGATCTAGGGTCTTAGCTCGCTTTCAGACTGGCAGAGCACGGTTTATCATGTTGATGTCGCATATATTTTTATATCATTATGTGTTTTACAATACGTTACGTGTTTATATTTTTATGACCTCTCATTATGCGATACCTGTTGACCCTTGTTCTTAACATGGAGGATTATTTATAAAGTTTTTAATGTACGTCTTTTGATTGTTCTGCTGTTACGGTGAGTGGGAAGGTGGGCCCGTAAACCGGTTAACCACACCATTTGTTTGGCTTTTGTCAAATTAAATGACCGTCGTAAGTCGGTATCGTAATTGCACTACAATCAAATATTTTTGTAATGTATTAAATGTTCTATTATATTATTTATATTCATGTATTGTATAGCTCCATGGTGACTTCTGCCACATAACTGAGCCGGTAACTCCTCTTTTTTCTTTAATATAGTTACCTATCTAAATGTCATGAAAGAATCGTTCACTATGCATAACATTAAACGTTGTAGTTTATGGAGAATACTGTTACATGAATGTACCATCAAGAGTTAGCAACATACAATGTTATATGAATGTACCATAAGAAGGTAGCAACATACACTGTTACATGAATGTACCATCAGGACTTAGCAACATACAATGTTACATGAATGTACCATCAGGAGTTAGCAACATACAATGTTATATGAATGTACATCAGGAGTTAGCAACATACAATGTTATATGAATGTACATCAGGAGTTAGCAACATACAATGTTACATGAATGTACCATCAGGAGTTAGCAACATACACTGTTACATGAATGTACATCAGGAGTTAGCTGATATACATGTATACTCACTGTTACGTATTGATACGCAGGTATTCGATTACACATATGTAATATTATAATCATTGTGTACTGTTATTCGCATATGACGAATCAAGCAATTTAATACAACCGACAAAGTAAATTATACAATGATGTTCTTTTTTCATTTTGAATAGAATGGAACATTGATTTGCCGAGTGTAATAAAGTCAACAGGCTTGATCGATATGGTTGATGTCTTTTAATGTCTTGCACCACCATCAGCAGTCCATAATCTTTATGATACAATAATAGGAATAACACAAATTACAAACTACAATGATGATAAACAATGCTAAAAATATTCCAATGTAGATAGAAAAAACCATTAAAATAATCCTTAATATTATATAGTATCAAAGCTGTCATCCAAGTGATATTATGTATACTGCTATTTGAATGGAAAATCTGATAATTAAAGATGATAGTAAAGCTGGACTTTGAAAAACACGGAGTCAATCCATGCAATAATATACAGTGGTAGAACAAAGAAAGCATGCATTAGAAACAGCATGGTATTGTTTATATACCAATAGGAAATAGTTTTACCTTGTCTACGGAAGATGATGTATAGCGAATGTAATTGATTTCTTCTTTGTAAAGGTTAGTGAAATCGTTGCATGGAATGATACATCTCTCCCTTGGAGGACTTTGTCAATAACTTGAATTTGTATCTGAATGATAAAGAGAAAGTTTGCAGGAAAGAGTATGGTTCTGTGAGCCACAAGACGACAGCTTTAATCAATCGTTATTTCTAACGCCCATTCAAGTGAACATGATGTAACATGGGAATATGTTAGTTCACCTCCTTAGATGGCATTTATTTATCAGGCAGATGCTATGGGATCAAGTGCAGTGGTTGTTTTTCATCCTCATAGGTGATCACTACATGCAGTATTATATACATTTAAAGGAAGATTTGCAATATAGAAAAAAAGGCTAATAATAAGCCGTGCACAATTCTGTACATGTGCATCAAAACAATTTTAGACATAAATACACAAAACCATCAGCCAAACCACGAGTAAGAAATAACATTGACTGGCAGTAGTTTTGGCCTCGAGCATCACTGAAGAGACATTACTTGTCGAAATGAGCATAAGGTGTAGTAAAGTAATACACGTATGAATGCTTTGATACTTATTAGTTGTCTGACATATTGTACCAGACGTGTTTAGGAAGTTGTGGAACGTGAGTTTCTTATGCCACTTACATGGTGATATTTGTTAAAAATGTATCATATTTATTTAATGAGGTATGAAAACAACTGTTGACATTAAATAGAAATGTTTGATTATAATTTCCTCTACGTATAAACGTACAAGGAGTCGCTCTAAATGAATTCACAAAGGCTTATTAATTCACTCCGTTTTCATATGCAGTTCAGTACATGAACGTTACGACGTTTTGATGGTTTCACCACTGACATGAACATCAATAACGGAATTACCAAAATTACCAAGAAACTTTACCCATATATTCATGGCTGTATGATACAGCAAATTGGTGACATAATATCAAGACTTGGTGAAGTAGTTTAACGCTTGGTATCTGCAATGAGTCTACAGATGATGGACGACCAACAATTGTACTAAAAAGTAAAAGGAAGCAGTAGTGTAAACAGTGCTAGTGAACAGCGAGGCAGCAACATAAGGCGTGTCCTGGACAAAAAGAAAGTCGGCAGTGCTGCTGAACTCGCTGTCCAGGACACGATCTTATGCTGCTGTCTCGTTGTTCAGTAGCACTGTTTAAACTACTGCTTCCTTTTTCTTTTAGTACAACTGTTGGTCGTTTATCGTCTGTAGGCGCATTGTAGATACAACAAATCTCAATGTTTAGAACATTTTTCTGAATCAGGGCTTATTACAAAACGCAACATGTACAGATTCTTTTGGAGTATTCAACTTTCTATACCAATTGGCGACACCTATCCTGCTAGATTTGTCATATAGATTTCCAAGTGGCGACACCTATCCTGCTATTATTTATATAAATTTCCAAGTGGCGAAACATATCCTGCTATTATTCATATAAATTTCCAGGTGGCGACACCTATCCTCCTAAGCACATGACTTATGACTAATGTAAAGATGATGGATAAATCCAAACCACAAGTCCAAAAATCACAAAACCAGAGGACATACAAAATCAGTGAAAATGAATAACAAATGGAAAATAACAAAATATGTCTACTTGAAGAGCATATGTGAACCCCTGTGAGTGAGCATCTCCTGCTTGCTAGCAACACCCGTCACATATACCCAGTAGAAAGAGTCAAATCGTGTAAATTCCATATGTATTTATATATGGAGAAGTCGAAGTAGGTAACCTTCTAGTATAGAAGGTGTCAAATCTGTGTAAAATGATTGGAATCGCTCTCAGTCCAGAATATCATTTAAAAGTCTGGATAACGAGATATCATATGGAGTAATAAGAGTCTCGTAACGACCATAGAATTTCCTCAGTGACGTTATTTGATGCTTTTAATAAATATAAAGCATATATACCTTAGAATTTAGTGCACCAAATGCGCATTTCGACAACTTATTCTCTTCAGTGATGCTCGTGGACAAATGATTGGAATAAAAATATATAAATATTTGAAGAGCAGTGTTGAATCCAAAAGGACCTAAATGTGAACCAAAGAATCTATCTAAGGACAGAGCTATGCATGAGGGAAATATTCCTAGTTTTAGAGTGATTTACTAAATTTGATGACTGAAAATTTGAAGTATAAATTGCATGTCAGTACAAAAGCACTGAAAACTAGACTTATGATGCCCTCGGGAACTATCAGTCCACCAGCATTGACACTGGCCTAGTGGTTATAATAAATATAGAACATATATACCTTATAATTTAGTGCACCATATTCGCATTTCGACAACTTATGTCTCTTCAGTGATGCTCATGGCCAAATGATTGGAATTCTCAAAATATATAAATATTTGAAGAGCAGTGTTGACTCCAAAAGGACCAAAAAGTGAACCAAAGAATCTATCTAAGAACAGAGCTCTACATGAGGGAGATATTCCTAGTTTTAGAGCGATTTACTTAATTTGATGACTGAAAATTTGAAGTATATATTTCATGTCAGTACAAAAGCACTGAAAACTAGACTTATGTTGCCCTCGGGAACTATCAGTCCACCAGCATTGACACCGGCCTAGTGGATATGATAAATATAGAACATATATACCTTATAATTTAGTGCACTCTATGCACTATATATATTTCGACAACTTATGTCTCTTCAGTGATGCTCGTGGCCAAATGATTGGAATTCTCAAAATATATATAAATATTTGAAGAGCAGTGTTGAATCCAAAAGGACCAAAAAAAGTAACCAAAGAATCTGTTTAAGGACAGAGCTATGCATGAGGGAGATACTCCTAGTTTTAGAGTGATTTACTTAATTTGATGATTGAAAATAAATATATTTCATGTCAGTACAAAAGCACTGAAAACTAGACTTATGATGCCCTCGGGAACTATCAGTCCACCAGCATTGACACCGGCCTAGTGGATATGATAAATATAGAACATATATACCTTATAATTTAGTGCACTCTATGCACTATTTACATATTTCGACAACTTATGTCTCTTCAGTGATGCTCGTGGCCAAATGATTGGAATTCTCAAAATATATATAAATATTTGAAGAGCAGTGTTGAATCCAAAAGGACCAAAAAAGTAACCAAAGAATCTATTTAAGGACAGAGCTATGCATGAGGGAGATACTCCTAGTTTTAGAGTGATTTACTTAATTTGATGATTGAAAATGTGAAGTATATATTGCATGTCAGTAGAAAAGCATTGAAAACTAGACTTATGATGCCCTCGAAACTTCTCAAAAATTGTATTTGAAAGTGAATATATAATTTACTTCTTCTCCTGTCCATGAATTTCAATAATATTTCACAGAAGTTACTCAGGACCCATGGATGTGTCATAACCTTGACACAAGGTCATACGTCAAATTTCAAGGTTACAACATGCAAAGTCAGTAAAACCTTGCCCGGGCCATGACTTCTTCCCCTGGGCATGGATTTCAATAATATTTCACAGAATTGTTACTTAGGACCCAAGGGTGTGTCAAGGCCTTGATCCAAGGTCATAAGTCAAAGGTCAAGGTCACAACATGCAAAGTGAATAAAACCTTGTTTGGGCCATAACTTCTTCCCCTGTGCATGGATTTCAATAATATTTCACAGAATTGTTACTTAGGACCCAAGGATATATCATGACCTGACCCAAGGTCATAGGTCAAAGTCACAACATGCAAAATGAATAAAACTTTGTTACTATGATAAGATGCTATGGAGATGCTGTGTAATGCGATATCTTAAGTAAACCTCAGGTGTTTTTCATGAAACTTAATGAATGCTTAAATAGTGTAGGGGAAGCCACTTTTCAGTTTTGAGCAAATTCCATTTTGTTTTTTACAGAGTTATGGGACTTGGATCCCTCTTTTTGGATTTCAATATTTTATAAAAGTATTACCAAAGAGACCCATACTTGGGGGTAATAAAACTACAAGTTCACATTGATCCCATCCAAAGTAAGCGACGGGCGTATTAAGCCAAGCTAGGCGTTGCTCTTGTTCACAGAAGTTTCACAGGGAGTATTTTTGTTGTCATAAACAAGGGCCTGATGATAAGCTACACGTACTGATTGTTCCATGACGTCATAATAATTCAATGTCCTTGACGTCACATAAACATCTGCCAAGCCGGCGTGAACTTTCATGTTTTAACAAATGGAAAATAATAATAATGATAAAAAAATCTTCAAATGGGGTTCGCCGCCCTTTATCATCAGTTAGACGGCGCCTGTGTACTATGAGTTAGTAACGTCGATCAAAGTAACATTCCATTGTTCTTTACGTCATTTTTGCGGGAATATGTTGTATTTCCTCTGTAAATATCAGGACCGCAGTAAATGGCGGCGAACCCCATTGAAATTTTGAAAATGGGAAACGTACTTCATCGTATGTTCTAGTGGCGATAGAGAATTCCACTAATTTCTTAATCTCGGCAAACTTCGACGTAGACTTTGTTAACATGAAACTCGGGAACAATGATTACTCTGTCACTACCAGGCCCTATCGAAAGAGTCATTCAAACAATACACCAATTCACAAGAAATTGACATTATACGGATTTTCAATTGTTATATCTGTGACGTAATAATCAAATGACCTAACATGACGATCAAATTCAGCGCTAGGTGGTGTGTAATTAATGGAAAAGGATCGGTGTATAATATGAAAGTAAGTAATTTATGACTGTAACACTTATAATATTTTACGGTGGGTATTCACGCACTTCTTGAAAAATTTAAGATTATGTTTCTTGGAGGAAGAAGCGTAACTTGTTTGGATAGCCATTTCCGCAATAAAAGTTTGAAGTATCAAATTAGTAATAAGTTTTCTTAGTGCTACATGTCATCAAATTGTGAAGTTTTTATGAAATAGAACAGAATTTGAAGCGTACCTTACATCTCAATTAAAAGAGAGGTCCATTGCGGCTTTCCATTTTGAATATTTGCCTCACTCTGACATACCTCAGAAAATGTGCATGTGAAAATACTTCGCTTGTTATGAAACATTCTGCTTCATTACTTGAATTTTCATTTTGTTACTTGTCAGCAGATATTTCAAGCAGATATTTCATAGTTAGTATTTTCATCAGTAATACATACCTGCCAAAAATATCTATTCAAATGCCTGGGATTTCATCCCGGGCAGGACTTAGAGTAACTAAAACTCTTATATAACTTGGGTCGGGGTCAATCTACGCATTGATAGCTCAATTATAGAAACGGCATGAAATTATTCCAACATTGCTCACAAAAGATGAATGTGTAGCTACCGGGGTACACTGTATAGAAATTATCACGAATACACAATATTATATCAGTGGTATAAAAACGCTTCAGTACACAGTTGCCTTGCACTGTCACTTTATGGCATCACCTAAACATTAAAGAAACAAAAAAAAACCAATTGAAAAATACGAGTTTAAAATGATATTAGTAATGGTGAAAATGATAAAAAATGCTGATAAAACAGTAATATGAAACAATTAATAGATGCCGGAGATTCATAATATTCATTGATTATACATTTATACAAGAATACAATCTGTCCCCTAAAATAAAAGTCAATGAAATGCGCCCTCGATAAAATATAAATCATTGATATTATATACCCATGAATAATGCTAAACGCAGAAATGCATTTAAGTCTTCATTATACTGAGCAAATGTAATGTTAAAATGTTTATTTAAAGTTAAATATAATAATGGATATCTAGTAATGTCATGATTTTCACATTCATGTCTTAGTGGACTGTCGAGGTTTTGTGATAATAACAGTGAGAATAACCAAGGAAGAACTATTTATTCAGAATATACAAACAGAACAACAGAATCACAACCATTATGATAAACTATATGGCACGAAAAATACTAGTGCGAATGACTTCACTGCAATTATCTTTTTATGTTAATGTTGATTATTTTGTTTATTAACGTAACCAGTACGCATCTCCTGATAACATGCAAAAGATGTAGAACATGTAATAAAAAAATATAGCACCTGTTTGTTTCGAAATTTCATATCATATACATGGTGGCAGATTTTAGTACGAAGAACAGAATATTAATTCAGTTTTTATAGTGATTCAATTTCATAGTTGTATAATATTCAAGTTGCTTAATGTAAAAGTATATATCAAGGTATATACCAAGGCTGGAGCTAGAGTAATGTGAAGTTGCCGTGTTGCTTGACTTTGTTTCCTGCTCGTTTGGCTTTTACTTGATTTAATCGCGCACTTATTCTTGTTCCATTTGAAATCCACCAATAATTCACATTAAAAATGTTTTTTAAATTTCCTTGTATTTTCTCAAATTATAAATGTTTCGAAATTTCACCGAATGCATCATATGCTTTAGTTAAAATCACAGTGGTCTCAATATCATCATTCTGTTATTTTGCGAAATATTTCAGGAATTATCCTAAAACTGGAGAAACACATTTTAGGTTTAGAATCCAATGTGTACTCCACTGAAATGTATCAAAGTGCTAATCAATGTGATGAGATGCAAGCACAGGCAAAATGTATGACTGTTATTGATTAATGAAATTGCTGTTGAATTAAGTAGTGAATCTTTGATAAAACGTTTGACAACAACATTTTACTCTACAAAACGACATTTCTTTCACTGTCATCGCTGGACGCGTATTGATGTCTGTCGTACAGCAATCTAATGTATTGGTCCATTATCATGCATACAACAATTGCTATGAACAATATATGTCTCACATCCGGGATATCGTCGTCTTCGTTGTGTTGCTTACTTTACGGGAAAAGCCTCTTGAATCAAAAGAATTGAACCTTGCTCTTCTATATTCCCTTCGCCTGTGTTTTATACAGAAGCAGAACAAGTATTTCTTGAAATTTTTTCTGAAATTTTGACTGAAGATGCTATACAGTATTGGATTTGCAGCTGAGTTTATGTACGCAATAACAATACATAGTACAGTGACCCATTTATTTCGAAAAGGAGAAACTGAAATTGTATTGTATATGAGGAGCACCTGTGGAGGTGCGTAACAAACGATGTAGACAATTACGCTAGCAGCAAGCATTTTTACCACTCCTTTTCTAGCCCGAATCGTCTCTGACGCACGGTCAGACTTACAGTTGTTTTCATTTCGCATCTGAAACTTTGTATGAAGTTCATCTGTACTTATATACAGTTTACGACCGATTATGACGTAGAGAATGACTTGTACACAAGATGGGAGCAGGTAAAACAGAAGAAATTGTAGGTATTCATAGATGATTTGATGGACGGTATTTGGAAACACAAGAATACAGTATGATAGGTTCAGCATGGGAACAACAAGCTGTACATCATTATACAATACCGTTGGTAAAGCACAGGCTAAAGCAATGGGCCAGATCAACGACACGGCTACTACGTTTTTGCGTCTGTTACAAAAGATCTGTGCTTTAAGAGGAAACACAATTGCGACAAACCTAAAATGGAACAAACAGATTGATTATGACATTATAGAATTAATTACAAAATTGAAAATAAGATGCATTAATAGTTGGCATGAACATAGTATCAACATTTTTGATGTATTTGTTACAATTGATTTGCTATTATGGTTTGTAAATTGAATAAAATTCCAATCATAATGTTCAGATACTTGAAGTAACGTTGTCAACGAAGCGACATATTTGTCAAATATCACATCCCAGAAAATGACTAATAAAAGCGAAACAGGATTTAGTGTCTTAACATATGTCACCTAAAACTAATCTCAACTTATGTCAACAAATAGGATCTGCTTTAATGTTTAGTCATGCATAATCAATAGGGTATAGCAGTCTTGTGACAGCATATTTGTGTTTTGCTGAGCATCAGCATGTGGTTTTACTTGAACATTTAGAGTTATAATTCACGCATTGTATTCGTAGAGAACTTGTTTCGTAATGTATTACTCAACCCTTTCATTATATGGTTCGTTGGTCTGGTAATATCTTATGGATCTCAAATAGGAAATAAGCTTCAATGAGAATCTTTCATGTATTTCGGAAGTAAACACTTATTATGAGTCTGCACATTTAACATCCATTTAAATCTACCGCCCAGTGCAAATTTTAAAATGTATGACCATACTCAAAGTTAACAAAGAACATTAAATACTAGGTGTAAACGCATTATATGTTTTACATATATCAATGATTCATGCAAATCTCTCACATGTTTGTAATAAGAAGAATATTCATATCTATGACTGAGTGAATTACGCAAATACATTAAAAGTTTAACAGATATCCTAAAAAACTCATCTCTGGCTTAAATGCAGCGAGGAAACAGTTGCTGCTACTGAAAAAAAGGAATTTCACTTTCGCTTCACTTTATTACCGTAATTTTCTATCGACTCTTCCATCATGGTATATGGTAGCGTTTGACTAATATGTCATTACGCATTTGTCCTGGTATTCTGTGATTGTGACACTTTTTGTTTTTTTATACAGCATTAGGCAACGTTCATATTTTTCATTCTTTCGAAATATTTTTGATTCATCAACATATTTCGGGTATTGATGGCTTTTGAATAAGGAGATGTTACTATTTTCAGACTCCGAATATTACCTCTAGTATTACATAAACGTTCGCTGCGTAAGTTGTTCTTCTTAGTTGTTCAATGACAGTGTATGTTTTATTTTCACATTTCAACATTTGAATTTTACATACAGCATTTAAGATGGAACATTTAGTTGTAAATCAAACATAAAGTAAGATAATCTATACGTTTTCTAATAAAGAGTAGATAAAATGATATAAAATTTCATCTCACAGTGGTAATACCGCTTAAAATATGTATTGTAAATATTATTTCAGTATATCTAATTATAAGTTTTATAAAATTGATATTTGCATCGACACTGCGATAATTTTAATAATGATTTCAACCAAGCGAATTCAATGATTTTGTATGCTATATCCTAATCCAAAACTGACTGATATAAACATCGGATTTCTTTTTTCGAAGAAAACTCCCCATAGAGTGTTTCCTGTTTTAGGTGTTCTATACTTATCTGATTTTGTGTAGCTCACTTTTATACAATTTACATTCACAGTGCTACATTTTTGTTACACTTACTCTGTAATGTTAAACGCGTAAAACCTTCTCTGCAGAGGATCTAACCACTGTTCTGATATTCTGTAGCTGTGCTTGCCCATATCTCTCATTGGTGCAGCATTGGGAGATTATTTATTCCAACTCAAACTTGGTCTCAATTCTAGTTTCAAGAGGCCTATAAGTGTCCACTTCTTTTTCATTTTATTTCACATTATTCTCATTTATATAGTGTTTAAATATATTTGTTTCGGTCGTCTATATATCTATGTCACCTGGTCTCGCTCCTAATGCCCGGATGACCTTAATGCCTACTCTGATTGTTGTGAGTGACTATATAGGAAAAAAAGATCTACCTTAAATATTCTAGATAAATGATTATGTTATAAAAGATTCCTGTATTTCTCGAGAGAACAAATTGATTATAAAACTGCGTATTCTACTGACTTTATAGAAGAAAAGCCACAGCATGTCCTACGAATAAAGTTAATATAATGAATAAAGACCTCGAGAACTTGACAATGGAATGTGACAACGGAAAGATTTTCATTTTCAAAATGATTATCACTTGCAGATTACAGACATAACACAAGAAACTCAACTGTGCACATAATGAAAATGTATGATTGATTCTTGTTTAACGTCACACCACGAATATTTCACGTATATGGTGACGGCATCTGCCTGATACGGGACATAAACATTTTGACATTTGCAACGCACCCACCCGAAGCAGTGAGGGATCCCCAATGTGTCATGCATACCACGACACGGGGCCTCGGTTTTTACTCTCTCATCCGAAAGACAGGACACTGGCATGACCAGAGCGTGACTCGAACCCCGGCCTCCCGATCAGGAGTCGAGCGCGATACCACTAGGCCACGCTGGCTTAAATATGTATGATAAATGAAAACACACTCTTCACAAATGTTGGCCACCTTGTCTTTATCAAGTGAAATAAACCGTGTTTATCACCTTAACATTGTTTATTTTACTTAATAAAGGCCGGGTGGTCGACAAATTGATGATACGGTTGTTTTTATTTTTTAAATGGCGACTTCCTCTGTGGAAGATGATAATTGATTTGTGCAAATGTGTATTTCGCTTAGCAAATTCAGATTTTATTTTTACAAAATATACGGGAAATGCAGGAATGAAAAGAGATACATTCGTTTACCATGAACAATCCATCATTTATCAGAATTGTATTACAATTGCAACTCATCAAAAGCATGGTACTGCATTCATTTATATTCACGAAGAAATTTCCATTTCTTGGAATACTGTTCAAATCTGATCTTATCTGTATGTAATGCCTCTAAGTTGGAAACTATGCATATGATGCGTAAAGGTTAAAATGACAAGAAATCTATCTAGGAATGTCGCTGAGAGTTGCGTTAAATCTCTAACAGTATTGCGTAATATTTCCAGTAAACGTCATAATTGACTTTTACGTTTATACCATGAATAAAGGGAAATGATCAAGTGTTATTCAAATTTTCTCATGTTTACTGGCAAAAATAACTTGATTACTCTTATTAAAAACTCCGTAATTTCCTAAGAATTCACCTAACATTCATGATTTATATCATGTTTCGTGGACAAGAAAATTAATGATATATATTTGGTACTTTCAAAATAACGGTGTTAATCTAATAGTTAAAGATACTAAAGAACGATTTATAAAATTAAAATCTATATTGTATAGAATCGATTGAAAGGGATTATTTATTTGTGTAACTTTTAATAAGATATTTCTACTTCTGTAAAACAAAGCATGAAGTCTTAATTGAGTATTTAAACAGGTTTGGGCCGATGTTGAAGCATAGACTCCCCTCCCCTCAAAGCGGAAATTCTATCCGTATGGTTTCCCCCCTTCTGATAATAAAGGCCGGGTGGTCGACAAATTGATGATACGGGTGTTTTTATTTTTTAAATAGGGACTTCCTCTGTGGAAGATGATAATTGATTTGTGCAAATGTGTATTTCGCTTAGCATATTCAGATTTTATGAAGAGTAATTTCTTATCCTACAGATACCTTTAGCTTTGTCAACATTAGCATAAACCTTGAATAATATAAAGGGTTTAATATTAAATAATTTTGAACCTTTATTGAGCTGTCACTGAAAAGAAAGTGAATATTCCCATTCAACTTACCATGCACTAACTAATTCAAAATTATTGAGTATTTGAGAAGTTTCGTAAGGCAGATATCCATAGCTTACATATTATTAGCATTAAATAACAGAAAAATGTTACACTTTCTGTCATTATTTCATTTATCATTTCGTTAATGATACAAAATATACGGGAAATGCGGGAATGAAAAGAGATACATTCGTTTACCATGAACAATCCATCATTTATCAGAATTGTATTACAATTGCAACTCATCAAAAGCATGGTACTGCATTCATTTATATTCACGAAGAAATCTAATTCCATTTCCTTGAATACTGTTCAAATCTGATCTTATCTGTTTGTAATGCCTCTAAGTTGGAAACTATGCATAAGATGCGTAAAGGTTAATACAACAAGAAATCTATCTAGATATGTCGCTGAGAGTTGCGTTAAAACTTTAACAGTATTGCGTAATATTTCCAGTAAATTTCATAATTGACTTTTACGTTTATACCGTGAATAAAGGGAAATGATCAAGTGTTATTCAAATTTTCTCATGTTTACTGGCAAAAATAACTTGATTACTCTTATTGAAAAATCTGTGATTTCCTAAGAATTCACCTAACGTTCATGATTTATATCATGTTTCGCGGACAAGAAAATTAATGATATATATTTGGTACTTTCAAAATAACGGTGTTAATCTAATAGTTAAAGATACTAAAGAACAATTTATAAAATAAAAAACTATATTGTATAGAATCGATTGAAAGTGATTATTTATTTGTGTAACTTTTAATAAGATATTTCTACTTCTGTAAAACAAAGCATGAAGTCTTAACTGAGTATTTAAAGAGGTTTGGGCCGATGTTGTAGCATAGACTCCCCTCCCCTCTAAAGCGGAAATTCTATCCGTATTGTTTTCCCCCTTCTGATTATTAGCATAGACCCCCCTCCCCCCCTCTTCCTCATGGAGATAAAACGAGCTGGGTTCATCTTTCCCTACTAATTGATTCCGGATTTTCGTCAAATGAGGAAACTCAAACCATATTTTAATCTTGATTTGACCTCCTTTTGAAATTGAAATACTTATCAGCCGGTCATGGAGGACAATGAACAAAAATGTGTACAAAATCATCATTCTTAATGACTATATCAAATACAGAAAATAGCAGAAAATAAGATATATGATTACTGAGCAGAATCTTTGGAATAATTTCATTATCATTGTGTCAAGATGCCATTTCATTTTTTAGATCTCATTTGTATTAGAACAGAAAAAAATTGGCATTGAGAAAAAAGTTCCCATCCCTAAAATGATTTCCTTTGGTTGTTTTCATGGTTTTGAGGTTCAAAATCTTATGGCACATGGACGCAAAACAAACAAACAAAAAAAAAAAAAAAAAAAAAAGAAAAAAAAAAAAAACCCCGACAACACCCCCCCCCCTCCAAAACAAAAACACCTCAAAGATAGGACCATATTAGTTCGCTTTGATCAAACAACATTTCGCCACAGATCTATCCGAATGATTTGCAAATATGTCTACGCCATCTTTACGACATAAAACAGCATCAAAATAAACAAGATGTGGTTGTGAAGTACAAATGGTCCCGTTTAATAAATTCAAGTTGTTATTCTAAAGGAGGTCAAAGGTCAAGCTCAAGGTCAAAAGTCATGGAACCAACTATAAGCGCATGCTAATGGGAATAATCATGTGAAATATGAAAGTTTTTTCATTTACTACTCAAAAGTTATGGCCAAGGTTAAAGTTTTGCAGAATAAAG
Source organism: Pteria penguin (assembly GCA_035048485.1). Lineage (NCBI taxonomy): Eukaryota > Metazoa > Mollusca > Bivalvia > Pterioida > Pteriidae > Pteria > Pteria penguin. Next base: position 29,308,745 of record CM068581.1, read on the forward strand.
TCAAACGCGAAGGCCAAGGTCATGAGGTCAAAATGTTTGTATCAGTAAAAGATAATGACACAAAGAATACATGTGATGATGTGTGAAATATGTCAGATACGCCAAAGTCAGAGTCACAATGTAAAAATTGTTGATGTCAGTGGTAAGGTCTTGCTACAAGGAAAACACACTATGAACAACTTATCACTTACAAATCAAAAGTTATGAACAAGATGTAAGATTTTCATAAGAAGGCGATGTTTAAATATACCAAGTGGAAATGTCTTATCAGAAGGATTCCTCGTGTGAAAGATGAAAGCTCTATCACATACCTTTCAAAAGTTATGTGTAAGGTCTAAGTTTTGCGGACAAACAAACAGACAAACTAACGGACAGGACAAAAACTACATATCCCAAATCTTCGTTTACGGGTGCATAATACCTACGGCTGCATTTATCATTGTATGTGAGAGAGGCTTGTATGTAAATACATATGTAAGTACGCAGCATCGTGTGATCCTTATACATATACTGAAAAGAGCTTCCCAAGATAAAAACATCTTCTTGTCAGTGATACTTCTGGCAAAACTTGTAGGGATTTCTTAGTTCCTTTCTCCGACAATCTGTACATGTTACGTCCACTCTCTAGATCTAATAATTGTCAATCGAATTTTGGATGTCACTTCATATTATTTCCACAAAGGAATTTATACTATGTATAAATATAAAAATGTAATTTTTGGCGTTTTAAAATGTAATTTTATCAAAATTATGTTTTATATCTGCATTGGCTCGACATATAGGTGATAATGTGTCCTAATGGGGAATCAATTCATAAGTTGATTCTCATTTAAAACCAGAGTAAAGAGATATCTTTAATTTGCAAATTAAACCACATTCTCTCATGCGGGGAAGTAAGATTTTTCAAAATTTCGATTTCAAACTGGCAATGTGCCAATATCCAATGAGATGTTGTCTAATAAACATGGTAACGCATTATGCATATTTAGTTTCATTCACTTGTTGCAACCCGGATTTTATCTCTAAAGAGGAAAAAGCGTACTGATCTTAGTTGTAATAAACTATACTGGGTCATTTTATTCGTGAGGCATATTCTATGATCGGTTTTTTCGTGGGGGAAGAAGCGTACCAGTATATATCTTCCCGGGGAAAGATTTATACTGGGTCGGTTTTTCCGGGGATAAATTCTGTACTGGGTCGGTTTATCCGGGGGGAAACCTATCGGGGTTGAGTCTATGCTACAACATCGAGATGATTCTCCTATTACACCCACATAAGTTAATATCTGTTTTGAATACTTTCCTTTGGCGACATGATATTTTCGAATAATAAAAAGATTGCACTGTGAGTAAATTTTCTTAAATGTCAACGTTTCAATAATTTATGAAGGGATGAAAATGTACGATGCGCTTACACTCGTGAAGCTGCAATTGCCGGAAACTGCACAACTTATTTAATCAAATACACCGCTTACACTCAAAGAAGTGCACTGTATATAAAAATTCTAAATCCGGAGGTTGATTGGCCTTCTATCAAAATTATTGTCGTCTGACAACACATTCGACCACCTTGACATTCTAAGGAAAAAAATTATATATTTATAATTTTTTTGTGTGCAGGTCCTTGGTGATTTGTGTCATACAGCTTTGTCAGATGTCTTCTGTTTTCTCTTTTATACTCAAGAAATTTAAAAGTGAAAGTTGATATAATTGTATACACAAGATGCAAGTTGCCAAAATGCGCATATGGTGCACTAAATTAATACACGTATATATGTTTGTTATTTATTCACTCACTTTGAAATTCCTTCAAATTTGAAAGTTAGAAAAAAATAATAATTACCGTATAAATAAGAACATTAGGCACATACGTAAAAAATGAAATAAAAAAGAAAAACACCCCTGTTTTTGCGATATTTTTAACGTATCCTTGCTATGTTACCTGTTATTCAAGGTATAACGCAGGATACAACTATGGTTGACATTTCGTTAAAAATCTTCATTATTGTTTGTTGCAGTTGATTTCAAACCAATAATAAATAAAAAAAAAAAAATAATACATGAAATAATAATAATAATAATAATAATAATAATAATAATAATAATAATAATAATTAACGAAAATAAAAGATTGGTCTACCAGTTCTTGGGTCTAGTGTACACCCTAGGATGTACCTGCGTATTTTGTGTTATACTGTAATGAAGTTATTATCATCTACTCATGAATATATTATTATATTCTCGATAAGTAGTAGGTACAGAAAACAAGGTGTTGAATAATATTTCTTACCTATATATATCAAATTGATATACATATATATATTCTCGATAGCAGAGAGAAGAGCGATTTTGAATAATATCGAATAGTCGAATAGATAAGGTACTCGCACTCTGATGTTGTTTAAATGATACATAATGGATTCCTGCTTTTATGTAAGATATGTTCATCTTTGAGCAGGTATTATGAAGTGTTCGTTGTAAAACTTCATTAATTTCGTATGCATATAATAGAGTTCTGTCAAAAGTTCACTTCGTAAAATACAATATAAAATGTGCGAAGTAATCTATTTATTACTGATGTAGTATCTTCTGGCAAGATTTGTGATGTGAACTGCACAAAGAATCCATTTAACGCAGATCAGCACAGTAATAAACAGATATTATTAAATAAATGAATTCGAAATTATTTTATCAAGGGATGTATATAGAAATTAGAGAGTAACTCTTAGACAACGTATCCTTAGAGGAATACTTCTCCTTACAGACGCCATAGCCTGAAAGGATATCTGTATCTTAAAGTATACTCCTAAAAGGTGCTACATTCGCCTAGGATACCAGGATACCTGTATAACAGAGTGGAGTAATCAATATAAGATTCTCCTCAAAGGGGGAAAATCTAGTCTTTGTCGCAGTTAGTGGGATTTATAGATAAATATTTCTGTGACTTATAACATCTACTTAAAGATGACGGTATAAAACAAAATTGCTGTCACAGAATATATTTATTCTTACAGAAATATCGGATAAAAGAGGTACTGGTTATATATTATACTTAATTTTCATCGATAATAAACGTCTGTGTCATTTTAAGTAAAATATAGATAGTACATATTTACGTCCGGTCGGGTTTTTAATTTTACTTTAATAATGCTGATTAATGTGACTATTGAATTATACATAATTCTTACCTGGATTGTGTATTAGTTTTGAACCTCTATTCTTTATTACACTGAATTCGTATGAAGCAGTAGTTAATAGTATGCTTTATGTTTGATTTAAATATGCGATTTACAAAAAATTAACACTACAAGTGTTATCAGTTTAAAGAGGATTTATCGACTCATGATCTAAAACAAGAACATGTACCTGAATTCTCTGTTGAATTCTATATTGAGTCAATAAAAAGGGAAACGATAAAATTAAAACAATACTTTGCCAGATTAAAAACATATACTGACAAAGCATTTCGTACTTATATATAGATGTAATAGATTTGCTAATTCATAACTTCATGCGATAAATCAGAGTTATATAAAACCCTCATCAGAACCGCTTGGTTCTGTGTAATATGCATTTGCATCCCCATTACTAAGAATGTATTCACTAAAATTACACAGAACATGAGCAACTCTATGTATAACAACAGGAGTATAATTTCTCTACCAAACTCACATGTTGAACCAATGATTCGCGTTTGATTTACAATGTGATATAACGTTATAATTGGTATATTTATTTTGTCGGAATGTAATTTAAACTACATTTTAATAAATAGAATGATTGATATTTACATGATGCTTAAAATTCCTTGGCGGATCTAACATTTCTGAATTTAAAGTTGTCTGGAACAGTAAAACAGTTTAGATGTTAAGAGGAGGGAAATTCAGAGTAGTGAACATCTAAAACTTTTGGTGAAATTAAAAGAGAAGTATAGGTGTTTGGATAGCTGGGTATTCATTAGGTGTGTATAGGTGTTTGGATAGCTGGGTATTCATTAGGTGTGTAATTATCGAGAACAGAAGACACTTACTCCTCCCGAGCACATGGCCATACCTCCTATTCCACAGATCTCTGGTGCACAATTCCGGTAAAATGTCGTGAAAACCACAATAACACCAGTTCATGCATATTTTACGATGTATACAGATTTCTTAATTGCTTCACTGTTTAGACATTGCTTGAAGGCAATGGTGGATTTAGAGGGAGGATTTCCCCACAAGTACGAGTAAAACATCAGATATGGCACCCAAAATGTCTGAGTATTTTTGCTAACACTTGACTTTAACATATGCACCCCCCTTTTTCGAAAATCCTGGATCCGCCCCAAGGAGGTATTTAGATCACAGTGTAGTTAATGTTGAATTTTAATTTGAAAATTTCTTACCTCTCTACACAGACGGACAGCAATGAAAAGACAGACGAATGCAAGGACGCAACGAGAAGGAAACGGTTGGATTTACAGAAAATTCGACCCATCAACCATCCAGAGTTCAGCATAACCTGCACTATTTCTGGTACACCCAGCAACATTATGATTAAATCAGCAATTGCAAGGTTCATGATGAAAATATTAGTTACTGATTGTCTCATTTTCCTGTCCAGTAGAATGACACTGATCACTAGTGAATTTCCCAGGATACCAATAGATTCAATGATAAAAAATACGGCTGATAACACCACCATAATTCCAATGGAATCAGGAAGGAGTGGAGAAGTATTTGGTAGCGTTGACAATGACAGGTTCCCTGACATTGTTGCATTGTCTCCAACTGATGTATTGTACGTTAGCATGTTGTATTCAGCACTTGTTCCATGATATCTAGCTAGGAACGGGTAAGTTGTTGTTTCTGGCATGCTCCTTTCAGATTGAGAAGACCTAATGATAAACGAAAATCATCCATTATGAAATATAACTTGTTAATGACCACTGAATGCGTACAAAGTTTAGGACAGCTGCAGTATCTCACACATTACATCTAGTAAACAGTTTATATTGTTAAAGTGATAGAAACTATTTTTACATGATGTTCATGCTCAAGAACAAACCTACATAGACCATTTATTTATATAAAGTAAAAGAATGTCTCAGATCATTATCGGTGCTTTTAATTGATTATTTTCCGTACTGAAAATCGTTTCCTAACTACCATGAGCTTAAATATGACCAGAATGTTATCGGTATATATCTGTGAAGGTAAATATACATGGCATGTTTAAAGAGTCAATGAAGAACTCGGCCTCAGGAACAAGGTGGTTTCAATTAAGGAGGAAATTCTTTTACCTGAGGAAATACGTGTCCTGCCGTGGTGTATATTACTTCCATGCAGAACGAAAACAAACGTCATATATATATATATATATATATATATATATATATATATATATATATATATATATATATACTATCTCTGCATGATCTTGACAACCAAGAAACGATTGCAAAATTATGCATAGCACAGCACCTTACTAAATTTCACACGATATATAAAAGATTAAATCATCTTATTTCTTCCTATTATAAGTGTTTGTGCATTGTTTTAAAAACATACTTATTCACGGTGTCCTAATACTAACTATAGTCTGATGCATTTGTTGTTTGTTAAATGGAATAATTTGTTTTGTTGTTTTATTATGTTATTAACATTGATCATTAGACAACTAAAACAGTACATAATATTTGTGATGTCGTTGATGACATGTAAGTTCTAGAAAGAAAAATGAAAAGAATTAGAAAACACATAAACAGTAAATTAGTAATGACAAATCAGATTTAAACGAATAAAACAAATAGAATAACATATACTATATAAAAATAAATGAAATACAAAATGATAAAAGGATAAAATTGCATGATTAAAAATGCTCAATGAAAACAAAAATTGTTATACATAAAGATGCTACTTACTGATAATTTAGACACAAATTATCCGAAAATGATAAAACAATTAGTAGGTAACGAAAGTTGCACCGTGGCTACTTGAATAAAAGTGTCCTTTTCTGCAACTCACGCCGTCGAGCTCCGATACATAAAGTTAAGAATGTTCACCAATAAAAGGTTTAAAGTTGTTGGTAACAGATGCAGGCTAAGGATGATAGCTGTGTGTTGTCGCTAGTAAGCGAATCGCAATGCATCTTTTATGTTCGCTCACTGCTCAAGGTATTAATCAATGATATCTAAGGACACGGTGATTTCTCACAAATAACTAGTGCCAAAGGATGGTTTTCTAATAACGCTTAGTAGTATTGGTATTGGACAAAATGGGTATCTGCAATGGGACAGCATTGCTTTCTACTAATATCTATTGGTTAAAAGCAAAACTATTTTGTACTAACATTTTTTGACATTGGACATAGTATGTGTCTACTGACATCTATTAGTATAGGTCAACATGGTTATCTACTAACATATGATCTTTTAGTTATAATCAGCAAAAAGTAATTAATTGTAGTTAGTGATAATTACTATCTTAAAATTACAAATACAGAAATTAGATTGGTCTAGACAAATCTTTTTGAGCAGTAGACTTTTTTCAAGTCGAATCCTAATGTCTCGCGGTACCATAATGCCTCACGGTCGGATGAACCCCTTTCGGAACTCCAACCATTTTGAGTTCCTCTTCCACGTTAGCGTTAAAAAATGTTCAGCTGGCATCTGAACGTCTCACAGTAGCTCAATGTCTCACAATTAAGCACTATCGGTCAATATTATCTTTCGGTATAATAAAAATTCATTGACCCCTTGTGTGGGAGACTTTAACGCAAAGTTTCCCTTACAAGAGGTCGACAAGAATAACATTGATGTAAAGCAGCAAATCGCCGGCAGAACCGAGTACACTCAGTACTCATGAAACTTTTCGCTTCCTGTGATTAGAACCCATTTCGATGATAATAATCTGAACCAACATAACGATAAGTTATTAGAAACAATTCAGTGTCTGTTATGCACAAATGTTTTCCTAATGTAGGCAAAACGATAAGAATAAACAAAATCAGTGGTAGCGACAACAACAAGAATAAATAAATTGTATGAGGACGAATACAACTTATGATAAATCCGAATTAAACTTAACGCGAGTTAACTTTAGGGGAGAAGGCATATGTTTATATAAGTTTATAAAAATAAAATGTGTTGAAACATTTTGCGCTCGCAATGATAACATTTAATAAACTAAATGTTAATCATGCCCTTTCTTCTTATTTTCATAGTCGTTTATTTTTAATTTCCTTTCAAGCAGTAGCGCTACATATTTATGATAAAATGAACACAAAATATACATGAGACCATGAGCCCAGAAAAAAACCCCCATCAATATAATCACCAGCCTTGTGGCCGACTATAATAAATGTATTATAGTAGATACAAGAGCAGTAGATAAAAAGACTATCAAATACACTCAGAGCGGTCAACACTGTGACAGTGTCTATTTTTACTCTTAGATTAGTCAACACAGTATCTGTTTCTATAGGTAGGGCAGAAGACAGAATGACTATCACCTACAATTGGAGCATGACTTTTCCCAGATACAGCAAGAACAGTAGAAAAGATGGCTTACAAATACAGTTTGGGCCGTAGACAGGATGACCACTAAATACAAGGAATGTCTTGGCGTTGTCCCTCTTGTCAATGAATTCTCTGAATATTCTACAAATCAATAATTTTTCAGGAAACTACTAACACATACTTTTCATATCTAGTTTTTCATAACACATCGGTACACTTTCTAAAGAAAGCGTGCATTATTATGGAAATATAGAGAATGCGAATTTTAGATTCTTTGTCTTTTAGAACTTTTCCTGTAGTAAATAATCTTATGGTAAACGTCACGCGCAATAGGACGTCATATAGAATGGTTCAGGTCGAATTGAAAAGAGATGCGCGAAAGTCTATCAGAAGTGTAGCTACTAGACTAGCAGCATTGAGGCCAACAATTGATAATGTAATCTATAGATGGATATGGAAAATGAAAATTGATAATCGCCATATTATGTATGCAGTGAAAATATGAAGTACTTGTTCACTTCATTTCGCGTTGTCAGCTTTAATATGGTTGTTCAATTTGAATTTTACATTTACACATTAATCAGCATACATTCATAAAAACGTAGATGCATACATATAATACACATACACATAAATAAATTCATCCAAGAAAATACAGATCCAGTGATTGAGAAATCTTTAGAGGTGGTAGCCTATTTAACTTGTTTTCAGTAAGCCAAATATTAAGCAAGTATTAATGACATTAGCAAACCAATACAGCATACATGTACTTACACATACAAACGTACATACATTTATACTATATAAAAAGGAATATAATTAACTCTTGAATTAAATATAGTAAATCAGAAATGTCGATATACACGTTGTTTAAATAGGAAAGTTTCCCCCTTGTTTGATATATTATCAGTGAAATATAAATACACAAAACAGTAAATAGAATGAATTATATTATTAGTATCAATACAAGATGTTCGAGGAATGTGAAACGAACCGTTTTAGGTTCGAAATTTAGCTGTGACTGTAGGAGGCCAACAACCCGTTACTGAGGCGGTCTGCTTAAAATTGGAATCGATGAGAATGACTTCACTCTTCTAGGGACATAACAAGTGTACATATATAAATTTTGCGATTGGATTTAGTGTCAAAACGAAAATACGCTAGGAGGATAAGTATTAAAATATACAATGAAGACCGTAGGAACTGGAGGGGAGGGGGAGGCCCAGCTCCCAACATTTTTACCGAAAATGTGTACCGATTTTTATCATGTTACGAAACGGAAATAAATTCAAGTTTTGTCCCTCTTCTCCTATGAAATGCTTCCTACGACCGTGCCAATAGTTAAATATTTATATTAGTTACCTCTTAACAATTTTTTAACAAACTATACACTACAGTTTAGATTCCACACAGGGTCGCGAATGCGATGTTGAGAGGAATCCACGTATGTTTCCTGTCAATCATTTTATTTCTTAGTTAGAAATAATAGTAGTGTATTTGTCGGGACATTAATGAGCAGGCTATTCATATAACAAATCTATCATCATACTTCATACATATCGATATTTACATGAGCAGAGATCAATATCAATACATATCCTATATGGAATGTTATAATCATTTAACTCTTGAGATCTATCCCAACAATTTTCTTCTGTCAGAGTTCACATCATTAAATGTATGTCAAATTAAGCACGCGCTTTCACAAGGGATATTAAAGAGACGTCTCAATGACTTATTAAATTAAACAGGACTCCATGAGCTGGGATCTCGAGGATTTGACGAATGCCTCGCTTACGTAACGTATCCCTCTTCGAAGGCTCGATGAGATCTTCAAACAAAGGACGTTAAATTGGATGTAAGTTGTAGCTTTAGAAAAGTCAGAAGTAATCTATTTATACTGTGTGTCTGTCAATACTGAGAGTACTAGACCAACCAGTGCTATCCAGTGGGAATCACTAGATTCCATACCCCCTCACAAACTACTCTCACATCTGACTGCCAATACAATACTGGGAGTAATAGACGAAGCAGTGCTATCCAGAGAGAATAAATAGATTCCATACCCCCTCACACACTACTCTTACATCTGATCGCCAATGCAATACTGGGAGCAACAGACCAACCATTGCTATTCAGTGAGAATCACTAGATTCCATACCCACTCACACACTACTCTCACATCTGACTGCCAATACAATACTGGGAGTAATAGACCAAGCAGTGCTATCCAGTGAGAATCACTAGATTCCATACCCACTCACACAGTACTCTCACACCTGACTGCCAATACAATACTGGGAGTAATATATCAACCAGTGCTATCCAGAGGGAATCACTAGATTCCATACCCACTCACACACTACTTTCACACTTTACCGCCAATATAATACTCAGAGTAATAAAGCAACCAGTGCTATCCAGTGAGAATCACTAGATTCCATACCCCCTCACACACTACTCTCATACCTAACTCTCAATACAATACAAGGAGTAATACACATACCAGTCCTATCCAGTGAGAATCATTACACCTTACTGCAAATACAATACCAGAAGTAATAAACCAACCAGTGCTATCCGATGAGAATCACTTGATTCCATACCCCCTCACACAGCACTCTCACACCTGACCACCAACACAATACTGGCAGTAATAGACCAACCAGTGCTATCCAGTGGGAATCACTAGATTCCATACCCGCTCACAAACTACTCTCACACCTAACTGCAAATACAGTACTGGGAGTAATAATAAAAGTAGTGCTATCCCGTGAGAATATCTTGATTCTATACCCACTCACATACTACTCTCACAACTAACTGCAAATACAGTACTGGGAGTAATAATAATAGTGCTATCCAATGAGAATCACTAGATTCCATACCCACTCACACAGTACTCTCACTCCTGACCGCCAATACAATACTGGGAGTAATGGATCAACCAGTGCTATCATGTGGAAATAGTTAGATTTCATTCCCCCTGACACAGTTTCCTCTCATCTGATCACCAATATAATACTGGGAGCAATCGAGCAACCAGTGCTATCCAGTAGGAATCACTAGATTCCATACCCCCTTACACACTACTTGACCGCCAATACAATACTGGGAGTAATAGACCAACCAGTGCTATCCAGTGGGAATCCCTAGGCTCCATACCCCCTCACACACTACTCTCACACCTAAGTGCCAATAGAATACTGGGAGAAAAGAAAAACCTGTGCTATCCAGTAGAAATCACTAAATTCCATACCCCCTCAAGCACTACTCTCACACTTCACTATTTTCATATATTTTGAGAATTCCAAATGCACAAAATTAAAAGGTATATTTGTTCTATATTTATTTCAATACAAATGTTCTATATTTATTTCAATACAATAGATATAGAACATATATACCTTTTAATTTTGTGCACCATATGCGCATTTTGACAAATTATGTCTCTTCAGTGATGCTCGTGGCCGAATGATTGGAATTCTCAAAATATGTAAAAATATGAAGAGCAGAGGTGAAGCCAAAATGATCGAAAAGTGAACCAAAGAATCTATCTAAGAACAGAGCTATGCATGAGGGAGATACTCTTTAGTTTTAAAGTGATTTACTTAATTTGATGACTGAAAATTTGAAGTATATATTTCATGTCAGTACAAAAGCACTGAAAACTAGACTTATGATGCCCTCGGATGACTATCAGTTCACCAGCAGTGACACTGGCAAAGTGGTTATAATAATATAGAACATATATACCTTTTAATTTTGTGCACCATTTGCGCATTTCGAAAAGTTATGTCTCTTCAGTGATGCTCGTGGCCGAATGATACAGGGAATAATAGACCAGCAAGTGCTATCCAGTGGGAATCACTAGATTCCATTCCCACTCACACTCTACTCTCACATCTGACCGTCTATACAATACTGGGAGTAATAGACCAAGCAGTGTTATCCAGTGAGAATCACTTGATTCTATAACCACTTACACACTGCTCTCACAAAAGAACGCCAATAGAATACTGGGAGTAATAGACGAACCAGTCATACCCAGTGGACATAGCTAGATTCCATAACCCCACACACACTACTCTTTAATCTGACTGCAATTACAATACTGAGAGTAATAGACCAACTAGTGCTATAACGTGGGAATCACTAGATTCCATACTCCCTCACACACACTACTCTCAAATATGATCGCCAATACAATACTGGGAGGAATAGACCAACCAGTTCTATCCAGTGAGAATCACTAGATTCCATACCCCCTTACACACTACTAGCACACATGACTGCCGATTCAATAATGGGAATAATAGAGCAAGCAGTGCTATCCAGTGGGAATCACTTGATTCTATACCCCTCACACACTACTACACACCTGACCGCAAAAATAACATATTCATGTTCTGTCTCAGTTTATATCTAGATTTTGTATATTTGGTTATCAATATCGGGATTCTTTAAGCAAAATTGTAGTACTTGTATTCATTTTATATTGTTTGATCTATTCAACATATTAGTATCTTTGTACATATCGAATTCAGTCCACTCCTAGGATAAACAATACTCTCGTCACTCTTCTTGGAGTTGTCTTGAATCAAAGGGAAAAAAGAAACTATAGTGGGAATTCAAATATATTTATTAATAGCAACACAAATTAAACATATTGATAGCAATAATAGGACGAGAAATAATAAAATATTTAAAGCATGTTGGTACCTTTCAATTCCATAGAGTACTAATTTGCTAAGATGTTGCGATAAAAGAAGGTGACTTTATGTCCAATTTACACGGGTTAGTTATTATCAAAATGACATGTCTTCGTTCCAATGGACCAACGAAGCCACCTCCTAATGTCTTCCGAATTGAAAGCGGGAACATTATTGTCGTGGATAAGCAACAACGATTAGCTATTCATTATTGTTTAAGCCATTGTGAATCTTATGGCAGCATATTCTTTTCAAGGAACTGAATAAACTTTCAATGGTTTTGTTTTTATTCTAGTTGTTTGCTTTGTGTGTGTGTGTGTGTGTGTGGTTTTTTGGTTGTTTTTGTTTATTTATTTGGGGTTTTTTTAGAAAGGGGGGGGGGCATGAGAGGTTTGAATTTAATAAGATAACTTAGACGGAGTTTCATCTCAATGCTCGATATCGTGACTACATTTACGACCCGACTATTGAAATGAACATTATCAAATTGTATTATCTTAAATCTTTGAAAGCATACTGTACGTGATATAAATGGTAGTTAATATTGAAGAGTATATTCTTGGCAAAATATTGGAAAAAAGGGGGAGGAGTGTAAGTACCCTTGTCCGCCCCTTCCTATAACTATGACAATACGATACAAATCACAATACAATTACTTTACGACCAGCTCCGGTAGGCTTGTGTAGCTACACATAATTTAAATAGATTTGTAAACATCTCTAGTTTGTCAAATATTCTGTTGATTTTTCTGTCTAGTGACTTGTCTGTCTGTCTAACCAACCAACCAACAGGGCAGTTCATATAAATGGATAATTAATTTTGAATCTTGTAATAATCAGTCTGCATTTGTAAAAATTGCAACATTATAATATCACGGCACGATCAGATCGATTGAAAACTAGAAACTCCGCTTTTAATATGCTCATTGCAAAGTAAAAACCGAAGAAGTACCGAAGGGTAAACCATATCTCATAGACCATTGAATGAAGGGGACAATATCGTGTTTAGTGTCATATTCAGACAAATGCGAACCCCAATAAAATCGAGGTGTGACCAGGTGCCCGGGATGTGTAAGCGTCCCCTGGTTGCATGCAACACCCGTTGCAAAAGTCCTGCAACAACGGAGGTAAATACATAAATATAAACGCATGAACATACGAAGAGACAGGGACATGAAGTCAGATTTTCCCATTCAAGGAAATAAATGCTGCCTGTCTGAAATTCCAGTGTCGGAAAAGCAGGTGAACCAATGTATTTGTAAACATATATATACGTATTATGTCAGTCAAATGTAGTCAAAAAATTAAAATGGTTATGTTGAATATTATGTGAAATGAAGACGCTATATGCAGGAGAGGAAGGTATGTTGCTACTCAAAAAAGGGAAGTTGGTAATAATGAAATTGAAATCGTCACGTTTGTCATAGAGAGAGGTTACTAATGAACCATCGTCACTAATTGATAGGAGTATATCGAGGTTTGAAGCAGAAGATGCGCTCTCTGTAGTATCTTTTATCTCGAGGTCCTTTGAATATATGATGTTGAGGTGATCCTCAAATACAGAGTTGTTATTCGACAAAATATCATCGATGTATCTGTATGTAAAGTTAAACCGAGATGCTAATTGTATATTGCCTTTAGAGAGCAGAGACTGTAAGAATTCTGCTTCGTAAGAATACAAAAATATGTCAGCCAAAGAGGCGCGCAATTAGTACCCATAGGAATGCCAACAATCTCTTGGAACACTTTCCCTCCAATGTCACAAAAATATTATCTATAAAAAACTCTAACATTTGAATGAACTCTTTTTCTGTATAGTTGCTGCTGGAATAAGACTGTTCCTTTACTAAATATGTGTCGTTGTGGCCTAAAACAAGATACTGATACCTGCGAATTCTTTTTTGTTAAAGAAGGTATTTTGAATAATTGATGTTATTCTGTTCTTTAGTTTTTGATGAGGAATGGTTTGTATGAAGAGTCGAAAAGTCAAAAGATTTGATGCTAGTGACATTATTGAATATAGGAAATTTTAAGTACTCTAGAAATTCCTAGGAATTATTTAGGATCCACACTGATTGATTCCGCTTCTCGAGTAAGCAGCAGAGCAGTATTTCTGAAGACCATATTTGATTTCTGTTAGAATTTTGGTGAGTAACATGGAAAGGGCTTGGTGGAACACTTGGAAGATCCAGGTATGAATCGATGTTTATATGGAGTTTTATGCATCTTTGGAATACAAAACTGGTAGCTCGAGATCAGATTCATTAGTAGTAATACCGAATGAACTGAGAACTGACTTGTGATTATCCAGTACCTCTGAAGGAGACAGATTTGTAACTGTGTAAGGTCGATTACCAGGCGTTGAATGAAGACCATGCTCTTCTATAAGACATTTAATATAATATGCCTTACATAGGAATGTGTAATTGTTAGCTGCCTTGTCAGCAGGAACAATAATAAATTTTCGTGAAGTCGAGAAAGTTCTCTGACGACACTGGAGTCACGAAATATAGAACAGTGTTTGTTCTTGAAAAACTGACAGTCTTCGAACTCTTTTCTTTAGCAGGCTTCTGATCGACTTCAGCCATTCAGAAAGAGTGTCTAATTCAACCTTTTCTCTCTTAGCCCAACGTCTGGCATACTCTTCACATGAGTTCATAATTATATATAACTTTTGACGCCATGTAAATGACTGTGGTTCTCTATATTTTGTGCCTTTACTTAAAAGATCTCCAAGTTTTTCATTTCGAACAATATTGGGATCTCCTGTCACAACATGACCACATGGATTATATATAAACTCAGAAGGGGAACAATAACACACTATAGGGTTAAAATAGTCTTTAAGGTCTACACATTTCAAATTTTGTTTATAGTTAAAGATTTTGGAAGCACCTGTTGGCGTATATTTATAGGAAGTACGGAGCGACTCCCTCATTTTGAAGAACGGAGGAATATTATCTTTAAAAGATTTATGATTTAAAATGTTACTTAAATTAAGTGCGTCAATTCCCTTATTTGCATGAAATACTTTAAGAAAGGGCGCTTCTCGTTACCGCCTACAGGCTTGTCTGAATGAACGGCTTGAAATAGTCTGTTACTGGAGATGTCCAAGATAATACCTTGGAGTCGATATTCTAGAGTGCCAGATTCGGTAAAATGTAAGTTTCGCGTGGATTCGTACAACTCGTGTAGTTTTTGTAAAGGTAGCGAATAAAGCATAGTACGAATATAATGAAGACCTAAAATTTGATTGATAAATTGTAAAAGGCCATCGAAGGGGATGTTATGGATCTCAGGTCTATTATATTTCCGTTTACCATGACTTCGACGTCATCTTGGTGTATTATCAAAAAACGCATGACACTTACTGACCGACATCCAGGACTTGTAAGATTTCCAATGGTCATTACAACCATATGGTGCAGCTGTTTCTAATTTTCGTATCTGGTAATCCTCCCTTTTCCTTCTAAGGTGAGTGCTAAGATCTGGGTTGTTGGTAGGATGGTATATTTTCTCCAAAATACGTACTTTCATCAACAGAATGCAATGATCTGGTTGATTGAAATGGCGATATAGAAGTTGATTTCCACCACTATTTATATTAAATCTATGCCCAGACATTTTACTCCGGAGTTATCCTTTGGTTTCGCCGACATATATCAATCCACACAATGTACACTCAATGTCATAAACTACATTAGATGACTTACAGGAAAGTTTATCGAAACTATGAGTAGAAAAGGAACGTTTCGTAAAATTACTTGAAAATGTGTTGTCAGTCAGAGGGATACAACATGCTTTACACTTTTTGTCTCCGCACTTGGAAATAACACAATCGTTAGGATCAAACTGGTGATCTTTCATAATGGCGACAATTTATATCTATCTCACACCGCGTGCCTACATCTATGTTCATCTTCGAAACCCCACTCCCACCAGGACTGCCCTCAACCCTGTGCTAGCCTAAGGCGCCTCAGACCCGCAATCAGTACTTGCACTTCATTTTATGGCTGGCTACGCCCCTGAGTCGACAATAGTTTTGCGATGCAATACACATCACGACACTGTCTTCAACAAACATTGCTTTGCAATTCGAACTAAGGAAGTATGAAAAACTTGTTTCGTATCAGATTCTTCAACGAAATAAAGCAAAGCCTTCAGTGTAAAAGCAAATAGCTTTCGGCGTACGAACGACACGGAATCACGAAAACATAATTAAAAGCTTGAATGGAGAGCGTTATGAAATCATTAGTGAATCCAAGCCGAAAACCATGAGAATATAGCACACATCATCTAAAAAGCTCAGAATATAAATGATGAGCATTATGATTGTCTTCATATACCTTATACTATACGCGAGCATGATCGTTTGATATAGTTTGGGTGATATCTATTATTCAGGTTGTCCTTGAAAATCTATAATGGATTTTTCAGCCATATTAAACGACAAACAACGTGGATTCAAATTGATCATTTAATATTTCGTAATGATTTCTTGTCTTGCTGTGCAGTTTACATAAAATGCCTTAATATAAAAGAACATGCTTTATCGGCATACGTGTGGAACCAATTACAATTTATGAAAGAACGTATTTGCAATTTATTCAGCTGCAACAACAGCAGCAGCAGTAACAGCAACAGCAACAACAACATCAGCTACTACATTATCATCAGCGGCAACACCACAAACAACAATGACACCAACGATTCAACAAGAACGACAACTGTCTGAAAACAGTCGCGCGATCGTATACATATATGACAAAGCTGAGTGATAATAATGCTGTAGATTTTCTTTAAGTATATGTAACCGGTCACGCAAAGATTAGATCTTGAACAACAAATGTACTTAAAATGTAAATCACTACTTCATGATCTCTCGAACGCATTGCCAGGTCTTAAATACTCATTCCACTAGCTCAAGTACATTACATTCTTATTCTGAAATCAGCGCTAACTTAACCAACTGTATATGCTAAACATGGCGGCATAAATTTTCAGATCTTCCCTTATGTGACAGAGATCAATAAATCCAAAGTCAACATTCCAAGAATTTGTTTCTTTTCAAAACTCTTCACATCACCGTGAGCCAACACATACTCAATTTCTTGCCAAGTTTCTTGTCACATGGAGTCAATTTTTGCATCACCAAACTTTGAACAGAAGCAACAAAAATATTTACATTCTATGTAGACAATTGTATATACACATCATTCGTGCCACATAAACGTTTTTGAGTGTCACAACTTGTGAAATGAAGTCATTGTGATTCTGATACTCGATTTTGACTTGGATAAATATGAAATTAATGACCTTGAAATGACAATCATATTCGTACGTACATTAAGATAACCTTCTCTCGATATACGAGGTATGATCAAATAGTTTTTCGCCCCATGTACTTAGGAATATCCAAGATAGAAAGAATTATCATTATTTTCATATGATCTCCCTTCATCTCAATGCATTTTCTACATGTCTGTTGCAATTTGTGAAACCTGCCAAAATAGAATGTTTCATTTTGGTCCCTTAAGTATTCATATACAGCGTCCATGACACACTCATTGCTTCCAAATTTCTTACTACGTAGGTAAGAGTTTAGTTTTGGGAACAAATAGAAGTCAAATAGGGCTAAATTGGAGAACATGAGGTACAATATAGAACTTCGGAGCTGCATTCCGTCTCAACTGTCATTGCAGCTTGGGAAGTGCATTACCCTGCAAGAACATAACACCTCTGGTTAGTTATCCTCTACTCTTTTTCACCTTCTGTCACCGTAGAACGTCCAGACTCTTAATCATCTTCAGTGTTCTCCCTCCTTCTTCTACATTTAGCAGCCCGTGTTTTTAAAGAATACTATAAGAAGGTGACTTTCATGAAGTCCTTATAAATTGTTTTGGGCCCTTATTCCCTTCTTACATAGATACTTAATCATTGCTCTTCAGTTTTCTTCATTTTAGCGGTTTGGCTAACCCTTTTTAATATAACAGAGAATTCCGTGTATAATCTAAAGCTTTGTAATACTACTCTTTCTACCCAGAACGTTCAGTATGAATAATGGCTTGATTTGAGTTTATATATATTCTATGCATTTAATGCAACTGGACTGGACTGGAAAATATAACTCAAAACAACTCAAAAACAGAGACTGTACAAAAAGACTGTAACCACTCATGTTGTTTTACAACTCATGTGTTCAGGTTTGAAATGCGGGGATATTCCACTTGATAAAAACTTCTACTGCTAGTATCGTTGCGCAATGCTCAAATATTCAAGTGGTCACTGTTTCAGGTGGGTAACAGAGCCCACTTACAGATATAATGAAATGCTTTTATATGTCCGCAGTTATAAAATCTGAATAACTTTATATTCTGTAATTGAAATAAAAATGTCAGATGTCACGTACTACGTTATGTTTAAAAGCGTTTCGCTACGCTTATCTGGCATTTATAATTCCACATAAATAGACATATTGATGTAGAAAATACATAACAACGATCAACTGCACGGCGGATCCAGAAATTTTGTCGCGACACGAGTCGAAACCCTTGGTCCACTCCTCTGGATCCGCGAACGAACTTGTAAGAGGGATGAGTCGTGTCCTTACTGGTATTGGTCAGTCGGATGCATCAATGCGATTCTACATCTTGGAGAAACACAAGTGAGTATGTTTCTTCAGTGGAATATCTCTTATCCGTATTAGAACATGAAAATGAACATATAACATTTTCTTCCCATCTTTGATGTATGCAACATTCCTATAGCCGTACTCATTCTAAGTACATTTTATCAGTAGTCTTTGTTTCACTTAAACAGTATTGTACGTGTATTTCCGGAAGGGGTAAAGAGTCTCGTTTCCTTTTTGTAGAAAATGGAACTTTTCAAATTTTAATATAGTTTCATACGAAAACACAGTGTATACAACACACACATACATCGCCATAGAGCCCCAAGGACATAAGACGTTCTTACGTCTAGCCTAATTATAACTTTAGAAACTTAATATGATCGTGATGCTTGAGGCGCTCATGATTAAGGTTTCTGAACTCTAACGAGTTTTTCTTCTTTTAAACTTTTTAATTTGGGAAGAATGGTAGGTCATTCGAGACCAATGATCTCTGAGAGAAATTTACCTGAAGATCAGTAAATAACAACAGATGTATATATCTAAGTCAACCTCTTTTCTATTAATTGAAGAATATAAGTATTCATACTACTGACATATCGTAAATGTTTTCAGAACTGTTAATGTATCTTGTATATACAATCCTTTCAAAAGAGGAAAGACAATTTTTTTCTGCAGTGTTGGTCAATGATATTGAACCGGTGTCATGCGACCAAGAAAAGTGTATATTACTAAAATGTTTTGTCTATTAGGAACTACATGTCACAACTTGTCATCCATATGGTGCTTTATTTGAATTACGAACGATGAGGAAAGCCTTATCCATGAATGTCTTGTTAGAACATAACATAGAAATCAGGAATCAAAAGTCTTCAAGTTAAGCATATCTCTGAAGTAATGTAAATGAACTCCGATATCTAACTTTGGCATCATGTCATGTTCTGCGATGTCTGTGCTTTCGTTTATTCCTATTTTTTTTTAAATAAGCTTTCCGCAAGTGATCTTTCACAGATAATGGTGTCAATGCATGCACTTCTACTATAACAATCGATCTTGTATTTTTAACTATTGTACCAATTGTCTTTTGCAGATTTTAAATTTACTGTTCGTTAACCTCACGTTTGATTACGGAAAATCAAAAATATTTTTAATTATTTTGAAGTAAATACTGTATCGCACACAGGTGAATAACACTCGATTTGTCGTAAGTACAAATGGTCATTTAGTGTTTTTTTTGGTCTTCTTAGTTCGATGCAATATCAGTTTTATTGGTTTGATTGGAAATTTCATACATTAAAACTGTGTAACATGTTTTGGCGTTAAATGTAAAGCATTTTAGATTATTTTGCTTGTGAGTGGACAAGTTCTAAGGTTCAAAGACGCCATTCTGTAACAACTTATAAATGTGGAAAAAAACCCTTGAAATAATTAATCACTATTTGTATTAATTTCAGTCTTCCAGTATTTAATTCATATGTTTTTTCTCCTTTACATCCGCTATTGACATTATATATCCCTTAAAACTAAAAGAGAACCATAATTGAAAATGTCATTTCACACGCGGGTTTTACTTGCAATAAATCGTTGTTATTTTTATCATAGGAATTTTTCTCCAAACAAAATCCTTACTATTTTGTTAAAAGAAGCTTAGATGGAAATCACTAGTAAATTAGGTACAACAAAATGTCATCTTTATTTTGTTCGGACATGTAAAAATGATAAAATAAATCGACATTTTCCGTGACAGGAGCGAGGTTGACAGTAATTTACATATTTGTAGACTTAGTGAAATTATTGTATCGACAGCCGCTCAGAGTTTTTATAGTGACAAATTGATAACAATATCATTCATTTATTATTACAAAATTATTTATGGCTTAATGATTATAACAGATTTGCGTAGTATTGCAATAACAGTATTGCGATTTTATGTCATCAAATTTTTTGCTAGGTACATTATGCAGCATATGACAACAAAATGAATTATGGTAAAGAATTCCAAGAAGGAGTATATATTTTGCAAGAGATGGCTTGTTGGGACAAAATATTCAAAGAAATAGTGCCTTACTGACTTTTCAAATAATGGTAATTTGACAGGAGGCATAAATTATATGAATATTAGCCTTGAAATCAGCAATGACGATGCTAGTCTTATATAACATCACAGTATTAAGTACTTACCCAAATGAGGATAAGAAAGTATCATACAGGCATCAATGTTCAAACTAGTCGACATCAGTCTCTGTTCAAGTTCCATATTTACAAACACACATATGCTGGTCTTGACCAGACGTAATTCGGTGCATATGATAATTTATGAAAATAAATTTAACAATATGTCTGCCATCATATTAATTTTATTTAACTTATAATCTTTAGCCCTTAAAATACCACAAACGACTGAAGATGTCATTGAAGTGTTAAATCTAATTCAGAAAATATCTCATTGAAAATGCTCGAACGTGAAGCATGTCGACGAGGGCAGCCAGTCCTCCTTACGTATTCAGAGAACTGGTGGTTTGGACACCTTCCGTGTGTAAAACTGCCCGTGGCATATGCTATGAATTTACGAAGATATTTGCGGTACAACTGACTGAAAGGTACACTTTAAAACATAACCATTTGACACATAATAAAAGTCGATCACTTCAAACGCTATCGTTGCTATTGCGCAATTTACATTTACAATGACTGAGTGCAGTATTTGATTGTAAGAAGGTCGTACTTTACCGAAGAACGTTAAATTATCCACCTTTAAATAAATATTATTTATGAATAGAATGTTTATATATGTCGATTTATGACAGTGTGAATGTGGTAATATATACAAGGCGGTCTTCAAGGATTGACTGACAGTAATATGTGAAAAAATGAACAATTACTAAAAATAACCATCACGCATGTTCCCCGATTTTGATATTTCCAGATAAAAATTAAGTGAAAGACGCTCAAAACAAATTCCATCTGACATGACTTATAACCAAAAGGTGGATTGAATATATATATATATATATATATATATATATATATATATATATATATATATATATATATATATATATATATATATATATATATATATATATATATATATATATATATATATATATATATATATATATATATATATGTATACCAAATATATTAACTTTTAGCTAATTAATGACCCAATCTGACTGAAAGTGCTTTCTGTATAATAAATGTCATAAATACTGTGCTATCAGCATCATGTAATAATGATATTGGCGTCACACTTGTAAACATAAAACCTTGTAATGACATGATATAAGGATACACTATTTATCTTTCCATATTTATTAACTTAGCATGAAAAAGGTTATTCATTTTGTTCTCTCTGTTCTAATGTAGTGTAACACGTATGCATTCTTTTATAACTCTGTTCTGATGTAGTGTAACACGTATACATTCTATTATATCTCTGTTCTGATGTAGTGTAACACGTATACATTCTATTATACTTCTGTTCTGATGTAGTGTATCACGTATACATTCTATTATACCTCTGTTCTGATGTAGTGTAACACTATACCTCCTATTATACCTCTGTTCTGATGTAGTGTAACACGTATACCTCCTATTATACCTCTGTTCTGATGTAGTGTAACACTTATACATTCTATTATACCTCTTTTCTGATGTAGTGTAACACGTATACATTCTATTATACCTCTGATCTGATGTAGTGTAACACGTATACATTCTATTATACCTCTGATCTGATGTAGTGTAACACGTATACATCATATCATACCTCGTATACATTCTCTTATACCTCTGTTCTGATGCAGTGTAACACGTATACATTCTATTATACCTCTGCTCTGATGCAGTGTAACACGTATACATTCTATTATACCTCTGTTCTGATGTAGTGTAACACGTGTGCATTCTATTATATATCTGCTCTGATGTAGTGTAACACGTGTACATCCTATTATACCTCTGTTCTGATGTAGTGTACAATGTATACATTCTATTATACCTCTGTTCTCATGTAGTGTATCACGTATACATCCTATTATACCTCTGTTCTGATGTAGTGTAACACATATACATTCAATTATATTTCTGTTCTGATGAAGTGTATCACATATACATTCTATCACACCTCTGTTCTGATGTAGTGTAACACATATACATTCTATCACACCTCTGTTCTGATGTAGTGTATCACGTATACATTCTATCATACCTCTGTTCTGATGTAGTGTATCACATATACATTCTATCATACCTCTGTTCTGATGTAGTGTATCACATATACATTCTATCACACCTCTGTTCTGATGTAGTGTATCACGTATACATTCTATCACACCTCTGTTCTGATGTAGTGTAACACGTATACATTCTATTATACCTCTGTTCTGATGTAGTGTAACACGTATACATTCTATTATACCTCTGTTCTGATGTAGTGTAACACGTATACCTCCTATTATACCTCTGTTCTGATGTAGTGTAACACGTATACATTCTATTATACTTCTGTTCTGATGTAGTGTATCACGTATACATTCTATTATAGCTCTGTTCTGATGTAGTGTAACACGTATACTTTTTATTATACCTCTGTCCTGATGTAGTGTAACACGTATACATTCTATTATACCTCTGTTCTGATGTAGTGTATCACGTATACATTCTATCACACCTCTGTTCGAATGTAGTGTATCACGTATACATTCTATTATACCTCTGTTCTGATGTAGTGTAACACGTATACATTCTATCATACCTCTGTTCTGATGTAGTGTAACACGTATACATTCTATCACACCTCTGTTCTGATGTAGTGTAACACGTATACATTCTATTATACCTCTGTTCTGATGTAGTGTAACACGTATACCTCCTATTATACCTCTGTTCTGATGTAGTGTAACACGTATACATTCTATTATACCTCTGTTCTGATGTAGTGTAACACGTATACATTCTATCACACCTCTGTTCTGATGTAGTGTATCACGTATACATTCTATTATACCTCTGTTCTGATGTAGTGTAACACGTATACATTCTATTATACCTCTGTTCTGATGTAGTGTAACACGTATACATTCTATTATACCTCTGTTCTGATGTAGTGTAACACGTATACCTCCTATTATACCTCTGTTCTGATGTAGTGTAACACGTATACATTCTATTATACTTCTGTTCTGATGTAGTGTATCACGTATACATTCTATTATAGCTCTGTTCTGATGTAGTGTAACACGTATACTTTTTATTATACCTCTGTCCTGATGTAGTGTAACACGTATACATTCTATTATACCTCTGTTCTGATGTAGTGTATCACGTATACATTCTATTATACCTCTGTTCTGATGTAGTGTAACACGTATACATTCTATTATACCTCTGTTCTGATGTAGTGTAACACGTATACATTCTATTATACCTCTGTTCTGATGTAGTGTAATACAAATAGGAGACGCTTATTCTTTATTATCTTTTTAATAATAATAATGTTGTCCTATAAACTGCATAAAGATATCTTTAAATCAGAGTTAGTTGGATTCACTAGATTATCATATTTCAGATATATACTTTCTGCATGTTCTCCTGTAGCATTTTACTCTGACCAACAGGGCCTTGGGGACTATATGAAAAGACATCGATTAAACTCTTTCGATAGATAATGTCCTGAACCTCTTCTCCTGTGACTGTTAGTCGGAACTATTAAAAATCATGCATCTTATCCCGAATTCAGACAGACAAAGCACGGCTATGTCGCTTAATTTTAACGACAATGATGAAAACTTCTTGACCAAACATCTGTTTCCAGTTGGCATACGGTAGAATATACGTTTTAAACATAGACACGTTTGAAAATATTTTATTATCAGATGATTATTAAACTACTTTCACAACATTTGATTTTGATCTATGATGAAAGTGTTAGTTTATAATTGTATTAATGTCTGTATATGCACTACATGGATGTTTTGCATTCCTTAATTCGAGTTCAGTCAGTAGACTTGACTAATGATGTAAACAGTTCCAATGATTAATCTGTATACGTGCTTTCACAAACACTTTTTATTTTATTTATAATCAGGCGATAGCTTTGGCACTCAATGTATCATAGTATCAATACTTTTCACGATAGAGGTCCGCTATGTTTTAAATGAACAATGTTTGCTTCTGTAATGAAGATACTTTAAAATCCATTTGCCCTCTTTTAATCTATGGAAAATATATCCAAAGTACAACCGTTAAGACATCAAGACACCTATGCCAGTAAATTGACTGTAATGGTGTTATGTTATTTTAGTTTACGGATAGGGTACATTCGAGTTTCGTCCTCTTTCGATGTTCTCGTTTCTACATAACATTACTACTTAAAGTTCTATTGAAACTAAAATTTTCTCTCATTTAAAATGCATGGATTTACAATGTCCTAAATGAAATCTCCAATCCTTATCTTACATTTAAATGCAAAGTACTTTAATGACATTTTCGAATAAAAAGGAACCAAGTTTATTTTCTTAGCAATTAAAATCGTTCAAGTTGGAATTTGAATTATATAATTACTATGAGAAATGTACTCACTGCTTGCATTTTACAACAAAAATTATCTGGTTGCATGGGTGTTTCTCAGCAACTTTTAAAGTCCTCTAATATTGAGTAATTTCAATAAAACTTAGCACTGTTATTCATTGTGTCATTTATGTAATTAAAACATCTGATCAGAATTGGTGTACACAGTGACCCCTTTAGCCCAAAGACTTCAGTTTCCTGCCATGTTTCATGTACCACGCATATGCATATAGGTTCCCAAAATGTATGCGGTCTTCTTCCTAAATTTATTTAACAGTGAACCTGTTTATGTTGATTTGAACATGCATCCATGTTGAAAGATTTGTAAAAATGATAAAAATGAAATTGAAGCTTTTTGTTGTATGCGCGAGTTTGCCATGAGGTTAAGATTTTGTCATATATATATATATATATATATATATATATATATATATATATATATATATATATATATATATATATATATATATATATATATATATATATATATATATATATATATATATATATATATATATTTACGACTAATTAACCAAAGTGGGTCAAAAACGCATAAAGCTTCTTAGCAGTGGTACTTAACTAAGACAGATACCCTCCCCCCCACACCCCCAATTTCTTCGAAATTTGGTGACAAAATATATGATACTTTAATACTCTCTCTTTCTCTCTTTGAATCCAAAGATTGTGGGAGTTTAGACAGTAGAACCGAATCACGAGTTTTGTATTGATGAAAGATATTTGGCATCATCGGTTCCAGATTATTGGTGCGCACTTTCTTGATTTTGCAACAATAAAATTGGGACCGAATGAAAAGTTTGTTTCAAAGAATCATGGCATTCATTGAAGTTTTTGCAAAGTATTTATTGAAAACTTTTACAAGATATGTTTTGTTTAAGTAAGACCAAATGCCTAGCATAAACACATCAAATCACAGATATTAAAATGATGAAAAAGAGTCTGTTAGGAGACAGCACCAGATATGTTTCCATGCAATTGTTATATTACTAACAGTTGTTATATAACAAAATAATACTCTATTAACGTTTCTGGTGTAATAAATTTTTATGACCTCTCTTCTTGAGAAACCTGTTGATCCTTGTTCTATATATGGAGGATTATTTATTGATTTTTAAATGTGTGTCCTTTTATTGTGCTGCTTTTGCGGTGAATGAAAAGGTGGGCGCCCGTAAACCGGTTAACCACACAAATTGAGTGACATAAATAGTACTTAGATAGATTCTTTGGTTCACTTTTGGTCATTTTGGTTTCAGCACTGCTCTTCAAATATTTTTATATTTTTGGAATTCCAATCATTTGGCCACGAGCATCACTGAAGAGATATAAGTTGTCGAAATGCGCATATGGTACACTAAATTAAAAAGTCTATATGTTCTATATTTATTATAACCACTAGGCCGGTGTCACTGCTGGTAGACTGATAGTCCCCGATGGCATCATAAGTCTAGTTTTCAGTGCTTTTGTACTGACATGAAATATATACTTCAAATTTTCAGTTGTCAAATTAAGTAAATCACTCTAAAACTAAGGTGTATCTCCCTCATGCATATCTCTGTCCTCAGATAGATTCTTTGGTTCACTTTTCGGTCATTTTTGTTTCAACACTGCTCTTCAAATATTTATATATTTTTGGAATTCCAATCATTTGGCCACGAGCATCACTGTAGAGGCATGATTTTTCGAAATGCTCATATGGTGCACTAAATTAAAAAGTATATATGTTCTATTTATTATAACAACTAAGTCGGTGTCACTACTGGTAGACTGATAGTGCCCGAGGGCATTTTAAGTCTAGTTTTCTGTACTTTTTTACTGACATGAAATATATACTTCAAATTTTCAATCATCAAATTAAGTAAATCACTCTAAAATTAAGGAGTATCTCCCTCATGCATAGCTTTGTCCTTAGATAGATGCTTTGGTTCATTTTCGGTCATTTTGGTTTCAACATTGCTCTTCAATATTTATATATTATGAGAATTCCAATCATTCGGCCACGAGCATCACTGAAGAGACATAGTTGTCGAAATGCGCATCTGGTGCACAAAATTAAAAGGTACATATGTTCTATATTTATTGTTACTTCAATTGACCGTCCTAAATCGGTATCGTAACCGCAGCAAAATCGCATATTTTTGTTATGCCATTTTTCAGTGTAATCTACTATTATCATGTTGTGTGTAAGTCCTTGGTGATTTGTATCATACAGCTTTGTTAGATGTCTTCTGTTTTTTCTTTTACCATGCTTCCATTTGACTTCCATTTAAATGAAGGATCGAATATGCGACATAATCTCATTATGAACTGCAATACCCTACGCCATAAAACGTAACGTACATCTGGGGATTGTAAGATCAACATTCTCACCTGACAGCGAACCAGGCCCGGTAAATGTCAACAATATATAAATATCTTCGAATTATTCGCAAGACGCCAGCATCAACGCCAGTGTTCAATTCAGAACTCTTTAGAAGAAAAAATACATTTTTTGTATCAAATTCACGATTCAAATTGTACAATGGGACTATGGGCCTGTTAAGGTATATTGTAAACATGGACCAAAAGAGGTATTGTATGCCGAATATTAAAGTAAAATACGAAAGTAACTGGTGTCACATGACTATGGCACTAACAACAATGTACCACAGTGGACATTCACGGACCCCTGAAATTCAGAGGTGAGACCAGGTGCCCGGGAGCAACAGACATATAGATCAAGCCCAAGAAGAATAAGCACATTAAAAGGCATAACTTGGAATTGATTGTAATGTGGTAGCGGTGATACAGGTGTCCTATTGATGTGAACCGTAACTCAGTTGATGTTGTAAACTGGTTTAAAGGCTCACATTCACAGAGAAGCAGTATAATCAAAAACACATTACAAGAATTAAAATTTAATTCTCAGTATGGACGACATGGATAACAATGGGTACGCAATTACTGTAAGGCTTCCATTACCACAAATAAGTAATGCAATCCATTTTGAAAGTGCTGATATGCGACGCACATCTGCTCCTCTCACAAGGCCATTTAAAAACTGCTGGATCAAATTTACAAAATGAGAATAAATATACAAGTAATTTCCATTGAAAACAACAAAACATGCTCATGGTAAATGATACGAAAGAAACATCAGTTGTAGAAATGCGCATACGGTAGACCAAATTTTTTCACGTATATATGTTATTATATCTACTGTTATGACCTCTCATGAATGTGTATCATTATATCACAAGTGCATTAGAGGGACTTCTAACATCTTCCCACATAACATATGGCGTCCTTTATGTTATCAATTAAAACTATCATAAATGGCTATTTCTGTCATGTCATGTGTGCGTTTTATTATTATAAAAAGTTCCGCATCCCAAAGAAACAAAACACTTCAGACCCCTCATACAAGATATTAATACACTGCTGACATTCTCCGTCATGAATGACAGATTATCTTGATGATATGAGAGTAAGTTCCGTATTTTACCGTTTTCACACTGTAGCGTCTTTTCGTCATAGACACTCCTTGATGATATTGCAAACCCAGCAACGACGACTTGATGGTCATTTTTCTGTCATCAGGAATGATATAGTTCCAGGCTCCACTGATTTGGTGAATGATGAAACCCTTAAACAACAACTCGGGATCGTAATTTGGCACATCAAGAACGAAAATAAGAATCCTGTAGCAGGGTAAGCGATTCAGGAACTAGATGATGAGATTCTATATTATGATCCAACAAAAGGTTTTATTACATCTCTCGATTTGACGCTAGCAACCGCACGTTTATACACAAAAATAAAACGTCGATGTCTATCAGTTAGAGAGATGTGGACACAAAGAGACCAATTTTCACACCAACAAATTCCAGTTGAAGATCATGAACAAAACGGATTCTAGACCACTATTGGAATGCTTTATATATAGAGGGCATGCTCTAAATACGAAAATTTCGTCTTGAGAGCGATGCTTCTTGCCACGAAACTATTCTCGCATGGAAATATTGAGGAACGTTTGAAATTGTCATTGAGGAAGTTCTATGGTCGATATAGGGATCTAGTGCAATTTCAGATTCCTTTTTCAAGAATGTTAACAGATGTTTTGGGACCTGACAATACAAACTAACCATCTGAACTTTTTGACTATACTTAATTTGACTTTATATATATACACAGACATTTGTTCACGTGCATTTCCAACACCGGAATTTCAGTTAAACAACATTTCTTGCCTTGAATGGGGAAGTTTGGCTCCGTGTTCTTGTCTCCTTCGCATGTTCATGTGTGTAAATTTATGTGTTTACTTCCTCGACTTGTAAAGTTGTTGCAAGACTTTTGCGACGGGTGTTTCATGCAACCAGGGGACGCTTACTCCTCTCGGGTACCTGGTCTCGCTTCGATTTTATTGGGGTTCGCTTGGATCTAAGCTATATGACAAAATTGGCAACTTGGATCTAAGCTATACGACAAAATTTGTAAATTGGATCTTAGCTTTACAACAAAATTAGTAACTTGGATCTAAGCTATACGACAAAATTGGTTACTTAGATCTAAGATATACGACAGACTTAGTTACTTGAATCTAAGATATGCAACACACTTAACTGGATCTAAGATATACAACAGACTTAGGTCCTTGAATCTAAGATATACGGAAACTTTTTACTTGACTGGCCGGCGGGAGATACTTACTTCTCCATGGCACTTAATCCTACATCATTTTTTTTTTAACGGAGATCAATACTTGTCTCTAAGACACTACAGCTAACAAGTGAAATATAGGGTGACTTGAAAGCTGTAGTGTCTTTGTGCTTTATATGTTTGTCTAATTTGTCTTTATTTTCTACAGGTATTTGTTCGGAGATCCAAGGTCCATAGTACACCCAGGTGTTTCGCTGATTCTATTTGTGCTTTATATATATATATATATATATATATATATATATATATATATATATATATATATATATATATATATATATATATATATATATATATATATATATATACAACAGTTGGGTGGAATGCTACTTAACACAAATACATAACTACATTTTTTGGCAATTGTAATTGTAAATATAAAGAAGTGAATAAATGAATAAAGTAATATATATATATATATATATATATATATATATATCTATATATATATATATATATATATATATATATATATATATATATATATATATATATATATATATATATATATATATATTCAACAAAAGATGGGCAGAAATCCTCCATAACTGCTCGTCAAAGCTTCTTGACCTATGTTTAAGTGCTGACCGTAGCAAACTCAGTAGAATTCAAAATACCATCCACAAATCTACTGAGATACTTTCTAACAGACTCAGCAATGATGATTTTATCACCAGTGGACAGATCATCCAACATTACAATACCAAATTGTCCAACCAGCTTCTTCAGAAACAGCAAAAGAAATTTGCCCGTGATGGAATTACCTATGTACCATCCACGAATGGCCCACCTAGCGTCCCGCAGAGTTCCGGCAAGCGTAGCCGCAATAGACGTTTTAAACGTCGAGGTAAGCACAGGAGATCTACCTCTAGTGCTCCGTGTGTCGCCCAAGAGGATAAAAGAGAGGTTCTTAATCTCTCTGATTTTCCTTTGTCAGATAGTGACAAGAAGCTTCTCTCTAGGGGACTCTCTTTCTGCCCTATTCCGAGAGATATTAATGAAAGGGCGGTCAGAGAAGATGTTCGTGCCTTTTTTCGACGTCTGCGCTTGAAGGAATATTTCAGTCGACGCAACAAAACACAAGATGCCATAGAAGAAGACTCCGGTTCGGATGAGGAGGATTGTGACAGGTCTGAGAACTATAAGCCCAATCCCTTTGCAAAGAAAAGCACGTGGGAACCCGGACCCAGCAAATGTGGAGCCTTGGAGGCCTATATCGATGCCATTGAAGATGATGTAGAAAAACTGCTGTGTTCAAAACCGTGTCGTGCCAAAGACAATTTAGATCGGAACGAGAGAAAGTGTTTGCAAAGCCTAAAAGACAACGACTCCATAGTCATTAAAAAGGCCGATAAAGGATCTACTGTAGTAGTTTTGAATAGATCCGACTACATTATGGAAGCCAATAAACAACTCTCTTGTTCCTCTTTCTACAAGAGACTCGACATGGACCCTACATTTGAATTTGCCAAAACTATAACTTCCGATTTGCTTAAGATGTGCGAGGCAGGTGAGATTGACAATGACACAACAGACTACCTTTGTCCTGAAAATCCCAGGTCGGGGCAATTTTACCTGCTACCTAAAATCCACAAGGAAGGCATTCCTGGTCGTCCCATTGTCAGCGCTATCGGCCACCCCACTGAGAAAATATCGCAGTTTTTAGACTACCACTTGCGTCCTCACGTTGTACAATTACCATCCTATCTCCAAGATACAACGGATTACATCAATAAAACACCCAGCACTAACTTACCCCCCGGTACCCTTCTTGTGACTATGGATGTCACCTCTCTATATACCAATATCCCTCACGACGAAGGAATAGAGGCTTGTAGAAAGGTATGGGATTCCAGGAAAACCAAAACGCCCTCCACTGAATCCCTGGTAAAGCTCCTGGAACATACACTCAAACTTAACAACTTTATGTTCAACGGAGAGCATTACCTGCAAGTCAATGGTACATCCATGGGAACAAAGATGGCGCCCTCCTATGCTAACATTTTCATGGGTGAGTTAGAAAAAAGACTCCTCAGCCAAGCCCCAACCAAACCCATGAGCTGGCTCCGTTTTATTGATGATATTGAAATGAAATGGACAGCAGGTAGAGAAAAACTTGATGAATTTATTAATTTTGCCAACAACTTTCATCCCTCCATAAAGTTCACTGCCGATAACTCAGAAACCACCAATGTCTTCCTGGACACCAGATCCACTCTGTGCAACGGAAACATCACTTTTGACTTGTTCACCAAACCTACAGATGCACACCTCTACCTTAGACCGGACAGTTGTCATCCGCCCCATGTCTTCAAAGGTATTCCTAAAAGTTTGTCCACCAGATTACGACGAATATGCTCTACTGATGACTTGTATAAGACGAGGAGTTCAGAACTCAAACAGAGACTTTGCCACAGAGGATATAATAAAAACTCCGTTGACAAAGCTATCTCCAATGCCATGTCAACCAGTAGAGCAGATTTGCTGAAATACAAAACTAAGGACACTGCCCCCAGAATACCTTTAGTCATCACCTTCCACCCAGCTTTGCAAGGCCTATCTACAATCCTACGCAAGCACCTGCCTACCCTCCACAATTCCAAACGTATGGCGAAGGCCATCCCATCACCTACTATGGTTGCCTACAGAAAGCCTAAAAGTATTAAAGATCATGTAGTCAGATCAAGGCTTGACAATCCACGACCAATTGGTTCGTTTACGACATGCAATGACAAACGCTGCAAGCTGTGCCCCCACTCAGACACTACATCCACCTTCAAAAGTTCTGTAATCGGTAAGGAGTACAAGATTTTGGATAAACTCTCTTGTAAATCCAAAAATGTGGTTTACCTTATCACATGCAAGGTGTGTAAAAAACAGTATGTTGGGGAAACAGAAGATGCTTTGAACATGCGAGTGAACAACCATAGGTCGTCCATCAAAACCAAGAAAATGCATCTGCCAGTAGCCAAGCATTTTAACATGGACAACCATTCTTGGGAGGACATGATTGTTGTGGCCATTGACCATAGTGCGATGTGGACAGTAGATGACCGAGTGGCGAAAGAGGGCTTTTGGCAACATAGGCTTCACACTATAGAACCAAGCGGTCTAAACAAAGTGTCAGATGTCCTTTTGATGAACAAGAAGTATTGACACCAGCATCCTATATTATGAAATAGAGCAGTCTGCGTCTGTTTGTCCCAAACACCGTATCTTTTGTGGAGATGCCCATTTTTGGGTAGGGTTTGGTATGGACAGACGATAGGAATCCGTGTCTTTATACTTGTCATGTAACTCGCCATCCAATATTACCACTTGTCTTGACAGGTTTTTTTTTTTTTTTTTTTTTTCTGTACTTACTTATTTTATCACTTATTTGTTTTTCACTCCCATTTATTTCTGTTATTTATTTTCTTTGTCCTTCTATCTATAACTTCTTATCACCTAGTCTAATTACCTTCAGTAGGTCAATGCAAATACATTTTAGGGGGCGCCACTTGACCTGTAAGCAAGCTGTCGGCTTGTGTTTGGCTCATTTCCTATTAGATAGCGCATAGAGAAACGCTCAATATGTAGCCAATTGAAGAAACCAGTTTTTATTAGACTAGTGCTTTGTATATATTTTCTATCTTTCTTTTCGTGTCTTTATATTTGTGTGAGTGTTTGTGTGTGTCCTGAAGAAGAAGCAGATTGCTTCGAAAATTTGGCAATTTTTTAATTGTTTTAGTATCGTTATCGCTTACCTGTGCTTTTATATTGACCCCTTTTTCTCGAGCGATTTGCATTAACCTTCATTGAGGTTGATCTGATACTTATGAATAGTGAATGTTGTTACAATTTCCTTTTTTGTGCTTTTATATATATATATATATATATATATATATATATATATATATATATATATATATATATATATATATATATATATATATATTATAACGTGCCGTAAATCGCTTGACCTTACCGTGTGATTGACAATTGCCGTTTCAATTGAGCATCTTAGTTCAGTACCGCAACAACGTTAAATGCATGTCCGTACTTTTTGGGGTTTTTTTCTTTGATATTTTTATACTTTGGCACCTTGTATTTCCGGTAATGAAAGGAAATTGCCATCGTAGATCGATGTATTGGTCAAACGTTTGCTTCGCTATGAGTTAAATACCATATAGCAAAGAGAAAAGGATGAACGGGACGTGAAACGCAAGGCAATGAATCCGCTGAACAGACTATTATGTAAGAAATAATTTATGATCTCAACGATTGAGACATTCAGCTTGGAAATAACGGCTGTTATCAATCTTGATTACGCTTCCCAATAGTGATGTAGCATTTCCATGATTCATTTGACACAGAGCACTGTATGGCTCGAGTTTTTGATACATCACAAAAACAAAGAAAAAGAAATTGAAATAAATACCCCCCTAAATAACAACAATCCCTGCCCCATTAAATCCCCCCCTCCCAAACCCCTACATAATAAGTGAAATAAATAAATAAATAAATAAAACAATTAAAAGAAAAACAACAACACCCCAACCTAAAAACAAAAACAATTGAGTCCCCAGGTCGAAAGTCATTTTATCGATAGAAGCTCTCGTCGTAAAGAACCAAACATAAAATAAATAAATAAATATAAATTCAAAAGAAAAACAACAACACCCCCACCTCAAACCAAACAGTTACATGTAAACCCTCGGGCCAAACGTCATGGTATCAATTGAAGCTCTGGTCATAAAGAACCTAAAAGTGAAAAATCAAAGCCCTACTCCTATTGATCTAAAATATTTCAAAAAGTAAAGTTTATTGAAAGTAGGTAAGAGTCGAAGGGCAAGATCACTAGGTCAAGAATCATGTCATAATTTGGTGCACAAAATTATAGTGTATTTATATTCTAATATTTATTATGATTACTAGGCGGTGTCACTGCTGGTCCATGGATAGATCTTGGAGGGCATCGTAAAGTTTAGTTTTCAGTGCTTTTGTACTGACGTGAAATGTATATTTAAACTTTTCAGTCATGAAAATTTGTAATCATTGTAAAACTAAGGAGTATCTCTTTCATGCATAGCTCTGTCCTTAACTTGATTGTTTGGTTCATTTTCAAAACACTGGTTTTAAAATCGCTCTTCTATATTTATATGTTATTAGAATTCCAATCATTCGGTCATGAATATCAGTGGAGAGACATAAGTTGTCGAAATGCTCATCTCGTGCACAAAATTATAACGTATATATGTTTCAATATTTATTTAAAGCTGTGGTCATAAGGACCTACCTGTGACGTATTATGTTTAAACCAAATGTAGATAACAAAAGAATGTGTGATCACCATACCCCAGTTCCAATATTTAAACCTATAAACAATGTCAGAGGAAATGGATATTGTAAGCTTAATAGAACATTATTGTTAGAATCAAATTATTGTTTTAAGGTCAGAGAAATATATAAAGTCCGATTATGAAGACGAAGATCCTCATGTGAATGGGAAAGAATAAAACTCAAAATTAAAAACTGTTACTCAAACTCTAGTAACACTTAAGGAAGAAAACGATTTTGTGATTCTTTATCTACATTACATGAACTTGCAGGTGAGATCAATTCTATGAGGAATAATAAAAATCCGGGCTCCGACCAGTGGCGTATTTAGAGGGGGTCGGACCCTCCTTTTGGTCACATATTTATTAATAGAAATCCAGCTTTTGCACCAAAAATAGCTGAGAAGTTTGGCTAATACCCATTTGGGCCACCTTTTCGGAAATCCTGGATCCGCCAAAGTCGACGGCTTACCCATAAAATTGTTTAAGATATTTTCCAATAATATTAAAGATATTTTTTATGAAGCATTGTTTAAACCTATCAATGAGAAGGTATTCCCTATAGACAAATGTCATACTTTATCTTCCTAATTGATAAGAAAGGGAAAAAAAATTTAAGAAAATTATAAACCAATAAGTCTTACTAATTGTGAATACAAAATTCTCGCTTTTGCTTTTTCGCTTTTTTGTATATGACTCTAAAACATTAATTTTGGGGATGAATGTATTCGATGGATTTAAATTCTATACTCCTACCCAATTTTTAGGTTGACATATTATGGGTATCTCTCAAAAATATGTTCAGTCCAAGACTGTCCAGCCTCTGCAATTTTGTTCATATTAGTCGGCACAGTTTTATCAGTAAGAGTAAAAAAAGTGAAATTAGGGGTTACCCTACAGGTAATGATAAACAAATAAAAATGACGCAGCATGCGGAAGATTGTACTAATGCTTTATCATTTTGATTTTGTTTAAGAAATGCTAACAACTATTGAACACTTTGGTTAAATCAATGGACTCAAACTTAATATGAACAAAAAAGAATGTACACTTACTGGGTCACTAAAAGGAAATTTTTTTAACATTCATGGTGTAAGAGTTGTTGAAATAGCAAATTGTTTGGGTATATATATGGATCATGACTTGAAAAAATGTGAAAAAAGAAACTGGTTAGATAAAATTTCTTCACAACATGGTTTCTAAATTCTTGGAAGCACGCTGAATTAACAATTTCTGAAAAAAACAATTTTAATAAATATGAATGGAGTATCAAAACTGATGTACTGATGTAGAATGGCAAAACTCTCAGACACCATGTCCTCATGTATGTAAAAAAAAAATCGAGTCCCATGCTCTCCGATTTAAAAAAAAAAACGTTGGTGTTCCATGCTTGTCATTAGACCTGTGAGCATAAACTGAGAGTTCACTTTAATATCAGAACTTTTCAATATGTAATATTGAAAGATTGAAAAGTGGCATGGATTTTATACAGTATATTCTTACTGAAAACTGCACTAATTTTACATGTGTATCAAACTATATACTCATAATAAATAAAATCAACCTTAAAAATTTCACTGCTCAATTTATGACCAATAGTCCAGGTCTATGACTGTATATATTATGATGTTGGTTTTGAATTGTTGTATATATGTTTAATACCCTTTGTAGGTTTGCTGCGGTATTGAATAAACTTTTTTGCTAGTGAATCTATTACTTTTTATTAGCTCAACGGAGCCAAATACTTAAGTGAGCTATAGTTATAGCGTCGTTGTAAACTTTTCACATTTTCGACTTCTTCTAAAGAACCGCAGAACAGATTTCTATGAAACTTGATAGGAATAAAGTCCTCATGATCCCTTACGAGTGTTGTTGTCCTTCGTCCCAATCCGTCAACAGCTGGCGCCACCATAGGCAAAAGTAGGTCACAGAGTGTATCCTCATTTGACAAGCTTCTTCTGCAGACAGATACAAACTGAATGCATAGGAATTACCTAGATGGATGTGTGAAGAAGTGTTATTTTTGGTTCTGTTCCGAAATCAAATTTCTGACGTTTTTGCAACATTGTTTAAATTCAGTAATTTAAATGCAGAAAAGTGTCATGTTTCTCAGTTAATTGATAAAGATGATTTCTTATGGACTACTTCGATCAAAGTTATGGTAAGGAATAATACTGTAGAAGAATTTTGTCAATATCTCATTTTTTTGGATTTTCATGAATTTTTAAGACTTCCAAATGAGGGTGTATAGGGACAATTCTTCACATTTTTAAATTCTGCTGTTATATCACATGAAAGATTTTGATGAAACATGGTATACATGAAGTACTATAGGTTCTCTATCAGTTTTGTACATTTCATCCAAATTGGTCAACAGGTGGTGCTACCATGGCTAAAACTAGGTTTCACAATGGTACATATACCACTTGGTAATTAAAATATTGAGGAGTAGCGGTTTTCATTTCTTTACACATCTAGATAAGTTTTTAGATGTTTCACAACACTCAACATATGAAATTAGGCCATTTTAAAAGAAACAAATCTGTAAAAATTCTCACATTTCTATTTCATACAATGTTGAGACGTTTTCTCTTTTTCTGCACTGAGATACATTAAAACTTTGATTTGTAGTTTTTCATGACTGCATATGTATGTTTATTTGAATGTGTAATTAAAATAAGAATAGTGTTTATGATATTTTGAGAAAAAAACGTAAAAGTGTTTTTTTTATTCTGGTCTGAAATAAAATTTGACATATTTTCAACATTTGTGTTGACTTAGTCACAGTAATGCTAAAATAAATGGCTTCTTCCTTCATGCATGACTGATCATCTAGGCACTCAGGTGAGCGATATATTGGGCCTCTTGTTTAAAAGAAAGTTCATGTCCCATGTTCATTAATACACAAAACAACCATGGTCCCATTACCTGAAAAGTTTTAAAAAGTCCTTGACCCCATGCCTTTTGCACCGGTCTTATGTTTTGATAAATTTTGACCGGTCCCAAAATGAACTTTCAGCGGAAAAAAAGAGTGACACAATTATCTTTTCTTTTATTTAATAAAGAATATGTGAAAAGAAACACATTAATTAGCATAATGAAAATGGTGTATAACTGATTTTACATCAAAAATCAAATTTCTGTATGTGTTAAAATGTACCGAGAAAAACTACAAGAATACGAGTGTTTTATCGGATTTGCCCAGATTTTATTCAGAGGTGTTTCTATACTTTGATTATTGTAAGACCTGAAGTCAATGTCTAGTGACGAATTTCTTTCTTAAAATATCTGGTACAATCATGTAAAAGATTTATACAATGGGAATGGTGCTTCCAAGATATTTCATACTTTTCTTGTATACTGAAAGGCAAACACATGTATTTTATATAAATATGTCATGTTAAAAAATGTCTTCAGTAAGTTACACATAAAATTTCCTGCAAAAAATTCCCGTTTGTTAATATCAAGGATGCTTCTTCATTTTTATTTTATGGGAACGGAACATTTTTCAGAAAGTGGAAAATCGTACAAGTAAATCTTTTACAATATATATTCAAAAGAAATCTATAAAACCACGTATGGAGAAAAATGGGAAAGATTATTTAATATGGAAATTTCTTGATGAAAATCATGAATATTTTTGACACCCAAATTTCAGAATTTTTAAATTTCAAATTATTATATGATGTTTTAAATAACAATCTTAAACTACGTAAATGGAATCCAAATGAAAATATTATTTGTCCATTTTGTACTTATTCAATAGAAAATACCGAGCATCTACTATATGAATGCAACTTGGTGCGAAATATGCTTGAAGGGAAATCTTAATAAAACGGTGATTTGTGAAATTCCCACTATTTAAGATGCAATTAAACTGTTAGTACAAGAATCACAGATCTGTGAAAGCCTAGAAAAGTATATCGATATGCTAATATTAAAGGGATAATTTAATTTCATGCAACCACAGTCTGAGTTTTATAC
The DNA here is from genome assembly GCA_035048485.1 of Pteria penguin. NCBI lineage: Eukaryota > Metazoa > Mollusca > Bivalvia > Pterioida > Pteriidae > Pteria > Pteria penguin. The sequence continues at coordinate 29,348,172 of CM068581.1, forward strand.
ACAAGAATTCTTTTCATAACTTATCACTGTTTGCTAAATTCATAAATCATTACATAAAATAATATTCCTTTCAATTGGAATCTACAATTCATATTCATACAAATATTTTGTTCTTTTTTCCACAGGAATAGAAACGTTAATTGAAATGGAATCTTGAAATGTTTATATTTGTTGTTGTTATTTTGTGTCATGCCAACAAAATGTCGACCAGGACAATTGGAAACAAAGAGTATTTTACGTGTCAACGTGCACCTTTTATAAGAACTAACAGAAATGTTTATGGATGGTTCATTTGTCAAGGTGCACCGTATATCAGACCAATCGGAAACGACAAGGAATGGTTTACATCTTAATGTGCACCTCACATACGACCCATCGGAAACAGCGAGGAATACTGTATGTGTCAAAGTGCACCTTACACCATTGGGCCAATGTACACCTTACGTCGGAAATGGCGAGGAATATTTAACGAGTCAATGTGCGACTTACATAAGACCCTTCGGAATCGACGAGGAATATGCTACGTAGCAACGTACACCTTACATCAGGCCCAACGGATACAGCGAGGAATATTTTACGTGTCAGTGTGCCCCTTATATTAGTTCGTTCTAACGGAAACGTTGAAGGATTGTTTACAAACCAATGTGCAACTTGGTACGGGAACTCGATCGGTAACTATCGTTTAATAAAAAAGATAGCACACCGGTGGCGCCCAGGTTGGTACTGGTTGACTTTTGAGTTAACATTTCCCCACTAAGCTACACTGTCTCGTTTTAGATGGGATCATATTTCGAACTTCAAGGAATGCTATAAAATAGGTTCAAGGATGCTATGTACATTGATTGTAATGGAACATAAGTCATAACATGAGATAACGTTAACATTTTTTTCAGGGACAAAATTACAGCCTGTAATACATCTTTCAAAAACTAATAAAGACGAAATAAAAGATTTTCCGACATGCCCTCTTGATTCAGCATTCTTCTACTCCAAGTTATTTAAGTGCCATTAAATATGCTTTTAAATCTATCATATTCGATCCACTTTCATTGATTGATTTACTATTAATATCTCTTGCTATTTGTCATGCTTATTTTGCCATACATATTGAAAAAGTATGCTATTGATTTGCTTTAGAATATTTACTGTTGAATTTGACAAAGATAAAAATAAGAGTGAGATTTTCTTTGGTCATTGTTTAATAATTGAATTATTTTTCTTTAATATTGCTCGATAATTTAACTCACAAATATTATTCAAGTCTATTTAAAATTTATCTTTAAAAGCTTAAAGCTAATTTTATTAAACAAATTAGGCCTTGAACATCATTGAGGAGACATTAGTTGTCGAAATACGTATCTGGTGCAGCAAATTTTAACAGGTATCTATGATTTGATTTTTTCCCTGATTTATTGTACTCTTTTCAAGGCTCTGAACTAACTATAATAGATGTAACTGAGAGGCTAAAAAAATGAATAAAGACGATCATATCCTTTCACACAAACAGCATATACCTCTCTGTAGTCAGATCAATCAGAAGTACCCCGCCGAGTTATGACCAATATGGTATTCTTTTCTATGAATTTTTCAATATTTAGATAAAGATACAAATAAATAAATAAATTAATTTCTTTGACGAAATATAAAACAAATAATAGAAACAGCATTATAAATCATTCAAGAAATGTGTTCTAATTTACTTGGCAGGTCAAAGAACAGTATTTAACGAGAGCCGTGATTGGCTGATGTGCTGAAAGTTTGATAATTTTACATTGAACCCTATGAGAAATGGAATTACTATGCTTTGACCTGGCAAGTCACAAGAAAGGAAAGTTGACATCATCGACTAAATCAAAAACAACTGCGGTTCGTGACCAAACTGTTCATTATTCATGCTGGAGATTTCATAGATATAGGGTCTTGTCCAAAAGGTAATCTGAAATAGATTCTCAAATATGAGTCAATCTGAGCATAGTTTGTGAGATATCTATGACACAAGGTCAAAATCAAAGATAAATACTTATGTGTTGTCACGCGAGTGTTTAATTGCCGATAGAGTATTCGGAAGATATCTCCAACATTGAATGAAATACAAATTCATTATGAAAAAATATTTCGTAATCGAACTAAACTTTTTGTGGTATTCACTAATCTATTATCAGGGTTCTTTATGTGATTATTTCTCGTAAGGAATTCTAATTACAATGTAAAAGTTTCTTTATGAAAAACGGAAAGATTTTTTCTCACTACAATGAGATTGAATACAAAAGATTTTTTTAAATCATATAGATAAGGTTTGACCGTGGGAAAAAATAATAAATGGAACTTAATTCTTCCACGGGAGCAAAGTTGTTTAATGAAAGTTTGGCATAGACTAATATGTAATATGGATATGTAACCGTGGTGGGGTATAATTAACATTAGTCACTGGTTGTTTGTATTGAAGATGCCTGTCAGGTTTCAGACCCTTATTGCAAGGTTTGTGTGAAAAAGGACCGGAAAACTAATCTCAAAGAGACTTTAGTAAGTGAACCACAGCAAATTGAAATTTGCTCCGCAGTTGTTTTATGTAAAGATATGTGCCGAATCTAATATGTCAAAGGACACTTTAAATGTCTATAGACATACAGACAGACAATCTGATCCCTGTACATCCCAAAAAAAATCACAAAAAATATTTTTATTGTGAATTCTAACATGCTCTTTGGAAAAATTGAATCATTCCTTTAGCGGATACAAAACAATAATGAAAAAAGCATTCTACAATTTCAAAACGTACACTAACTTGCATAAACTTTCAATATACAAATCTTTTTGCAGAACGCGTTTATAGTGGATATCAGTTAAATCTGTGTGTGCCATAATACGAAGGTTTTGCCTTAGTATGAAGGATTATTTTTCTGGTTAATACATATATTGTCAATAATACTGATGATAATTATACGCCTAAATATAATCTTATCTACGTGTGCGAGGACTATAACCCAGCGTATTCGACAATATGATATACATGTATATAAATTCAAGTTCTGATAAAGGAAGAAAGAAAATTTACTGACTCAGTCGTATGACAAGTCACCACGGAAATATTTAATATTTTAAAATGTAATGATACGAAAAAACACATAAGGTCATCACAAAAATAATGGATTATAGTGCCGTTACGATACCGACTTAGAATGACCATTTAATATGACAATTGTCAATCAATTAGTATGGTTAACCGGTTTACGGGCCCACCGTCCCACTCACCGCAACAGCAGACACATTTAAAATATAAATATTCCTCCATATAGAGATCAATTGTCAACAAGTGTCCAAGATGATAGGTCAAAAATATATGAATACATTTGGTAATGCAGAAAAATACCATAGTATAAATAATATATTAAACGACATCAAAATGAGGAAACAGTGATCTGTCGGTCTAGAAGCAAGCTCAGACCCATGATGTGTAGGAGTCCCAACTAACAGTCAGAAGGGACGAGCTTAAGGACCATGTCTTCTCTGAAGGAGGTTTCAACAAAGCTCCTCGTTTAATCCCTGTCGCCCTGTTAGTCAGCGTGCAACGTTCAAGTAAAGTCTGTATAAGGTTGTAGAGGGACCCAGTACAAGACTTATAGTATGCAGGACAATACAATAAATCCAAAATAAATAATTCACTATTCATTTTAAATGGAAATTTAAACTCAGATCAAAACAACTACAAAACTATTAAGGCTGATTATGTAAAAGTATTTCTAAAGATATTGACATTGCATGCTATTTTCCCTTAGCGCCTTCCGGGATCAAAATAATAAAAAGAATGAAGAGGTGAGTCCCCTCATCATACTCACCGAGTATAACCTTTAATTTTATAGCCAGATGTTGAATACTTATTGTACGCTTATAAGATCAAAACAAAGCATAGAAAAGAGATAAATGAATTTTACAACCTTAACATCTCATATCTATTATGCAAGGAAATGATGGGAAATCGTTTCTACAAAAATATAATCTAAACTTTCAGAATTACCTGCTGAACTTAAGATCAAGGGCACGACAGAGAGCAACACATTTGTATTATACATAGACTTACTGTTGTCGATCGGTATGGATTGTCATTTTATGACAAACGTGACAATTTCATCTTCCATATTCCTTATTTTCCCTTACCGAGTGACAACATCCTCTGATGAGTGTTTTGTTGCAGGATCAGGTGATTAAAAACGTACTACTCATACAGGCTTAATTAATGGAGCGCATGAAATCATCACTGAGGAAATTCTATGGTCGATACCTCAATATCTGGACAATTCGTCGCATCCATTTTGGGATTCAGCACTACCGAATTCACTGTGTTAAAACCTGATATCAAGCGCAACATTTCAAGACTTATACCTTGAATAAATATCATAATAAGCAACTGAAAAATGACATGATTTGATTATAACATTATTCACTACCTTCCATAGTAAGTATTTTTAGGATGGACTATAGGTTCAGATGTACAAGAGGAATGAAACTGTTTGGCCCTTGGCTTGTGGTGCAGATTGTTCAAGATATTGGTTTCGTCCTGCTGCAGTGTAAATGACAAAAGCGAAAGTTTCAGTTCAAAGAATATATTACATCTACATCTACAATTCATATGTTAACATTTTCTTGTGATAACTTTGTATTCTTGTTATAAAAACAGATCTACAATATTACCTCAAAGCCTTACATTAAAATTAGTACACAAGTTGTATATTTATGCTACTTTAGAATACACCAACAGGTATAAATGTCATTTTCATGGACATGGGTCCACTTTTAACAAGAAACAATTAAAGAGAGTATGGCCAAAATGCAAAGCAAATTCGAAACAAGGTCAAGGTCACACGGTCAAAAGTCATGGTATCAATTAAAAACATTCGTCATACAGAACCCTACTCCTATTGATTCAAAAGATATAGCCAAAGTTAAAATTTAATAAAAGTAAGTCAAAGCTCAATGTCAAGGTCACTTGTCAAAAGTCATGGCATAATTTGAAAGCTCTTGTAATAAAGAACCTATGTATGAAGTATTATATTTACACTTCTCTTACTTGCTGAGATTTTGTTAAAACCAGAAACTTTAACCAAAATGGACTAATTTTTGGTCTTTATACTATCTCTCACTTCTATCTCTTAATTATTCATATATATAGTGTTATTATAGAAATCTTACTTATGTTATTCATTTTATCTAAAAGAAAATATTTGTTATATCAGAATATAGAATGTAGATGGAATTCTGATATTTCAAGAAGAAAGACTTTGTTATGCATTTATGTCACTAAGTATATGGTAGAAGAGCGCTCATTGAAAATGTCAGTAATCCAGAGTTTATTGCATGCTAACTTTATATTACCTCCTGATCTCATCAGTTTTAACTAGGGTTCTGCCAATGTACAGTACAATTACTTCAACCCGAAACACTTTCAATGGAATCTATTTTTGTCATGTGAAAATATCTTTCAAGGGAATATCTTGGTATTCCGTTAAATTAGAGTTTGTACAAAATACATTATTGACACAGAATACTAATTGTAAGCACGAAAAAGTACATGGGGTTAATCCAGTCTCAAGGTTCTAAAATAAACCTACAATATCGAATAGAATAAATACGAATATCAATGTAAGGTGAGACCAGGTATCTGGGAGGAGTGAGTGTCTCATGCTTTCATGGTTTAGTAAAAAGTCCCGTATAAACCTATCAATTTCAGCACATATATTTACTGAAATCCGGTATTGTCAAACAGGTAAGAATGTCATTTTATATTATTATGTTGCATATCATGTCATGTCAATTAACATTTTGGAAAGAGGAACATCAAGCTCTGTGAGATCCCTTTGCCGACCAAACAATTTAAACGTTTCCCAACATATCCTTATGTGTAACGTTGCATGGGAAGTAGATTAGCTCTCAGGATGAAATCCACTTGGTTAGAACCTGGTATAGCTTATAAGCTGCGAAATAAAGCCAGAAGATGATGGTATGTTACCACTCAGGAAAGGAAAGTTAGTAATATTGAAATAAGAATAGTCACGTTTGTCATAAAGCAAGATGATATAGAGCCACCATTACTAATTGACAGAAGTAAATCGAGACATGAAGCAGAGGAGGTGCTCTCAGTTGTATCATTTATTTTGCCTTTAATGAGAAAGATGATGTCAAAGTGATCCTTAAAATCAAGACTAGTGATTGACAATACGTCGTTGATGTATCTGTATAGAAAGTTGAGTTGAGATGCTAACAGCTTCCTACTGTTGGAATCAATACTATATAATTCTGATTCGTATAGAATGTCATCCAGACGTGGGTGTGCAATTGGTACCATTGGATTGCCGACGATTTGTGAAAAAACACCCAACAACAACAACAACAACAACAACAATAACAAAGCACGAATATATTATCTATATGAAATTTCAACATATTGAAGATTTCTTCGGTGTATTTGTTTTGGAAGCACAGTGTTCTTTAACAAATTATGTATTGTCATGACCTAAAACGAGAAATTTTATCTGCAAAGCCATTTTTGTAAAAACAATACGTTTTGAATGATAGAGTCCATTCTGCTCTTCAGTTTTTGACAGAGATGGGTGTATAATGAGTTGAAAAGTCAAAACACTTGATGTTAGTAATGTTATGGAAAATACAAGGTTTGATATGTTCTTGAAGGTTCTTTGAATCCTTATGGATCTACGTCTGATTGATTCTGCTTGTGGAGTAGGCTGTGAAGCAGTGCATCTGAACATGTAGCATTTTCGTCAGTGTTTCGTCAATGTTTTGATTCTTATGGAACGCCAAATTAACATATATTCAAATAATTGTACCTATCTTCAAATAATTGCACCTATCTTCAAATAATTGTACCTATCTTCAAATGAATTGAAGATAGGTACAATTGAATTAAAGATAGGTGTAAATGAATTAAAGATAGGTGTAAATAATTATACCTATCTTTAAATAATTGAACCTATCTTCAAATAAATTACACCTATCTTTAATGGAATTGCACCTATCTTCAATTCAATTAAAGATAGGTTCAATTGAATTATACCTATCTATAATTCATTTGAAGATAGGTATAAATGATTTAAAAATAGGTGCAATTGACTTGAAGATAGGTATAATTGAAACATATCCACAAAGGATTTGAAGATAGGTACAATTCAATTGTACCTAGGTTTAATTCGTTTTTGAGTTATTGAAAATAATGAACTCTCCCTTGAAAAGATTTTATCATGGCGGGAAATATTCAGGTTTAATTCACTGCATTTGTACCTATCTTCAAATCAATTGTACCTATTTTCAAATGAATTAAAGATAGGTATAATTGAATTAAACCTATCTCTAATTCATATGAAGATAGGTATAATTGAATTATAAACCTATCTCTTCTTCATTTGAAGATAGGTACAATTATTAAATAAATTTTCGCGCCAGTATGACGTACAGAAACAAATATAAGGGGAACAGTTATTATTGTCAATATCATGATAATTAAAGATAGGTCCAATTCAATTGCACCTATCTTTAATTCAATTATACCTATCTTTAATTCACTGCATTTGTACCTATCTTCAAATCAATTGTACCTATCTTCAAATGAATTAAAGATAGGTATAATTGAATTAAACCTATCTCTAATTCATTTGAAGGTAGGTATAATTGAATTAAACCTATCTCTAATTCATTTGAAGATAAGTACAATTATTTGAAGACAGGTACAATTATTTGAATATACGTTAATTTGGCGTTCCATAGATTCTAACCCGGTAAAGACTGAATGTTAAATAAGCAAATCTATCAATACAATGAAAATTATAATTGATGTTGTAGCATTATGTAAATTGTTCAAAATGCTTGTATAGTAAAAATTGTTTACATAGTAAAGAAAAGTGTTAACATAGTAAAGAGTGTTTACATAATAAAAAGGAACAACTAAATTATGATATCCCATTTCCCGACACGATGACAGGAATAAATATACCGGTATTATATAACATTAAATGCTAACATGATTTATTATTACCACAATGTAAATCACAAACCTTTAGCGATCCGCACATTTCATGAAGTATTAGGCTTTAGTATTTGTGTTATATTGTCATCATTCCAGATTCGGTATCTACGAAGTCGTTTTCGTGTCATTTTAAATAAGAAAAAATATTTTTTATCTCGTTCGAACGAGATACTAATATCATATACCGTAGTCTACAGTGATAAGTGTTATTAACCGATAGAAAGAAATGGAATATCGTCCATCAATAAATCTTTTGATATTTTCTAACAATTTCTTTAGGAGCAGGATGTTTGATCATTTAAATAACTACATAGGCAGGAGCATTTTGCCGTGTTTTGCCTGAATTTAGTTGAAATACATTATACGTATTATTTCAGTGTATCAAATGGCAGATCTAAAGTTTGTTTGTAAAATTTGATTTGGAGCCTCATCTCCTCCTTTTTTATATATATGTTTTAAGCCACTGGAATCAAACTAACTTGGCACAGTGACCTCACCTATTTACATTAATCATTAATGAAATAATGATGCATAATTATAAGTGTTTTATTGTATATCAGTAAGTACCATTCAGTTTATATTTCAATTCTAAAATGTATAAATCATAATTAACAACTATTATAATAGTTTTAATTACAAGAGGAGGGCAGAATATCTCTGATGGCATAATACCCCCCCCTTTTTTTTTCTTTTTTCCCCCACGCATTCATCTTCTTCGCAATATAATAAATTATACTTTAACTAAAGTATTTCCTTTCTATTGAAAAGCTGTGTGTTTTAGAATAACCATGCATATGTACGTTGTGTTGTAAGTGTGTAGTTGAAATATATGCAATTATGCATATATAAATGTATCATTGTATGTATCAAATGAAATAATTCCTAATCATACTTATCTAAATAACCAAACACCTTAATTCATATATAAAAGTTTCTCGTTTAAACGAGATAATTATCTCGTTCGAACGAGATTTTTTCTCGTTCAAACGAGAAAGTTTCTCGTTCGAACGAGATAAAAAAAGTGTTGTTCTTTAAAATGGCACGAAAACGGCTTCGTAGCTATCTGTAAATTGACCAACAACTCTAAAAAAGCACGGCCAATTTTATTGACACATTCAGGGACGAATACTTTGCAAAATATCTTCAAGAAGTGTGCGATATTTTGATAATGAACAATAAATGTCAATGGATGTCAATGATCTAGTTCCATTCTTAATAATAGGAATGTATGTGATACTTGAATTTTAACAAGACAAAATTAAATATCCAGGGATATTTGTGCGATGAAAATAATACAACTTCTTCTCGGAAAAGCTGGGAAATACATTGCTATCAAACATAACACAGGATTGAAAATATTTTGGTGTGTGTGTGTGTGTTTCTGTGTGTGTGTGTGTGTATGTGTGTGTGTGCGTGCGTGTGTGTGTTTATGTCAATTTCAAATAAAAGGAAAGTAGCTTAACAGCAATATCATTCGAATAAGACCCTACACTGACAATATCATTCTACCCAGTCCCTGCGCTGACAGTATTATTCGATTAAGTTCCTGTACTCGCAATATCATTCGAACAAGACCCTGCACTGACAATATCATTTTACCCAGTCACTGCACTGACAATACCTAGTCCCTGCACAAAAAGTATCATTTAACCACCAAGTCCCTGCACTTGCTTTGTCATTTATTTGGATGACGAGAATGTACAAAATACGATTCGTAGATATTGTTGAATACTTTCACACGCCCTAATTGAGTAATCATTCTTTACAACTAATTATGTAGGCCGTAAATCGAAAAACATCGATTTTGCTCATGTAAAATGTAAAATGTGCGTGTGTTCCAATTGACTTTGGGGGCAACTTTCCTGAGTTGTCAGCTTCCTTCCATGATTTATAATTAGGGACTAATTATATGATATTTATCTTTTCACTCTACACGAACTCACAGTAATAGATAGTTTTACGGGGTAGGAAAAATGGTTGCCGACTTTATAAGTTGACCAGTGACAATAATTAGATACAGTTAATTTGGTTTTTATTCATTTTTAATTACAAGTATGAGCAGGAGCTTGTGGAACAAGAGCATCATCGTAGGAGTCTCATCATGGAAGCTTCATCGTGGAAATCTCATTGTGGGAGCCTCATCACAGAAGCCTCATGATGGGAGCCTCATTGTGGGAGCCTCATCGTGAGAGCCTCATCATGGGAGCCTCATCATGGAAGCCTCATTATGGAAGTCTCATTTTGGGAGCTTCGTTATAGGAGCCTCATCGTGGGAGCTTCATTATTGGAACCTCATCATGGAACCTCTTCGTGAAAGCCTCATCGTAAAAGCCTCATCGTGGAAGCCTCATCGTGGGAGCTTCATCGTGGGAGCCTCATCATGGAGGCCTCATCATGGGAGCCTCATCGTGGGAACCTCATCATGGAAGCACTCATCGTGGGAGCCTCATCGCGGAAGCCTTATCATGGGAGCCTTATCATGGAAGCCTCATCACGGAATCCTCATCATAAAAGCCTCACCATAGGAGTCTCATCGTGGAAGCCTCATCGTGGGGCCTCATAATGGGAGCCTCATAGTGGGAGCCTCATCATGAAAGTACTCATCGTGGGAGCTTCATCATGGAAGCACTCATCCAAGGAGCCTCATCGTGGAAGCCTCAGCATGGTAGCCTCATTATGAGAGCTTCATCATTGTAGCCTCATCATAGAAGCCTCCTCGTGGAAGCCTCATTGTGGAATCCTCATCATGGAAGCCTCATAATGGGAGCCTCACTGTGGGAGCCTCATCATGGAATCCTCATCATAGGAGCATCATCGTGGAAGCCTCATTGTGGGAGCCTCAGCATGGAAGCCTCATTATGAGAGCTTCATCATTGTAGCCTCATCATAGAAGCCTCTTCGTGGAAGCCTCATTGTGGAATCCTCATCATGGAAGCCTCATAATGGGAGCCTCACTGTGGGAGTCTCATAATGGAAGCCTTTTAATGGGAGCCTCATCATAGAATTCTCATCATGGAACCTCCTCGTGAAAGCCTCATCGTAAAAGCCTCATCGTGGAAGCCTCATTGTGGGAGCTTCATCGTGGGAGCATCATTATGGAAGCTTCATCGTGGAGCTCATTGTGGGAGCCTCACCATGGAAGCCTCATCATGGGAGCCTCATCGTGGGAATCTCATCATGGAAGCACTCATCGTGGGCGTCTCATCATAGGAGCCTCATCACGGAAGCCTTATCATGGGAGCCTTATCATGGAAGCTTCATCAAGGAAGCACTCATCGTGGAAGCCTCATCATGGAAACCTCATCACGGAATCCTCATCATAAAAGCCTCACCATAGGAGTCTCATCGTGGAAGCCTCATCGTGGGGGCCTCACAGTGGGAGCCTCATAGTGGGAGCCTCATCATGAAAGTACTCATCGTGGGAGCTTCATCATGGAAGCACTCATCCAAGGAGCCTCATCGTGGAAGCCTCAGCATAGAAGCCTCATTATGAGAGCTTCATCATTGTAGCCTCATCATGGAAGCCTCTTGTGGAAGCCTCATCGTGGAATCCTCATCATGGAAGCCTCATAATGGGAGCCTCACTGTGGGAGCTTCATCATTGTAGCCTCATCACGGAAGCCTCTTCGTGGAAGCCTCATTGTGGAATCCTCATCATGGAATCCTCATAATGGGAGCCTCACTGTGGGAGCCTCATCATGGAAGCCTTTTAATGGGAGCCTCATCATAGAATCCTCATCATAGGAGCATCAATGTGGAAGCCTTATTGTGGGGGCCTCATCTGAGAGCCTCATTATCGGAGACTCATCACGGATGCCTCATCGTGGGAGCTTCATTATGGGAGCATCATTATGGAAACCTCATAGAGGGAGCCTCATAATGGGAGCCTCATTTCGAGAGCCTCATCATGGAAGCCTCATCATGTGAGCCTCATCATAGAAACCCTATCCTGGACAACTCAACATGGGAGACTCATCATGGAGGCCTCATCACGGAACCTCATCATAGAAGTCTTATCATAGGAGCCTCATCATGGAAGCCTCACGTTGGGAGTCTCAACATGGAAGCCTCATGGTTGCCGACTGTATAAGTTGATTAGATACAGTTAATTTGGTTTTTATTTATTTTTAATCACAAGTATGAGCAGGAGCTTGTGGAACAAGAGCATCATCGTAGGAGTCTCATCATGGAAGCTTCATCGTGGAAATCTCATTGTGGGAGCCTCATCACAGAAGCCTCATAATGGGAACCTCATTGTGGGAGCCTCATCGTGAGAGCCTCATCATGGGAGCCTCATCATGGAAGCCTCATCGTGGGGGCCTCATAATGGGAGCCTCATAGTGGGAGCCTCATCATTGAAGTACTCATCGTGGGAGCTTCATCATGGAAGCACTCATTCTGGGAGCCTCATCATGGAAGCATCATCATGGAAGCCTCATTGTCGGATCCTCATCATGGAAGCACTCATCGTGGGAGCCTCATCATGGAAGCCTCATCACGGAATCCTCACCATGGAAGCCTCATAATGGGAGCCTCATTGAAACCTTATAATAGGAGCCTCACTGTGGGAGCCTCAACATGGAAGCCTTTTAATGGGAGCCTCATCATAGAATCCCCATCATAGGAGCATCAACGTGGAAGCCTCATTGTGGGGGCCTCATCTGTGAGCCTCATTATCGGAGACTCATCATGGATGTCTCATCGTAGGAGCATCATCATGGGAGCTTCATCATGGGAGCATAATTATGGAAACCTCATAGTGGGAACCTCATAATGGGAGCCTCATTGCCAGAGCCTCATCATGAAAGCCTCATCATAGGAGCCTCATCATGTGAGCCTCATCATGGAAATCCTATCATGGACAACTCAACATAGGAGACTCATCGTGGAGGCCTCATCACGGAACCTCATCATAGAAGCCTCATCATAGGAGCCTCATCATGGAAACCTCACGTTGGGAGCCTCAACATGGAAGCCTCATGTTGGATGCTTCATTTTATTAGCACTCATCAAAGAAGCCTCATCTTTGGGCCTCATCGTGGAAGACTCATCATGGGAGCCTCATCGTGGATGCCTCATCACGGAAGCCTCATCATAGAAGCCTCATCATCGGAGCCTCGTCATGGGAGCCTCATTATGGAAGCCTCATAGTGGATTCCTCATCGTGGAAGCCTCATCATAGAAGCACTCATCGTGGAAGCACTCATCGTGGGAGCCTCATCATGGGAGACTCATTATGGGATCCTCATCATGGAAGCCTCATCACAGGAGCCTCATCAGGGAAGCCTCATTATGGGAGGCTCATCGTGGGAGCCACATCATGGGAGCCTCATCATGGGAGCCTCATTATGGAATCTTCATCATGGAAGCCTCATGATGGAAGCCTCATCATATGAGCCTCAACACGAAAGCCTCATCGTGGAAGCCTCATCATAGGGGCCTCATCATAAGAGCCTCATCATAGGAGCCTCATCATGGAAGCACTCATCTCGGGAGCCTCATCATGGGAGACTCATCATGGATGCCTCATCATGGGAGACTCATCATGGGAGCCCCATCATGAAAGACTCATCATGAAATCCTAATCGTGGAAGCCTCATTAAGGGAGCCTCATCATGAAAGCGTCATAGTGGGAGCCTCATCGTAGATTCCTCATATTGAGAGCCTCATGATGGAATCCTCATCACGGAAGCCTCCTCATGGAATCTTCATCGTGGGAGATTCATCATGGAAGCCTCACCGTGACCACTAGATTCTTAGACGAGACACGTCATCCACAAAAATGGAAAGTTTACCTGTCAAACATTCTTTTCCAATCCGAGCTCCTGTAAGAGATAAAAAGGTGATCATGGGATCTTATTAAAACCCAGTAGATATATAAACAAGATTTTATTTTATTCTGCATTAAGATTTCTGTAAATAGTAATAGATTTTGATGTTGTTAGATCAGATGTCGTGGTGATGAATTTGCAGTGTCAATGTGAAATGTATTTCTAAAAGAGTTGATATCGGTAGAAATTAATAGAAAATCCAATAAATTAGCAGAAAAGCCAATCTTTATTATATGCGATTTTCTGGACCAGATAATGACCACATGAGTATCGTACTAAAACATTAACATCTAGTTTATTCAAGAGATGAAGTTAGACATTAGTTCATTTTGACAAAGTATTATTAACAAATCTTATTTTAAGATATTCAGACTCCTTTGACTGTGAAGGTAATATCATATTCTTTTCCCCATGCTGATATGGTGTTTATTAGAAATACAAAATTAAACTTTGCTTTTGCATGTTGTACATCAAAAGCATTTATAAAGAAATATTTTATTGTAATTTAAGTAAATCACGTAATATGTTCTATTCATACAAAGGATTTGATTTGTTCTTTGTTTAATCAGGAATAAATGAAGTTGCTTAAATTAATCATGTTCGATAAGAAATCTTTGATGTGCAAAACACCCCAGTAACCCAGTTCATCTTAGAACAGTTCATGGATAAGGAATCATTTGTCATTCCATATCCATTATTTCATAGCTTTCGTTTTAGTTCATCTACTGAGCATAGGTTATATTTTTATGGAAGAATATATATTGGATTTATTCTTAGTATGAATTCAATACATAACTTTATCAACTATTCTTTTCACTTTTAACAGAAGACGGTGTGAATTCAGTGAATGAAGTGGTCATCTCATGACCGAGATTCCGTATCAAGGTAGGCGTGGCACGTAAAACATCAATCACTGCTTTGGGTGGGTCCGTCGAAAAGATATGAATTCCTAAGCATTGCATCAGACAGATGCAGTCACCTTATACATGAAACAATCGTAGAGTGACGTTAAACATCAATCAATCAATCAATCAATCAATCAATCAATCACGTTTTATAGAAACGTTGTCATTCAGTCGGTCACAGTAAACGTCGGAGTGTAAGAGATCTCTCACTACTTCTGTTGGTCGGTTCCAAAGTTAACCCCTTCCACCTCAGTAATGGTATATCACTTGACAGTGTCAAGGTTAACCACTTCAGATTATTGTGTATAACTCGACTGCCGTAAGGACAACCCCTCCACCTAATGGTATATCACTCGACATTGCCAAGGTTAACCCCTCCATCTAATGGTATACATATCACTTGACAGTGCCAAGGTTAACCCCTCCACCTAATAATATATCACTCGACAGTGCCAAGGTTAACCCCTTCACCTAATAATATATCACTCGAAAGTGTCAAGGTTAACCCCTCCATCTAATGGTATACATATCACTCGACAGTGCCAAGGTTAACCCCTCCACCTAATGGTATATCACTCGACAGTGCCAAGGTTAACCCCTCCACCTAATGGTATATCACTCGACAGTGCCAAGGTTATCCCCTCCACCTAATGGTGTATCACTCGACAGTGCCAAGGTTAACACCTCCACCTAATGGTGTATCACTCGACAGTGCCATGGTTAACCCCTCCATCTAATGGTATATCACTCGACAGTGCCAAGGTTATCCCCTCCACCTAATGGTATATCACTCGACAGTGCCAAGGTTAACCCCTCCACCTAATGGTATATCACTCGACATTGTCAAGGTTAACCCCTCCATCTAATGGTATACATATCACTCGACAGTGCCAAGGTTAACCCCTCCACCTAATGGTATATCACTCGACAGTGCCAAGGTTAACCCCTCCACTAATGGTATATTACTCGACACTGCCATGGTTAACCCCTCCACCTAATGGTATATCACTCGACAGTGCCAAGGTTAACCCCTCCACCTATTGGTATATCACTCGACAATGCCAAGGTTGCGCATTACCACAATGCCTCGACAAAAATGAATAAAGCGACTCATATCTATTTATTATACCTTTGCGTATTTTCCCCTATATATAGGTAGTGTCAAAGATATTGCTATAAGGACGTCGGGATCGTTGTTCCCTCAGGTACCGTACATGTACCGTGGAAGTTGGAAAATCCTCGTTGCCTCGGTGGGCAGTCCACGTCTGTCCTCCGTGGACACCACGGGAGGCCAGTTTTCTGTCCACGTTAATGTTAATAATACAATTTGCCATCTACCTGTACTTGTCCTCTCGAGGTCAAAGCGGACAAGGTTTTCACACCTTTTACCTGTACGTGTCCTCTGGTGGACAAAACGGACGAGTTTTTCACACCTTTAAATTAAAATTGTCCCACAGTGGACGTAAGGGACATTACATAGATGTGCCTGTATTTTACAAACCATCAGACATAACGTGTTGTCATGTTGTCTTTAAAAATACGATCGTCAAACTTCCAGATTATTTTTATATATATTTTTGCTTCCGCTAAACCTCCTGAAAGACAGACGCAAATATTAATTACGGCCCCGATAACCTATTAACCGGCTGTTAATAGAGCGTAGTTTTGAAAAATGAGTGAATACAACAATATTGCCGTGGAAATGGTGTGAGTTATTTTAAGATTTATTATTATTATTTCTATTTTTAAATTTTTTTGTGACCATGTGCCCGAATATCTTTCTTGCCGGTATTATGTCATGTTAATCAAAGTACATTAACGATAGTTTCACTTGTTCACAGCAGGTATCGGACATTTACGATTAACTTCTTTTTTTACCAAAATACTTGCTGTAAGTTCGGGTATCACATTTCAATGGACAGTCATTAATCAGCCGTCGTTTATTGCCGTTTGGTGCAATTAATTTATAACTAGGTAGGTCATTCAAGTGAGGGAATATAGGAGTACAGCAGTGCCTGTTTACATGGGAATTTTTACATCGTTTAAGAAAATCCAGGGTCCGGCGCCATAAATTGAGAAAATACTTAAGTCGCATTTTTTTGTTCAGCAATGAATTTTTAACTGGGATTTAGACTTTTTTTTTTAGTTTTATTCTATCCATAAATAGAATAAACCCATTCTGTATGACAATTTATTTGAATGTTTGATAATCAAGGACTTATAAACAAATTGTTTATAAGTCCTTGTGATAATGGAATAAATTAAACTGAAATAATTGAAATGATTTTCTCAGTTTATGGCGCCAGACTCGGGTGTTTTGCTAAAAATCAGAAAACACGATGTTTTATTTAAGGAGTTTTTGATTAAAGAAAAAATAAATTAAAAAATAATAAATTTAAGTGAAAGATCGATGCCACCTAACGACCGAGTTAAAGTAACGACACGTCACCCCCCCCCCCCCCCCCCTTTCTCTCTCTCTGCACGAGATATCGTTTGCAAACGTATTTTAAACTTTTTCAATACAACCAAAATATATATTTGTGTATGTATTATTGTAAAACATGCAAGATTCAGTGTTCAGTCGGGTCATCATCTTTTATATATAATTGCATGATCGTATCCGTGAAATTTATCCAAAAAAAGATACGATCGTATGGGGAAAGAATGTGTAACGAGACAAAACAATAAAAAAAAAGGGGGGGGGGGCTTTTCTTCTCTGTTTAGGTCAAACGGCACTTAGTCCAGGTAACCTCACGACTGGAGCACGCGTGTTGTGTGAAGTCTATTGTTTTACTTCACCCTGGTAGCGTATATGACTTATGACACTGATTAATACACGGAATTAGACGACCGCATTCTATGAAATCATAAGATACATACGGCCCTATATCTGGCAGGAGTATGTAAGAAGATAAGAAAATGAAAGGGTGGGGGTTCTGAAAGATACTTTTCTTTACTGTTTAGGTAAGAAAAGACCGACTCTCTAGTTTCCCTTGCGATTCAAGTGCGCATGCTTTGTCTTTTGTTCTGAGATTATAAATATTTTGAAAAGTTTGTCTGCAATTCACCAGGAAGAAAAAAGAATACATAAAAAAAGAAGAAAACAGACCAAAGAAAATAATAATGAATAAAATAGAATGAAGATCAATGTCCATATGTATAAATATCTACCAGAATTAATCAATCGTGTATTTCATCGTAATCGTATGTAATATTTCAAAATCTGAATATGTTTATCAGAGCAATCAATAATGAATATCATATCACATGTAATAATATGAATTTATTTGATCGGCTTTACTGTACTGAACCCACAAGTAGTAATTGCGCTCTTCAATTCGTATCGCTGCCTTGTTTAATTAAGAGTCCGAAATAGGTATTACAAAGAAACTCGGTACACTCTCGGAATAATAAATCATTTTTGTGTACATGTCCTTGGTGAGTTTTGTCATACAGCTTTGTCAGATGTCTTCCGTTTTCTCTTTAAAATCACACTTATACACGCATCTGTACAATGACCAATCAGCTTGTCTTTACCGATTTCATTCAAATACTATTAATGCACTTTTACGACAAGTAGATATACGGGTATAAAGAAGGTATATAACGTAGTTATACTTATATATCTAAAATATTATATACGTCCGTGCTCCAGGTGCGCACTGTATTTTCAATTTTTATATAAAAAATACGTTCTAATTTTAAAAATATTTAGAATAGCAGAATATTTTAAGATACATTTCAAACGTTCATTGTGTAATCAAGCAGAGGAGATTTAAAAAGATGTTAAATGATTATTAATCAAGATATCTTTAAGTCTAATTTCGTTATTTTTCATGCTTCACTGAGCAAACACAATAGGCATCATCATAAGGTCGTTTCCTTTTTAGCACTATCATACCCATTTACCGGGACATATTTGGTGTCCACGTTTCTGACGGCGCGGACACAGGTAAATGACCACCTATATACGCAGTCAATATGGCCGATATACAGGGACAGTGTCCACGCGTGTCCGCGGCTTTACACGCCCAAATCCAATGTACACGGTACATGCACGGTACCTTGACCTAGGGGTCTGTTGTACCCTAAGGATCTTTGGCCCGGGAATGTTGTATTCTTAATTGATATGGGTAGTAATAGTCGTACTTGGTTTGTTTTGTAAACAATACAATTACTGTACAATAATAATACTGCTATGAATTATTGTTATTATTTGTGAAGCTTCCGTTTGGATTGGTTTCTTACGTTAGAAGACAGACAAGTAGTGGGGCGGCTTATGCTTAAATTCCACCAAAATAGTTCTTTTTGTGATACAAGCATGAAAATTTGTAGGAATAATCTTCTGATAGTATATTATCAATATAGACTGTGTGCCAACTGGATTTTTCTACCATTTAAAGATGGCGGCCAAAATTCAAAATGGCGACTGAATAGGATTTATGTTAAAAATTGTATGTTGGATGCACAGTTAACTAAAGGTTATTTTGCGATTTTAGTCTGAATCATTTATGAAATTTCTTCTTTGAGGCTGCTTAACATTTAAACTTTTAAATAACAATTGTTTCTGGCCTGTTACTCATGTCCATTGGTCTAGATACGAAAAATTAAATCATAATTCATGAGTTAGTTGTTTACAATACTTGGACAAACTCATGCAACATTCTTGCCTCAAAACATGGTGTCAGCTTTGTGGGAATTGGGTTGACACAAAGGGCACCTTTCTTTCTCTTTCTGTTTTGTCAAATACATAGTAATTCCAAAATTATCATCAGAAAACGAAAGTGGCGCCCTCTGTCAGAGATTTCTGTGTTTAAGCGTAACACGTGCACACGTACATGGACTGTAATTACAGTTCCGATTAATAGCCGTACGTGCAAATATTGGTTGAATAATAAAATAATTGATTGTTTTCAATTATAAATTAAAATGTCAAAAAGAATTTGTTCGTCAACATCTCCCGACGACGAAAGGGAAACTGATTGGTCTAAATGCTTTTTATGTCAGATAGACAAAGATGAAGCATCGATGTCATCCTCCGATCCTTTGGACCAAAGCAAATCGGGTTATATCCTGCTTGCAAAGAATATACCCGAGTTCAAATGCTTGAATGAAATGCCAATCCATGTAGACATTCGACGCATTGATGATGGCCAGGGCATTGATGCAACTTTAGTAAAGAATAATGCAAAGTACCATCATTCTTGCAGAATAATGTTCAGCAATACAAAACTACAAAGGGCGAGAAAAAGGAGATCTGTTGAGATTGAAGTCGAAAGTGGTTCATCAAATTTCATCAGAAAAAAAAGAGTTCGAAGCAGATGGAGAAGCCACTTATTGCAAAGTGCTTTTTATGTGAAGACGAAGGTAACATATCAGACATGAGAGAGGCAATGACCATGCAGCTGAATGAAAGACTAAACCGATGCGCAATAACATTACAAGATGAAAAACTGCTTGCAAAATTAAGTTCAGGTGATGTTGTAGCACAAGAGTTTAAATATCATCCAAAATGTTTGACAGCACAGTATAACAGAGAAAGAAAGGCAGTACGGGACCATGAAATGCCAGTGGAAAAAGGAAACTGCGAGTATGGTGATGAACTTACATTTGCAGAACTGATTACACACATAGTAGAATCACAAAGAGCTAATCCGGGAGGTATTGTTTTCAAACTTGCTGATCTTAGCTTGTTATAAGAAAAACGACGTCGCGAATTTACGTATCCGTCGATTTCAATAAAATTAAATAAAACGAAATTGAAAGACAGAATCTTATCAAAGATACCAGATTTGCAAGCAAACCATAGAGGACGTGAAGTGGTACTAGTGTTTGAGAGAGATATTGGACAAGCAGTTGCTTGGTGATAGTGTACTTCAGAAATATTTAGAAGAAGATGTTGTCTGTCCACCAGGTTTACACAAGGGTGTATTCACTACCTCAGCTGTCGATAATATTGATCACAATCCTTCTTCTACAACGGCAATGACATCATTTCATGGAACAGGAATATCTATTTTTCAACACCCTTCTATTAGTGATAATACAGAGAGACGTGAATTTCCGCTTATCCACGAGATCACTAATTTCCTAAATCCCACTCAAACTCCAGTTATGACAGCAGACCAACCATTGTTTGTTCTTGCAAAACAGATACAATGGCAGTGGCCAGACATCTATGGTGAAGATAAATTTGTGATAATGTTTGGAGGTTTGCACATAGAAATGGCTGCTTTGAAACTATTGGGTGATTTAATGAAGGGATCTGGTTGGGTAACAGCTTTGACTGAGGCGGAAATTGCATCTTCAGGATCTGCTGAATCTTTCCTAACAGTTTCAAACGTTGCAAAGACGAGACAAATTCATCAGATAACGGCTTGTAGTCTGTATGAATTGATGAAGCTAGCATTTAAGAATGCTAACGAGGGTCAAATAAATATAGAAGACATTGCTATCAATGAAATGTTAGATGTTTCATTGCGCGAGAAAGAATTTCCTTAATTTCAATTTTGGGGTTTGATATTGAATTTGGAATTACTAGTCCTTTCGTTTATATGATCATATCGTCTCTACATTGAAAGTCTTTCAGCTCTTATTCCCTATTTTTTTTTTGCCCTCGATCATATGAACTATGCCAGATGGCTGCCTATTCACATGCGGGACATGTTATCTCTTGAAAAACTACATCCTGATGTCTGTGACGAATTTCAAAAAGGTAACTTTTCCGTAAAGAAAACAGAGAGAAGGTTTTCATGCATTGCTATTGATCAAGCACATGAGCAAAATAATGCACTTGTAAAAGGTGATCCAAAGATCAGCAGATTGGTTGAAGAGATTTCAAAAGCAAATGGTAATGCATAAGTGAGACATTTAAAGCACTATGAAGAAACTCATTCTGCTCAAAAACAATTCTTTGAAAAAGTCCGTAAGCTTGTTGCAGTATTTGAGGAAATGGGAAATCCATTTGATGAAGAGTCAAAAAATCTTTATGCTATTGATTCCAAAGATGTTGCAGAGCGCAATGTTTCCGAATCGCTTCAGAAACTATTAGAAGTTGGTCTACACCAGTATGATCTTTTCATAAATCGTATTAACGATACTGAAATGTCTGGATTCTATGACCCCATCACGAAGAATAAATTTCCTTTGTTTGGTTCCAAATCATATCAGGAGGCAACGGAGGTTTTTAGTATGTTAAGCGTCCCTATAGAAAAAAATATCTTCTGAAAACATGACGATCATTGAAAAATTTGTCTTTGTGATGTATGATCGGTCAAGTTCAAGTAACAAACTTGACGAAGCAAGACTTGATTTGTTCGCTCGAAAAAAAAAAACCCATACACTGCCATACCACCATCCCGGGCAGCTTTAGTTGAACATGTAAAACGAGCTGTTTTGCAAGCAGGCCATATTTGGGGGTCAATGCCTTAATCGGATGATGAAATTGCCATCACCAGATGCATGGGGTTGGGTGAAAAGGGATGGTGTATGGGTACCGTATTGGACTAGCTTGCAACCTATAGCGGCATCTTGTCAAGAACTTGCAAAATGCGGATGCAAAAAGAAATGTTCTGGGAACTGCAAGTGCTATAGATCAGGTTTACCATGCACAGCACTTTGTAGTTGTACTTGTGACGGGATTTGAATCGATAAACTCTCAAAATAAGTAATTAAATGCAAAGCTTGCGCATGCGCAGTCCATAATTTACTCCAAATGTAGTTTAAAGTATTTACAGGTTGATTTTCCATCAGATCTTAACCCCTCACCGTTCCAGATATGTTTCAATATAACCATTAGACCATACTTTATATACAGGCAAGCGAATATTCGCCGCCATTTTTAGAATTGGCGGCCATCTTGAAAATACCAAAATTTGCGTGGCACACGTTCTAATATGAACAAGTACATACTAAAGATGTATCATGCCAAGCTTGTTGCTTGTATCATCAAAAGAACTATTTTGTCAGGTTCCCGTCCCACTAAAGTGATATACTCGCTGTAGACTCATTATAATAAAATGGTAACACAATTTTTATTATTGATGCTTTAATTTTGATTACATCGTATTTCATATGAATAGTACATAATTCTTCATCATACACAACACTGCATAAATATGCATTCCTAATTGATAAAAAAATAATAGTAAATAAGAAAATCAATGGTCATATATTAGTTAAGCAATACCAAAAGACATGTAGACACATTATAATCAAATGATAAGCAATATCATAGACAAATACACAGAAATCGTAAGAGAACTATACGTATCCATTTTATACAATACTAACTATAAGCACAAGACTATGAATACATTAATCTTATATTACAGTTTTACGCACTATATTTATAAATATACGATATTTAAAAGCACTGCGTTTCAAAATATACAATACATAAAAGAACACGCATTCATTTTGTTCAAAATAAATCGTCACTTATCAGCACCTGCACTAGAAGTCACAATAAAGATGTCCCACATGGCGAAGAAAGGATCCGGTCTGCAGGTCTCCAGCGTCATATCAGTCCCAGGCATCGATAATTCGGGCGTTGAGTCGGGTGTATTTGGTAAATGGTGTTGTTATTTTACTTTATTTAATATGCTAATTTTGAATCTTTAAAAATGATTTCTTAACTACAATATTAAGTATTTATACATTTTGAAAATAAATATTGACTCATTGTTTTGTAAAATTTATAAATAGTTATATTTAAAAAATTTAATATCGATCCTAAATTATCTATTACAATCTACATGAATTATAATGTAGAGATTTTTATCAAATAATTTTCGTATTATCTTAGGGATCAACGTTCCCACTGCAAAAAAAAAATCGATATAAAGTCAATTTTTATGCATTTTTTCTATTATTTGAATTCAAACTCGCATATAAAAAATACGATTACAATCATATATATAGTTTAAATAATTTAAAATAACTTAGAAGATTCGTTAGAAATTAATAACAACAAATATGTTTAAGGGAACAACGAACTCGGATCGACGTTCTCCTAGGTCAAGGTACCTGAGGGTACAAAAGTCTCGGAACCGCTATAGGTTTATTCATCTACGGATATGCGGTTTATAGTCTTTATCCCGGATCACAGTAACGCCAGGCACTAATAAGAAATATTTTAGGTACAAACTAAATAATTAATATTAATGAATTTCGAAAATTGTGTACTTTCCGAATTTTTCTATGAAATTGTGATAATTTTTTTGCATAAACATTTACGCGAGTTATCTACTCCTGATATTTTACATTAAAAAAATGAAAATGCGAACAAGATGGGGAAAAGATTTCTAGAGTTAGGTGATACAGAGCTTTTGTCAATCCTCGATAATAAGGATAAAAAACCCCAGAAATTTTCTGAAAAATAGAAGTGAGCATCTTTGAGTATTTGATTCCATGGGGGTGTTGAAATGACTGAATAGTTACACAGTCGCTCAGCTGTCATTTAGAAATTAAAAAGTAGTTCTCAATTCAACTCCTATTATCGTAAAAACACAAGTTTTGCATTATATGTTACATTTTTATGGGCAAAGGAAAAGGCGATCCCAGAATTATATTATACATGTAGGTACTCTTTCGCCGTGGTGGGGCAACATATGTTTGGTCACATGAAAGCGACTGCGAACATCTGAAAATGCAGTGCAGTTGTCCTACTAACTTGCATAGAAGGGAAATGCAGTCGATATGTAAAAATTGGAAGATGCAGTGCAGTTGCCTTACTAACTTCCATATCAGAGAAATGCAGTTGATATGTAAATATTATACGATATTCAAAGTACATGTAAATGAGAAAGTCTTAATCGTTCAAACATCTCTTCATCTTCCTCATAGGATGTTTCCAAATCATTTGTCCAAAGCAAATTGATTTATTTCATCGTTTGAAAATGTTTTCTTAACAATTACGCTTCATCATCACTTTATTTCAGTATCTATTTTATACACACCTCGGTTTCAACAACAAAATAAGCATATCTCAAAATAAGCATAAGCATCTCAAAATAAGCATATCTCAACTTAATGTGTATTATATCCAGATCTCAAAGATATAAAATAAAGTACATCATGAAAATAGGGATAACATGTACTAGATTCCTATTAAATGTCGCGTGCAGTGTAGCATTTACTTTCTTAGATGGTATTGTTGACAGCTGGACTACTGTTATCGTGTTCGCTTTATCTTGTTAAGTACTTCTTGTTATGTGAGTTATTTGGTGATATCTATCTTGATAGTGTTAGCCAATTATTCCTAATGAAAACTAATGCCAGTCTTCTTCTCTATCAAAAACACTATTTCTCAATTAAATCATTTCCTTAACTTGATGCCAACCACTTCAGATACTATAGTTATCAAGTATCACTCGATACTGGCATTTTAGCAAAGACTTGTCTCTCTCGCATTCTAGTAGCTTTGGTCTCCGGAAAAAAAATTGGTCTAGCATAGATTGCATCCATTTGAGAAAAACTATCCTAATCCCCCAAACTTCCCTTCCAGTATACAACCCCACCTCCCCCCAAATAACAGTACTATCATTTCTCCTTCCAGTATACAACCCCACCTCCCCCCCCAAATAACAGTACTATCATTTCTCCTTCCAGTATACAACCCCACCTCCCCCCAAATAACAGTACTATCATTTCTCCTTCCAGTATACAACCCCCCCCCCCCCCCCCAAATAACAGTACTATCATTTCTCCTTCCAGTATACAACCCCACCTCTCCCCAAATAACAGTACTATCATTTCTCCTTCCAGTATACAACCCCCCCCCGCCCCCCTCAATAACAGTACTATCATTTCTCCTTCCAGTATACAACCCCACCTCCCCCCAAATGACAGTACTATCATTTCTCCTTCCAGTATACAACCCCACCTCCCCCCAAATGACAGTACTATCATTTCTCCTTCCAGTATACAACCCCACCTCTCCCCAAATAACAGTACTATCATTTCTCCTTCCAGTATACAACCCCCCCCCCCAAATAACAGTACTATCATTTCTCCTTCCAGTATACAACCCCACCTCTCCCCAAATAACAGTACTATCATTTCTCCTTCCAGTATACAACCCCACCTCTCCCCAAATGACAGTACTATCATTTCTCCTTCCAGTATACAACCCCACCTCTCCCCAAATGACAGTACTATCATTTCTCCTTCCAGAAATTTACCGTTTTCGATTTGATTTGTATAATACATGATACTTATATAGATTAAAGTAAGCATTAAATGTCGTCTAAAGGCATATAAAGTTTGTGCTTTTGTGTATATTGGAACCAGTCTCTAAGTTAAAATCAAAATTAATATATTCTAATAATAGTATATAGTATATATAAATAATTCTGTTAATATATACTAGTCTTCGATAGACAAAGGCAAAGTAAAGAAATTATTTTAATATTGCCTTATAGCGAATATTTTAAATTTTTGTCAGTATTTAACTATCATGTTTCGTTTATGTTTTATGTTTTGGATTGATACAGCAACGAATACAGAGAGAGAGAGAGAGAGAGAGAGAGAGAGAGAGAGAGAGAGAGAGAGAGAGAGAGAGAGAGATTTACTGCAGTATTCATAAAAACAAAATTAAAACATCTTGTTTCTTTCTCGTATTTGCAGAACTTTTCTCTGTCTGGCAATATTATCATTCTAAACTGCCCCCCCCCCCCCCCCCCCGCCCCCCCTTCTTTAAGTCCGGCTGCCAGCGTTGGACATTTAAAAGATGAGGATCGAGAATTTTCTTCTCATTCTACATAAAGATCGACCAATCTTTTGCCGTCGTGAACCGAAGGTAGAATGAAATCCGGGTGTTATAGGGGGTGGGGGTGGGGTGGCGTTCTATACCAGTGGAAAATTGCCGGCATCTTGTGAAGGGTAATCTATGCTAGAATAGCGTTTCTAATTCAGGGGCAGGAATCTATGGTAGGCCCTTTTTCAGGAGGAAAAGTAGTGGGTGGTTCTATGCTACAGCACCGGCTATAGTAGATTCTATGCTGAGCTCTCAGACAAAGGACTATAACGTGGACTTTTAAGGGAATTCTCTCTTACATAAAGAAACTTTATCGATGTGTGCTGCTATAAGAGTCAAGCCTCGCGTATTATTATGGGCATACAAAATATGAGTCCCACATTAACTCGAAGATCAGAAAGATTTATGTACTTTTTGTTGTAACCTACCATCAAACTATCGTTATACTGATGAAGTATCGGCAAAAGCAGCCGTAACTCATTTCATTTTATAGACTTGGCACCATTTGCCTTTCTATAAGCGTCATTTATAGCTTATTTTTCAGGTTGGTTCTTACTTAGAGGATTTCAATTACTGCTCACTAGAACTGTTTTTGTTTTGCATGTTGGTGTTTTATTCTCCTTCATATCGCTCTCAACAAGATCTGGCAGCAGACAAATGATTGAATCAGCTGTAATGGTTGCCCCATGTAGTATTTGATGACTTCGGGTAACAAGATCTGATCGTGGAGTGATCATTACTTGAGAGGGACATTGATTCTGTACGTTAGATCGCTCTGTCTGTAATGGTCAAACGACATTTCACCATGAATAAGACATATTAATCCCTAGGCATGCCATTAACCTGATTTGTGGAATAAGTGTTTCTGGTGTGTGAACTTAGTTAATTTATATCAAATAATAGGAAAATTATAAATACAACAAAACAACTGAGGTTTATTGCAATAATTGCAGTTTTTTGCAGTAAATTTGAAACGTAAAATTTGTTGCAGGTTCAAACTGTTCTTTGAATCATACAAATGAGGGAAATACCACAGCTGATTATCGAATTCTCAAAAAAGATTGAAAAATTTTTCTTAAAAATTTCAGCATTTTATACAATGCAAAATCTAAAATACGGAATTGATTTGTTTTTAAAACAAGGTACTACGACGTGTTTTAACGTTACTCTGATAACCATTGGTGACACCAGGTACTCGGGGGAGTGAGCGTGGAGAGGGAGTGATAGGTGACACCGGATACCAGGGAAGTGAGGGGGATGATAGGTGACACATTATATGCTGTAGTCCGATATCAAATAATGTTAGAAACTATATAATGGTAGACTGCTGAGGAGAGATAGTAACTAAGCATTATCAATATAAGAGGGACGACTCTTATATAAGTTGAAGAAAGCCAACCCCCACCCCCAATAAAATTAATTAAGACGAACACAAATATACATACAGGATATACAGTACGAATACTTACTGAAGCACAACAAAACTTAATCATATAATACTGACAGTCAGTTGTGATGAATGAATGAGACATCTGTAAATTTCCGTACTTGTAAATATATTTGTATAATGTAGTCATGAATGACCATATAGAGAACAGCAATAACTCAGTTAAAATGAATCCCAATCAAATAAGTGCATGTGCAGTTAATGGTTAATTGTTTTGTAAAATTCTAATGTGATAAAATTTGGGGATAAATTACTTACTCTGTAATTAACTTCTTTTATCAATTAATTGATATTTGGAATAAATATCCAAAGCTGAAATAAGCATATGCATATCGACGAAATACCGGTACCGGCTTACTAAATACCTTTATAAAGTTTCATCAAACTCCTTACAAAATTTTACCTATATATGGTTTTCAATACAACTGTGATAATGATCATATTGGATCACTTACTTGTCTATGTTAAGGATAACGAGTTGATCTTTCCTGTCAAGTTTCATCAACATCAATCAAAACTGAGAGAGATATAGATCCTTAGGATTTTATAAAACTTAAAGATATATGCAGTGCTGACCGAATAAGACAATGCGAAACGTAGCAAGAGATTGAACTCTGTCACATGACAGCACCAACTCGAGGGAAAGCAAAAAGGATAAGAAATATGAATAGACATAAGGAAATATATACATGTATATATACACTTAATTGTACAGAAATGTCAATTACAAATTCGGACAGACATCTGGAATATAAAATTGTCGGTGTCGTTAACTGGTTTGTTATAGATAAAATGTGAAAAAAAAAAATCATGTATTTATAAGCTGAACTCTAGGCAGAAGAACAAGAGACCAAAGTGGGCATATATGGCTCACCTGAGAAAGAAAATACACTGCACATAATGATATTAAAAAATGCCTGTAGGTAGCCATAAGTCTTTAGTTTCTTTAAAACTTTTAAAACATCTAGAATTGTACAGGACCATCTTTACCTCATACTTACAAAGTTTCCTCAAAATCAATCCTAGAGTAGTGAAGAAAAAGTTTTAAATGTGAATCAACTCCCCTCCCTTCCTTCTGCAGTCTTAAATAATTCTTTAATAAAACCATTCCTCTAATTAGTTCTGGCTAAAATACATCAATTAAATGCATCAAAATAGGGGAAATACTTATGAAATACTTTTCTTTTGCATGAAAATGACAGTCAAAAAATAAGTCAAAACGAATAAAATATTATCATCAAGACTGGAATCCAAACAGCAATACTTCTTCACACACCCTTCTATATCACTGTGATAATTCATTTCGTCTCTGTATGCAGCGGTTCTAAGAAGGAAGTTTGTCAACGGAGGGTACTGTCTAAGACTTACTTTTGTCTATGGTGACGCCACTTGTTGAAAAATCCGGAAGAAAAACAACTACACTTGTATGAATCTATAGTACTTTCTTATTACTAACTGTACCGGGTATGTTCCATCAAGATTCACTGAGTAATTCCTGAGTAAAATTTGGAAATGTGAAAGAAATAACACCCATAACCTTTTTTGCAATCTTAAAAAATTCATGAAAAATCCAAAACTTTTTCAAATTCTTTCAGAAAAACTTTCTTTTACTATATTTTGGCTAAAATAAGCATTTCAGGACATCAAAAAATCAACCACAGGGAAAACCATGCTAATTTGCAAGTCCTTAAAGATGTCAAAAAAGCGTAATAATTTACCCGATTTCAACGAAATGAACAAACTTTAAACATACACGTACACCCTTCTAGATCACTCAGATCCCACTAGTTTTATTATCCATACAGTGGTTCTGGAGAGGATTTTATAAGAGGGGTACCCTCTGAGATCTGTTTTAGCTATGGTGGTGCCGCCTCTCGACGGATTTCGACAAAAAGCACAAACTTGGTAGAGGACCTATATAGTAATTCATGTATACCAAGTTTCATCAAAATCCTTCAAGTGGTTCTGAAGAAGAAGTGGAAAATGTTAAAAGTTTACAGACAGATGGATATATGAACAGACCATGGACAACAGGTGATTAGAAAAGCTCACTTGAATTTCAGCTCAGGTACGCTAAAAACTTCAACGAGGTAACAGTCAATGAAAAGTCATAAAATAATCACCACATCATTTATTGTACTATGTGAAACCAAGGAAACTATACATCCTTGGTGAAACCAGTGATTAATTAAACATTGCAAGACTTCAAGGCAAGCATGAAACAGAGAGATAAAAGCCACAGAAAAACCAAATGTCATTATTTTCAAATTTGCTTTTGTCAGGTTTAGAAGCATTCCCTGAAAAGTTTCATTAAATTGCAATGAAATGAAATGATTGCCACAGAGCACTGCTGCATACAATAGTATTTCCAGACTTGTGTCGATACTCATTTTTAAAAATGCATTTCATCAAAAACAAGAAACTAAACAGCTCTAAATCACAACACAAAACAGCATCATTTACTGAAAATTTGGTTTAAAACTGATTTTATGTGGCACAACATTTTTATATTCATTTTGGTTTTTTGCAATTGGGGTATGTGTTTATATTAAACACACACAGCGAAGAAATAAGAACATCTCAGTATTTTATTTCTTAAAATATTGCACAATGTGGCAAAGAGGTACAATGCACATGTACACAGTCTCATAAAACATTACAATAATTACTACAATGTACAAGAAAATTCAAAGGAACAACAATGTCGAAATGCAACCTTTCCAATACACCATCACTCGAGTTATATCCACCATCTCAGATGCCATGAAAAATGTTGTTTTAGACAACTCTTTAGTCATATTTAAATATGTTTATATAAATAACATAAACCTTCCAATAAACGTTGACAAAGTAAAAAGTAATCTGATACATATAAATATACAACTTCAGAGCAACAGTTCAAAATCATTCAACATTTAACAGATACAATTTTGTGTAAATACAAAAATATGATTAGATTGATGAAAACTGCATTCCAATATTTTTTCAGATTTCAACTTAAATATAATAACACAATGCTTAAATATGCAGAATACTGTTGCAAAACACTGAAATGCCCAAATTTTGTTAATGAAATAACCTTAGTAAAAATGACATGTTTTCAGAAAACAGGAAAGAACAGTATACAGATCACTTAATGCTCCATGATGTTTATGTTTCACATCATGGTAAAATCCCAGATGAACTGGATGAAATAATGGAATAATTATGGCTGAACTATTTAAGTTGATTCAATTAAGTTAACACAATCAGGAAATGACAAGATGGCATTACAACTCTACAAATTCATTCCAAATTTGGCACAAAAAGCAGAATTAGTAAATAATACTGTTGCAATCAACACAATATGACAATATCTGGTCACATGATAATTATTGTTACTTATGAGAACTACAATAAAACATAATATCATAACAAGAACAATGGTAAAACATATTGGGACACAATGCCTTAGAGGTATTGGATAAGGTTGAATATCATATATTTTGTATTAGTTTTACAATTATAGTTTTTAATGTTGTTCCTTGAAGAAATTTGTAGCTAGACACACAGTTGACTCTTGATAATTTGAACTTGAAGGCTCATGTAATACTAGTTTATCTAAGTTGAGTTTAAATTAAAGGTATACATTTCTGCATGGAAAATAGGATTGAAACTTTTCAAACAATTGGAGCCGACTAAAAAATTTGAGTTACTAGTGTTTGAGTAAATGAGAGTCAACTCTACAACTTTATATTGTATATATTTCTTTAGCTAAAATTTGCAGTAAGACTTAAGGACAGTTAACTAAGAAACTAAGATAGACAGGAAAAGCAGAAATACATAGTATAAATTCAGACTATCCATATTCCTTGTTGTTTGTGTTACTTTGGAACAAATCTTGATTATTACATACTTCACTCAATATCCGTATATTACTTCCATTTCCACCCAGCCATGAGATGATATCTTTTTATTCACACATATATATATTATCAAATACAAAACTGACCAGCAGTTTTGTACTTATTTATCACAATCAGTGTTCAAAGAAAACATTGTATATCCTTGTTTTATGACAGAAGATATAACAAATGAAATTTTATGTATTCACCAAAACTCTGTACAAGATTACCTACAAGCAAAATGACAAATATTAAGGAGAAATATTTTACTTGTTTACTCAATGAAATTCATCATAAATCCAGCCTTTGATATACATTTATCACATTAATCTCATCTCTCATGACATATGATATTTTGCTGTGGAATTTAAGATTACTGTCATAAAGAAAAATCAGGGAAAATGCAGTTTGTCTAGCAAAGTCCCCATTTATTATATACAACTGAATTGCATGACTCCCTTTATGCCATAACAATTGGAAAAAAGTCTATTTTACTATGCCTATTATGGAAAAAGAGAAAAACAGAAAATCAAGAAATTTAACTAAAAGTTCACTACTCGATCAGCACGAAAAAAGGAAAATAATTAGATTTGCCATATAACATTCTGTATTCATAAAATTTTACCAACCAACTTAAAGAAGGATTTTGCCACTTTGTGTCTTAAATTTGCCATCTGACATATAAATGCAATAAAACAAAGAAACTGACTAGAGCATTATATTAAATAAGCAAAATATTTACATTATATAAAATATACAAATACAAAACAATAATACACAAGTGAAGTGTATTTTGCATGAGACATAACTTGAAGAATAAAGCAAACAATATGTTTTACAAAATAAGATGATAACATGTCAATAGCACTTATGAATTTGTATTCCAACAAATGAAGTATGACAGTGGGCTATACAGTTCAACATCATGACTTGACAAAAGGTATCTATTTCACATTTTAAGTAAATTCAGTACATGTACTTGTCTTTAAGATTATCCCATTAATACCATGGAATCTAGTACTTCAAGGCTGCATTCTGTATCAAGGTGGGATTACCAAATTTTGATTCAAATTTTCATCTCTTACAAAATATATCTAAAATTTCTTTTGAGAATTAAAACAACATAATCTAGGCTTTGATTGTCTTTTCTTTATACAAAAGTAATCATGAAATCTTGTTTCTTGTCTGTATCAAGCTCAAAGTTATGATAGAATAAATTGCCAACATCTGCATGCTCATCTTCATTGCAGAAGCACTGTTTCCTGCTGCAAAAAAAAAAAAGAAAATTATCAATTTTCAATAATACATCTGAGCATAAAATTATTTACATAGGTAAATAAAACCGTTAAATGTTTGACAAACAATCAGTAGAGGTCAATGATTGGAAAACAGTTGTTTTCTAAAGAAAAATCTTGATCTAAATTTTACTTTTTTTTCCCCAAACAAAAGATTATGGACAATACCTTTCTTCATATATAATATTTTACAATATTTTATGAAAAATATATAATACCTTTTATGAAAAATTTTATAGCCGATGATATAATATTACACATCTCATAATCTACACTATTTGAACAGATGGACGCAGTCCTAACATAATGTATAAGTTAACTCGAAAAGCAGTCATGAGGACGCGTCCGGTCAGCATGTGCGCTCCTAGCGTTAACGCGGGAGGGAATTTGTGATTTATTCCCACATGCGCTCGGTCCAGTCGCACGTTCACATGTCTACATTTGTAATACTCTATACAGTGGTACAGATACATACATAAATGGATCTAATTAAATTACTGCGAATGTCGCCATATATACGTGTATTAAATGTTATGTTAAAATGGCACCCGCATTAGCAGTTTCATATGTAATATAACAAAGGAAATTACCACGAAGACATGCTGCAAGGTATTTATGTTAAAACTCCGTCAGTTTATACTATAAAAAAACTGCCATGATTACTTTCATACTTTATTTTATTTATTCATTTTCAATTAATTTATTTATATATTTATTTCTTATTTGTTTATTTATTTATAACTAATTCATTTATGTATTTATATTTTATTCATACATTTTTTACTATTGTTTTTTCATTTAGATATTTTTCATAATATATGAATATCATAATAATTATCAATTTTTATTGATTTTATTATTATTATTATTGTTATCATTATTATTATTATAATTATTATTATTATTATCATTATTATTATTAATGCTATTTTCCTAAGATAAGAGTAAGTTTCATTATGGTCGATGTTCGGAAATTGTGTTCAATATTTGGAAATTCATCCCTTAACTCCTAACTGTTTTATTTACTTCTAAACATTTTAATTACACATTAATATTTTTTTATATTTAAATATACAATGTATATATTGATTCTCCTTCAAATCCTTCTATATGAACATGTTAATATAAGTTTTAAGATGTAAGCAAGTGAACCTGGCTGTCAAGCACGTTCACGCGGCAGTCAAGTGCATTAATGTGAAAGTTCAAGTTTAAGCCAAAGTTCAAGTGGAAATCTGTGTTAACGCAACTATTAACTCAGCAGTCCTAAGCACACGAGGAAAGCAAACTTCACGTTAATGCAACATTAACATAATGTTATGTTAGGACTGCACCTCACTACAATATTATGATTATTGTACTTACGATCTGTTTGAACTTCAGGATTTGATGAGATATTATATACAGGTGATATTGGATCAGGAGGAACAACAGGTCCTATAGGAGTTTTAGTTGTCTTTCTTTCTGTTGTGCTTGGCACAACACGAGAGGTTGTTAGTGATGTCAGGTGTGAAGTTATCTGAGACGATAAGGTGCTTGTAACTGGGAGGGATGTAGAACTTATAGTAGTTGTTAATTCAGAGGTTGTGCTCTCTGTGGTTGTTGAGGTTGTTGTTGGTGGTGCCTTTGTTGTTATTTTATATTCTGTAATATAGTGTACACTTTTATATTACATAACTACAGTATACTTTGATAACTCAAATGTCAAAAACTCTAAGAAACTTGAAGTAATCATTCTGTCCAGATAAGATTTCTATACAAATCAATTACACCTAATGAACTTCATAACCCCTGAAAACACTTAGTCATTTTCAGGTCCCAGTGATAAGCTATGCTGTACTTCACATAATTATGGAAGCTTGAAAAGAAGCCATATGGGTATAAGAGAAGACTGATTTGTTTGTACAATGATTACAAATATCAGATGGTGTGAGTCTATGTGTGACAACTATCTCGCACTCTTATATGACAATATGTGCCTGTAACAATATCATAACACTGGAAACCATCATATACCAAGTGTGTAAGATTGTCAAAGGATTAAACAAAGGATATTTTTGTCAAGTGCTGTACAAAATCATCAATAAGGAACTCTTTTATGTGAAAGTCTGATAATAGTAGCTACTGGTTATCTATTATAAATACAAAGGACAGTATATGTTTCAAACTCTTTGATTCTCATGTGTTTTCGTAACTACAGTGTGCATAAAGGTCATTTGTATTTCTTTTATCATTATTAAATGTCAACAAAAAATATATTAACAAGAGCAACGCCTAGCGTGGCATAATACGCCTGTTGCTTTATTCGGACAGGAATTCAATTTGCATTTGGCATTATTTTCATGAAAAACATCTGACGTTTACTGAAGTTAATTGCACTTCATAACATTTTATCATAGGAATAAGTCCAAGGGCAATAACTCCTGCTGAAATGGTCCTATCCAACCCATCTTGGAACTTGACCTGCAAAAAAAACTTGAAACTTTTTAATACAAGTCCCCCCCCCCCCTTAACACCTACCCCCCCCCCCCTCCTAAAATTATAAATTTCTCAAAAATGAAGAAAAAGATATCAATACCTGTAAAATATGTGGCAGCTGGTACATTTTACTTGTTTCATGGTAAATTTCATAATGTTTTTACAAAAATTAGATTTTTAATGAATTTTCAAAACAAAATCTTGACATTTATAAGTCCAAGGGCCATAAATCGGTCAAAAGTAGGTCAATCGTAACAAAACTCGAACTGGTACTGACGCGGCTTGATATAAAGCTATATACTAAATTTCAACTCAGTATCTTGAAAGACGGCAAAAAAAGTCTGGAAAACATGACCCCGGACGGATGCACAGTACGACTAACGCACGGACGGACGGACAGCGCCATAACATAATATGTCCCGTCTAATGACGGGCGTATTAAAATTACAATAAGCTGTCAAGACAACATGAATACTTGTAAAATTTAACTATTCCTCTTATTATTTTCAAAACAGTAATGGAAAAGCCTCAGATCTTGCCTTGGTCTTTCTGTGTTTTACATGTATATATATATATATTTATATATCTATATATATAAATATATTGATCGATACGATAATGGTTCAAAATCTGTTTAGATAAAATACTGGTAAACTTGACATTTCATATGTTAATTAATGAATATGAATGACTATAGATGGAAATATACATGACTTTAGGTTCTGAAGCTATTAACATAAATGAAAGGACTTGAAAGTCCTCAAGGTCGGAATTGCATGGTCAAGTACATCAAAGGTAATAAATTCGTGATCCACCAAGAGATCACACACCAAGCATGTAATGTTTAGGGTCAGTATTGACAAGAACACGGTCTGTGCACAGGTGTTCGTTTTAATATAAACAACGGCCCGCCCTGTACACCCCTGTATGTCTCCGTCTCGTACTGTTTAGTTATCTCATTCTCTCTTATCACTTTTGATCTTGACAGTAGTGTGAAATTAGCAATCTGGACAGTCTCCCGCTGTACATGTACATTTGGGGAAAACCACGTCTACACATGTAGATCTATAAATAACTGGCTATTTTTAGTAGCATTACACATCAACAACTACCAAGACGTTTGTTTATTGTTGTGATGAGAAGATTGTAGAGTACTTTGAATTCCACTGCTATAAAAAGAAGCTATATTCTCAAGTTTTATTAATTATAATACAACGGATACTAGTACGGACTAGGAGTGTACTTCTTAAATTACGGAACAGATACACAATAATATCAATCGTACTTTTTCGGGACTTTCCGTCGAGTATTCGGAAAGAATGCATGTCCTCCAGCGCATGAATATAACTCATCTAAATCGATGGAATAACGGCACATCTATTTTCTCATCTGATCAAACTTATCTTGTATTGACTCATACAATATAAACTATAAGTACTAAAAGTAAATCTAATCACGCTTTTTCTAAATATCGACGCACTATTTATACACGAGGAGGTATTTTCTGCGTTCCATGCGTTCACCACAGCATATTGTAACGACTAGGGTCTGGAATTGCTATGCAATTCCGACCAAAAAAGCCTCTGATAATTTAAAGTAATGATTTGAATATTACATGTACAATTTGCTCTGTTATAAGACTACTATGTCTGAATATCAGTGACAATGACCCAGAGTACATGTTATGATCATCTTTGTGAACATGAAATGACACTGACTCAGAGTACATGTTATGATCATCTTTGTGAACATGAAATGACACTGACTCAGAGTATATGTTATGATCATCTTTGTGAACATGAAATGACACTGACTCAGAGTACATGTTATGATCATCTTTGTGAACATGAAATGACACTGACTCACAGTATATGTTATGATCATCTTTGTGAACATGAAATGATATGACTCAAAATACATGTTATGATCATCTTTGTGAACATGAAATGACACTGACTCAGAGTACATGTTATGATCATCTTTGTGAACATGAAATGACACTGACCCAGAGTACATGTTATGATCATCTTTGTGAACATGAAATGACACTGACTCACAGTATATGTTATGATCATCTTTGTGAACATGAAATGACACTGACTCAGAGTATATGTTATGATCATCTTTGTGAACATGAAATGACACTGACTCAGAGTACATGTTATGATCATCTTTGTGAACATGAAATGACACTGACTCACAGTACATGTTATGATCACCTTTGTGAACATGAAATGACACCGACTCACAGTACATGTTATGATCATCTTTGTGAACATGAAATGATATGACTCAAAATACATGTTATGATCATCTTTGTGAACATGAAATGACACTGACTCAGAGTACATGTTATGATCATCTTTGTGAACATGAAATGACACTGACCCAGAGTACATGTTATGATCATCTTTGTGAACATGAAATGACACTGACTCACAGTATATGTTATGATCATCTTTGTGAACATGTAATGACACTGACTCAGAGTACATGTTATGATCATCTTTGTGAACATGAAATGACACTGACTCAGAGTACATGTTATGATCATCTTTGTGAACATGAAATGACACTGACTCACAGTACATGTTATGATCACCTTTGTGAACATGAAATGACACCGACTCACAGTACATGTTATGATCATCTTTGTGAACATGAAATGATATGACTCAAAATACATGTTATGATCATCTTTGTGAACATGAAATGACACTGACTCACAGTACATGTTATGATCATCTTTGTGAATAAAAATGATACTCAGCAATGAATCATTGGCAGAATTTACCAAAGAGACTACTAACCTTGTAAGATTATATCTTCTCTTGCCATTCCGTGATCATTCAAGGCAACACAAGTATACAGACCATAGTCTGAAGACTCCAGATAATTAATATCTAGCCATAGTTCCAAAGTGTTTTCATCTCTTGTCAATAATTCACTTTTGTACTTCCATCCTGTATGATTGGAATGAATACTATATTGTCCTTTCATCCAGTACAGATTTTTTCTCTCCACTGGGTGCATTTGGATTCCACACACAAGTTTAGCTGATTGCCCTTGAAGCTGTAGTACAACTCTTCTGTCTATTGTTATTTCTGGGGCAACTGAAATATAAAAAGAGTATTTAGTGTATTGAACAGATTATTTCTTGATCTTTATACCTTGATATTTGTTTTTGGACACTTCAGTACCATCATCTTATTATTTGTCACATCATTTACATAATGACCACATCAGCTAAGGTCCGCCAAGACCTGGTACCTTGGTTTTTACAGTATCATCTATAAGACAGGACACTGTTAAATTCTATTCACCAAAGATTGAGACATATTACATCAATATTGGGACTGTACTTACATTCTACAGAAACTTTAATTTCTCTGGAGACTGTACTTCCAATAGTGTTGAAGGCAGTACATATGTAGATGGCAGCTTGATCTCTAGTGATATTGTACACAGTATAGGAACCTTCAGACCCTATCAATTCTAGAAAATAATAAAGCTTTG
The DNA here is from genome assembly GCA_035048485.1 of Pteria penguin. Lineage (NCBI taxonomy): Eukaryota > Metazoa > Mollusca > Bivalvia > Pterioida > Pteriidae > Pteria > Pteria penguin. The sequence goes on from CM068581.1 coordinate 29,387,315, forward strand.
TAGCAGACAGAAGTCATTGCAGCCAAAATAGTCAATGATAGATACATAATATAGCAAATATACAGACATGACCTGCACAAAAAGTCTATGTAGAATAAAACTCAATTACTTTAATCCATATACACCTGCACAAAATGTCTGTGTAGAATAAAACTCAGTTATATATGTTTTACAGACAGGACCACAATGTGAACTAGTTCTTGTAACTAATCGTGCAATCCTGTATAAATAAAGGATATTATTATTATTATCATTATAATTTTTATTATTATTATTATTATTATTATTACTATTATACACTGTATGTGTCTTATTCTGCAAGAATACTTTTAATCATCTACAATTAAAATGTTTATCTTTTTTTGTAAAAATTAGGTATGACTTAATAAATCAAATATTTACAACTTTTATTAAATGTATTACCAATTTTATAAGAATCATGGGATTATGATTCTTAGATAAAGTAAAAAACCGAATTCATTTAAATACTGCATGGAAATTAGAATACAATAAACTATTTCAAATATATCAGAATGCTGTGTATGGGACGTAAAAATGTTTTCAATGGCATCTGACTGTATTGCTGTAAAGCTAGAGACACCTACGTTCTTTCTTCGGTGAATCTTTATGTTTGACATGCCACCTAAATTTTGGTGTAGGGACTCCTGTGGCTACACAAGTGATAGTGACATTGTGCCCCTCTTTCACACTGAGGTCTTGGCTAGAAGCTGAGTCTATAATCCGAGGAGGAACTGTAAAGCAGATATAAATAGGTAGAAATATCAGTATCATGTTTAGCAAATACATGTATCTGAAATTAACAAATGCTGTACAGACAACCAAGTCCATGCACCCAGAAAATCATAATAATTTGAACATTTCTGAAGACATAGTCATGGAAGCTTGTGTAGATAATCAGAATAACTTAGTCATAACTGAAAATAACATTACCTGACACATCCACAGTATTATCTGTTAATACTAGTCAAAACTCAATTTAAATAGGGCATTTTCTCATAATGATATGCTTGTAAAACTCAGCAGAGCAGAATATGTCTATGAATAAAATCCACAATAAAATAAAAAATTTTGTTATTAAAGTATTCACTATTATGATAGAAATTTAATCATCAAATATGAAAGAGCTCTGTCAGCATTCCTCTGAGAAATGATATTTGAAAATTATTTTTCCTACAGAGCTATTGTTCTTGGCTATGTTAATTCTCTATAAAATTTTGACATTTGTCTTAGTGTATTTATTTTGTTATTAATTCTGTAACTTGAAACAAAATGAATTTGATAGATATGTATAAGACTCTTCTCAGTAATGTTAAAGAAAAATTCAAGTAAATGTGATTTTCCAGGCAGATGAGTTATAAGGCGGTCTGAACAGTAGTAATCAACCAAGCATATTTTGAAACACTTTATCACAAAACAGCAGCAGTTAATATTCATTTCAATAATATGTGGAAAGTCAAAGGCTGATGATATTATTTCAAAAGTTTTGAAACCAATGAAAAGAAATTGTCACAAGGAAAACTCATGTGAAATAAAAACCCTATATTTATCAATTCAGAGGATATGGTTAAATTTAAGTTTTTGCAAAGTAGGTCATGTAATCAAAGGTCAAGACCACCAAGTGAAAATTTTGGTATTGATAGCAAAATATTCAAGGAAAGAATAACTATATGAAATACTTCAGCTCTATATCTCATCATTCTAAAGTTAAGGCATGTGCTTGGAAAGCAGTGTAAAGGTCATAGTCTGAGAGTCACTAACATAACATAATGATTATACCTATAAGCCTCTGAGTCTTTAATTCCAGAGACAAAGAAATATATTTATGATTTTTCATGACTATTAGTCAGAGATATAAATCTATTGAGTAAATATATGCAAAAACTTCAAAGGAACTTTGTTTGAAAGACAAAGGAAGGGAGAGAGCACAGGGTTATTCTCTTATTTTTAATTTTATGTTCAGAAAGATTTCTGTTCAATTGCAATTTCAGATAAAGAAAGGTAAGTTTGTAATGTTTGGGTTAACTTTAACCTAGACTTAAGCTATTGTCCGTTGATTTTACCTCTTGTCATGGAAAATTTCAATTTATTTCACTATTAAGTATTTTCAAAAAACAATTTACAAAATAAAGTAGGTTTAATCACTTATATGTGTTCTGTTGTAGCTAATTTATTAGGTATTTCCTCAAATTCTTCTTTTGAGAACAAAATATATAAGATTTTGCTTGAAGACAAGCAAAATCCTATATTAATAAAAATGATTTTAATGTAAATAAAACCTGTGTGTGAAACAAAATCAACAGTGATAATTGCATTTAGGTTTAAAGGGATGTATGATGTAACAACATTTGATTCAAAATCACATATATGCATTTACATGCACATGAAATAAATGTCATAAGGCCTAAAATAAAACAAGATACAAATTTTTCATTTATAATGTTTCCTCCTTTAAAAGGATGGAATTGTGTCTTCTAATGGAATATTAGATGCTACCCACCCGTACCGGTAGGCATTAGAATCATCTAAATTGCTTTACTTTATCACCATAAATGGTACACATTTTTCACATAGGAGAGTCCTACAAGGAATAAATGACCATGCTTACCGGTAGTTATCACAATACGAGTTTGATTCAGCTGTATGCTATATGACATGAACATCAATATATGCTATTTCTATACATGTATTACATTTGTGTTTTTACTGACAAATGATGTCGTGTGAACAAATATTGTTCAAAATATTAATGTTTGTCACTAACTTATGACCAGGCGTATGCCTTTTGGTACAACTCTGTCCTCGCTTCTCATCTAAACAAAGTTCATATAAAGTAATTGTTCAAAGAAATTAAGGCATTATTAATATAATTTGCATTTGTGAATTTATGCAAATCTTCTGTATAAATCAGACATCAAGATGTACATATAGTTGTGTAATATTAAACATAATTAAGGTATTATGGACATCCACTGTTACAGGTATTCTTATCCAGTCCTTCATGCTTACCATTGACTTTTATTGTATTTCTCTTGACTTTCCTGGGGACAGTATTAAGACGACATTCGTACACTCCCTCATCACTGGGCTTGACATTGCGGATGTGAATATTCCAGTCAGACTTGTACGGACGAGTCAGAGTTATGCGAGTATCTTTGGTAAATGTTCTATTCCCAGCAAACAGAATATTATCAGATGGACCATACCAATACACCTACAAAAGAAGCAATACACTGACTTCTCTGACCATGAATTTGTATCAGGAAAGTTTGTTTGATCCCGGTTTTATGTCGCATAAAAGTTATTTTCCTTACACGTTGACAGAATCTGCTTGATGCAGTGCACAGAAATTTGGACCTATGTAACGGATCTACTCTAAGTAATGAGGGATCTTTTACGTGCCACATCTATCATGAAACGTCACTTGTTTATATTATCTCATACAAAAGTGCCACCATGCAGTGGGAGGAGCCCGAGACCTTTCGGTCACAGACACACACACACCCTACTCATCAGTGATAAGTTAGAATTTGAAAAAGGAACATAATGAGGGAACGCCAGATCCAATTTTAACCACGCCCATTACGTAGTTTCATTGTGGCGTCACAAATTACGTTTGGCGGGCTATTTTCATGACATCATAATGAAAAAAGAGTGCTACGAGAAGTGATATCGGACATATGGCGATTAGTCAATTACTTAAGACATATTTATTAACAGAATCTATCCAATCGAATAAAGGAATTATTATTCATTCAAATACCTGGAATACTAATAAAAATACTTTATTGCACTAGCATTTGGTCAAAGTTGGCCTTTCAATCCCGCCAAACAAGGCATTGAATAAGCTATTGAATATGATATAAAGACTACGATAGTAAAAACTGATATACTGCTGTTACACGTCTCACAAAGGAGGTTTTGTTTACTTGGCGACAGATAATCAGAAAAATTAAATTCAAATTGTTGTCAATTGTGACTTGTTTCATGTTATGGAAACACTGAGTCTTTTTACAGCAAAGCAATATTATTAGCATAAAGGCTGTCAAAGACACTTTAACTTTATGAAGCTCCATCGGTAAAATCGGTGATCAATACAACATTGTCTTACCAATTACACTTTCCACATGTTGAAATTACGTGAATATGACTAGCAACGAGGCAAATCTTCTGACGTTGTGTGACTGTGACACTTGCTATACAGATTTGGTTCTCATTCATAATATACATACGCCTTTTCAAATACTTTGTACTGTGCGTATGCCTTGGGCATTCACGACGGGTATGGTAGGTCAAACAGGAGAAATTTGTCCCTCCCGGGCATCTGGTCTCCCATAGGTGTTTAGGATTAATAAATACTGATTGTGGTAATTGTTGTGAGTGCCACTCAACAACGAAAACATCGGTTACTGTCGTAATTTAACATTAAGATCAATGCGAGCGTTGACTTTCTGCGAATTATATAAACAAGTATTCCAGTTCTAGTCTCAGTGTTAAGAAATCAATTTATTTGAAGAGCGTTCTTGAGTAGGTATAACGTAATATGAAGGAAACCAGAGACATAATCTATGTCTCTGAGGAATGAGGAAACAGAGACGACGTAGACATGGTGTTTAGACTTTGGTAAAAATACAAAATTATAATACATCATGTTTAAAGCGGTAACGTAGATATTTGTCAGATCGTCAGGACAGTTCTAGAATCCGTCTCTATGAAAAGATTAGGCTATGTAATGAACGTACAGGTAATACGACTCACCATGTAGCTACCAATATCGTGTACCGTGCAGGACAATGAACATACAAGTAATACGACTCACCATGTGGCTACCAATATCATGTACCGTGCAGGACAATGAACATACAAGTAATACGACTCACCATGTGGCTACCAATATCATGTACCGTGCAGGACAATGAACATACACGTAATACGACTCACCATGTGGCTACCAATATCATGTACCGTGCAGGACAATGAACATACACGTAATACGACTCACCATGAGGCTACCAATATCGTGTACCGTGCAGGACAATGAACGTACGAGTAATACGACTCACTATGTGGCTACCAATATCGTGTACCGTACAGGACAAGGAACATACAAGTAATACGACTCGCCATGTGGCTACCAATATCATGTACCGTGCAGGACAATGAACATACACGTAATACGACTCACCATGTGGCTACCAATATCATGTACCGTGCAGGACAATGAACATACACGTAATACGACTCACCATGTGGCTACCAATATCGTGTACCGTGCAGGACAATGAACATACAAGTAATACGACTCACCATGTGGCTACCAATATCATGTACTGTGCATGACAATGCTACATTCTTTCCTGAATCCACGTGAACTTTAATAGGCGTTGTGTCCATGTAAACGCAATTAGCCCCTGAAAGAAATTTTATTCCAAGATTAAACATGAATTTCCTTGTCAGGTGATTGAACTGCAAAATAGTTCAATTCATGCATCGCTTGAAAGCAAGGATTGATTGATTGATTTTTGTTTAACGTCACACCACGAATATTTCACGTATATGGTGACGGCATCTGCCTTATGCGGGGCATACAAATTTTGACCTTTGCAACGGACCCACCCGAAGCAGTGAGGGATCTTTAACGTGACATGCATACCACGACACAGGGCCTCGGTTTTTACTGTCTCATCCGAAAGACAGGACACCGGCATGACCAGAGCGGGAATCGAACCCCGGCCTCCCGATTAGGAGTCCAGCGCGATACCGCTAGGACACGCCGGCTTCGAAAGCAAGGAACATGCAAGATCAGATACTCTTTCAGAAAGACAATGTATCTGAATTCACCACAAATGTCGAACGACGTTACTTGCTACGTAATCCATTAATTGATGTTATACATGGTATAACAATAAAAGGTACGGAATCCCAACTTCTAGTCTAGCGACATTCGCGAAAGGAAATAAATAAATAAATAATAATAAGAAGAAGAATTTTGCTAAAAGATTACTTATTTGTAGCTTTGTCTGACTCTTTGCGATCTGGAGGCAAGTGAAACTTGTCCTTTAACAGCATTACCATGAATATTAATATGTTTTATTTTATTCGATTTAATTAAATTGAGACTTCTGCTCTGCTTGAGTTTCTGCAACATGTACGTCAGCACTATGACATAACAGAAACGAGAATGAAGTAGAGACGGCATACAGTACAGTTCGGGTGGAACACAGTGGGCATTTTTAGAGTGGGCATTAAAAATGTCCACTGGACACAGTGGACATTCTTGTAAGAGTCAGTTAGAATTAACATACAGGTAAGTGGACAGCTTGATAGCTCAGGTAAATGTCCACTCCTAATGCCAACTGAAATTTCAGGTCGACTGCCCACTGTGGACAGTGGGCATTCAAAGTTCCACCTGGACTGTACTGTATAATCAAATTGCAATTTATCAAAATAAAAATAAGACAATGTAAAATTTTATTAAAAACACAATTTAAAGTCAATTATACAAAAATTCAGGAAATAATTTTATCGAAAGCAAAATAAAATGTACAAAACCAGAGTTCCATTGAATATATCTGAGAGGAATAGTTACAATTACTGTTTAATTTCTCTTAAAATACATGTATGTCAATCAGCACCAAAATTATCACATACCCTGTACTTTATCGATAAAAATCTACATGTGCGATGAATAATTAAATGAATAATAAATAAATAAACAAATCAATTAATCAATAATAAATACATTAAAAATAATAAAAATATACTCTTGAAATGCACGATCTTTATCCATCAGTGCAGTGAAATGTCAGACTTTAAGGAAAATACTTTATTCAGTTTTGAAAACATCTCATGGGGGAACAAAAGTATACATCTGCTAATCAAAATTCATGAAATTATCACATGCAAGAGAGTGCTGTGACGACTTTTGGAATAATATGCATCGCCAAGTCTTAATTTTGACCCTGTTAAATTAAACAAGAGGTACAAACAGAATGAACAGTCCTTAAGCAGGCCATTAAGATAATATGGGAAGACTTGGTGTTGTGGTTTTAAAGCGTTTTGCTTGCGGCGAAAACGATCCGGGTTCGATTCTTTAAAAGGTTAGTTACCTCTTGTTTCCATGTCGCGGTATGATTATAAACAATTTCTAAAAGCGACGTAAAATACCATTCTACCAACTATGAAGACAGTGAAATTGGATAAACACTACTCTTGTTGGTCTGAGGTCGCCGTATGACGGTTAATGGACTGTTTGCTACGACAATTGTCCGCAGCTGTCACTGACTTTATAAATAATAATTTATTTATATGTAATAACATTATATTTACATATCAAAACAATTATTCATAATTCATAATAACAAACCACATATAAAGGACGAAGGCTTCCGAATAAATCTGTAATATTTCAGGCTCTCCACATACAGTTATATAGATCAAAGTAGAGGATATTCGAAGTTAAGTCCGAGTTAATGCGACACATTTTTTCATTGATATTGGCAAACAGACGGGGGTTTCCATGTAATCAATCAACACACATGTAATGACATTATTTATATGGAAATACGAGTCCAGAGAAGGGTTATCGGGGTCAATATGGTCTATCCATGCATGTTCTAGACTGAATAGGAAGAAAATCACGCATGGTAATCCCATGGGAAATGTGTAATAGAAGTATTCAATTTGTTCATACTGACTGTACCAAACGTTGAACATTCCATGCAGAACAACTTTTCTTTTGTCGTTCCATATTCTTTATTTTCTGTCAGTTACAGTGGAGGATTTACAGTCCCTCTATTTCGTCAAAAATTAACCAGGCATATATAAAAGATAAGGTCGAAAACACTCAAACCCTGCACTGAGACATATTATTATCGAATTTTGATTACACTGAAATCAGAAATAAGATGAGTTACATTCCAGATTTGGCTAATACTTGATTTTAATATGTGCCCCCGCCTCTTTTCGGAAATCCTCAAACCCGCCCCTAAGCTATTATATGAACAGTGAATATGTTATATGTATGATGCTGAAAACATTATAAAATGCTCAGTCTCCGTCAAGAAAATTCCAAAAATCAAGAGCACTGCAAAGCGGAGCATCTAATCTCGTACATGTAACCTTAACTTTGACTTTTGATTTTGAAATGAATGGGGTTCTTCCTAATATCATAGAGAATCAGTACATCAAGTTTTATCAACATCCTCTGCAAAATGTGTATTCTAGAATAACTACAAGTTAAGTAGGACGCATTTACGCTAAAAAGATATACGGAAGCGCTACTACATGTATATCCCACAGAGAACAGAGTGCGAGAGATCACAATGCAGAGTAAATGTGATATTACCCCTATGAGAGCCGTTATTGGCATCGACGCGCAAAGCAGTGCTCATGATGTATACGGGCTTTTTAATTATGAAATGATACTGAAGGAAAATACACTTCACATAAGGGTGTATTGTTTAGAAAACACGATCTAACCACGTACAGACAACATATGGCACATGAGTTAAAACGTATTTATGAGAATAAATCGACCAATCGCCCGATCGTAGTCAATATCCTTATTGCCATGGACAAAAAATCTAATGATACTGTTATATAAATAAACGAGAATTAATGGCGGACCCCAAACGGAATTACACTTATGATGTAACTCCTACAATATCATAAATACCAAATCGAGAGCATAGAGCATATGCAGGACACAGATTTCCCGTATTACTGTGTAAGTTTAATTAAGGGGTCATACATACCTTTAAACCATGTATTCAAGAACTTCCTCCTTCTAATTTAACTCAATATACATGTAATATAGATTTATTATTAAAATGAAGCATGGACAAAATAAGGCTTATGTCAGTGTCATGTTCCCCCCCCCCCCCCCAGTAAATTCAAAACTTAGAACATGACAACTCCAACCTTCGTATTTACCATCCCCTCTCCTCCCCCCAGTAAATAAAAAAAAAAACTAAAACATGACATCAGAATGGAAAATGAATTTAGTCTCGCTCGAGTTCAAGAGAAATAAGTTGAATACAGTATGACAGAAATCAATGTCGCTCTACCTTAACTTATGTATTATAGATACTAGTAAATAAATATCATGTTTCTACATTGCCCATTTGCCATTGGAGTAAGCAAGAAATAAAGTTACGCTTGCTTTTCTGTATTCGATGGTAATTGTTACATCTCTCTTCCACTTATATTTTTCATATCGACTTGAAATTAAATGCGGAAGAAAACTGTAAATAGCACGGACGAAATTTATTGATGTTAAGTATTACTTGTACATGGAACGAACAAACTGAAATGTGTTATGCTAATAAGAATCATTAAGTCTTCCTGTTGTCTGTATACAAGGTCATCATTGAGCCAATCTTTTGTGTGTATGCAAGGCCTCATTAAGCCCATCTGCTGTGTGTATACAAGGCCATCATTAAGCCTATCTGTTGTATGTACATAGTATACAAGACCATAATTAAGCCTGCTTGTTGTCTGTATACAAGGTCATCATAAAACCTGTGTCGTGTATATACAAGGCCATATCATAAAGCCCGTGTGTCGTGTGTATACAAGGCCATCATTAAGCCTGTGTCGTGTGTATACAAGGCCATCATAAAGCCTGTGTGTTGTGTGTATACAAGGCCATATCATAAAGCCTTGTGTGTCGTGTGTATACAAGGTCATCATTAAGCCTGTGTGTTGTCTGTATAAAAGGCCATCATTAAGCCTATCAGATGTATGTATACTACACCATCATTAAGCCTGCTTGTTGTCTGTATACAAGGCCATCATAAAGCCTGTGTGTCGTGTGTATACAAGGTCATCATAAAGCCCGTATCGTGTGTATACAAGGTCACCATTTAACATGTCTGTTGTCTGTATACAAGGTCATCATTAAGCCTATCTGTTGTGTGTATACAAGGCCATCATAAAGCCTGTGTGTCGTGTGTATACAAGGCCATCATTATCACGAACTCACCGGCACTTCATTTCCTCATCTATCTGAAGATATAGTTAAGAATTCGAAGTTACCCGCTAAATTTGTGGACTAACTCTGGCTATGGATAAATTTACACTGTTACCACAATACAATGCATAAATGAAAGAAAAGGCATTAAACTTCTTCAGTTGCGGATTCAGGATACACCCCCCCCCCCACAAAAAGGGGGGGGGGGGGGCACATGTGAATGAAAGTGAAATATTGGCCAAACAACTCATCCATTTTGGGAGCCTAATCTGGAGTTTTACTTATAAATATAGGGTGAAAAAAAAGGGGGGCCCTCTAAATCCGCCACTGTTCTTGCAATAACTGCTCAAGACCCAATTACTACTCTGATCTTTATGTCCACACCGAGTGGCTCACTGTTTATATCATTAATGGCAGTACTGCCCATGATGACGGAAGGGTATCGAGACCTTATTATTCCTTTGAAAGTTTCAGCGAATCATGCATAAGGCAAGCACAAAAGCACAAAAGGGGTGTATATGTCTATTTAAACATATATTCACTCAAAGTATACTGAAAATGGAAGTGCCAAAAGAGTAACTTTATTATTCTAGGCCCAAAACATAGGAGGACATGTGCAGGAAGAAACGAGGTATCCAGAAAAAATCGTTGCCTTCGCAGGTAAACAAATGATCGAACACTTCCTAGGTCTACGGTATGAGAGGATACAAAGTGGTCCAAACTGGAGGTCATTTTTTTTTTATGTGGAATTATTTTAAAAGTCGGGGGAAAGGGAAATGACCTCTTGATTTCTACTCGCCGTCTACGCCTATGCACTGATGCCCTCGTTACAATGAGCATACTTGTCTGGTGGAAATACAAGTGTGACGTCTTTGTAGGTCCAGTATGGCGCAGGAAAAAATGAAACATAGCCATAAATCTTGAACTGGTCGTCAGCAAGATATATAAACAGATAACATGGATCAACAGAGTTGTAGGAAAGCATATGTAGTGCCTCAGGCAAGTGTCAGAATCACGAGATACGGTAACGTAACCCCTGCCATGCCCCACAAGGCTCGATCATCCATTTATGTATTTAGATAAGGCGATTAGCAGATCTAATAAGCTGATGTTAGAATTTTCCATCATGTCCCTACTAAAAACAGGAACAATTGATAAAATTTAACCCTAATGACTACAATAACTGATAAGATTCGACGTAGATATGCCATAAAATCGTGTAATTCCCCAGGTTGTAAGCAGCATTTCAAAAGTAGAGGGGGGATCCTTGAATTTCGTTTCGTTTCTTAACGAGATAAAAAAAAATTGCCGGTCAAAGATCGGTAAAAAAAAGGGGGGAGGGGGGTTGTGGGCGTCCCCTTTTCAGGCCTGATTGTAGCGTAGGTTCCTCACTGTCGAATGTTAAAGGGGATGATGCTTTGATGCCTCGTGGTACCGAGGCACCGGAAAAGAGGGATTTAACTTGCAATGAATTTGGATATAACACACTAGCGACTGGAGTCGTTAGCTTTGACAGACCTACATTGGACAAAGTGTGAAGCCACACACATTCATATACTGGACACAGTGAAAAAGCAGACATATATAACACATAAACGTGAAAATGATACCCATCCGTATATTGGATTGTATATGGTATACCCCATTCCAGTCGCATGACCGTATATACCCTTTTTCTAACATTTAATATACAGGTCTATACATAGTGGATCAACAGTTCACTCATTGGCGACTTTAGAGGGGGGAGGGGTGTGCAGCAACTCCCGGGTCGGAAAGTTTAACCCAAAAAAGTAATTTTCTAACATTTTTAGGGCTGCAACCCTTCCTTTCCAGATCGATAGTGCAAAACATTTGTCATTGGAGACTTCAACCCAATCCGCCTATGTCACTCTACATTATACAATAGATTATATCTTTTCTAGTGACCTGTACCTATGAGGATATGTAGTCCGAAATGTCAGACCCAAGCGCAAGGTGTGACATTTCGAACTACATGTACATGTAGCATGTCGTAGGAACTGGGGGTGGGGCACTTATATTAATTGTTTCATAGGTTGTTATCTAAGTTACTTAACTGTTTTCATTAAATTATTCTTTACTGTAAATGCAATTGATTTGCAATCTTATAAGTTGTATTGCAGCAGCATGTATGAATTCGTTCTTTTCTTTCTAAACGTTAATACTAGATTTACATTTTAATGATTTTTATCATGTAAAGATAAAAAGTGATTTGCTGATGCAAACATATGCGCAATTTCCCGTTCCTCTTTGTGCCCACAAGTTGATATGACAGGCCCTGGCACAAACAGTGGCTTAAAACAATGGATCCTACATTGTCTTCTTTCACATCATCATTCCCTGAATGTAATAAACTAGTCTCTGATTTATCTAAATCACAAGTCCGATCTGATCCATCAGTGTTCAAACCAGTCTGCATTTTGTTTTGAGTTTACAAGTTTGCCCCCCTCCCCTCCTTTTTTTTTTTTTGAATTGCTTCCTACGGGCCTGTGTAGTATCTATGTAAAAATAGACGCTTGAACAATCAATGAGGCCACAGAGAAGCCTGAATTCATGTGCGATATTGACAGATATTGATTATCTCTTGTCCCAATTATAATCACTTGAATAATTATACACAGAAATATTTAGCCCTTAACTTACCCGATGTTACAGATAATAATATCAGCACTATACTCCACATGTTGTAGTTGATATAAAACACAAGTAACCTATCCCTTTATGTAGATATCTAGTTCAGTAGTATTATTCAGTTCATCCGAATGATGTGTTTTCTCACGGTTTTACACCTAGACATTGTGGGGTATCTACAAGGCTAGAAATCACTGCTAAGTACTGCAAAAGTCCAACTGCCCAGCCAGACTCTATCAATGTATTAGTATTGACCACATCCTGGTCCAGATGACTTCCGGGCAATTCCGTGTCCAAGTTGTTCTCTTAGAACTGTAACATGACTCAATCCATCAACCCACGTACATCGCCGTCATCAACACGCTTCGATACTAAGGTTGCTTTGGTTCACTAAGTAGACAACACTGGCAGCTCAATCAATAAAGTACAGTAAAACAATCCTTTTAATTTGAACTTGTGCGTTACCAATGTCAATAAAACACTGCTCGAGTGCAGTGCTGTGTACGCTGTATAGAATTATTCATGTGTGTAAAATAACACGCACAAGACAAGGTAAACACTACATACGTGTTTTAGTCAGTACAATAAAGCTACCGTAGAGAGCATTTCTCTGATATTAAACTAACCTTCTCATATTCTTTTTGCATTCACTTCTATTGCATCACAAGCTATTAATTATGAAATTGAATTTTGTACTGAAATATTGCTTTTAGTTTTTGAATGAATTTTTAAACTAACAAATTACAGACAAATATAAATTTTGTTTACCTTAAGATTTACCTAAATATTTATTTGAAATATTATATTTTGATTGAAATAATGCTGATAGGATTTTTCCATATTATCCGAAAAAGACAATGCACATTATCATGTACAATATTCATGTATATCTATTTTGGGTTGTAATCTCATGATTATGAAAATGAATTTTTAATAAAATGAATAAACTGAAAACATATTCATTATGTTTGTCATATAATTATCAAGCGATTCTATGCTTTTTATGTGAATTTATGATACGAATTTAAATTTGTGATATCATTGATTTGATATCATGAAATAAGCTGAATTAATGATAAAAATTGTTATAAATTGGAATTAGCGACCGCATAAAAGGAACTTTTTGATATCACGAAATGGACTTCATTCGAATTTTTGATCTCACATTTATGTACATGTAAAAGATTAGGCAAAAACGGCACCCTTGCATATTTACATTCAATATACATGTATGACGTTTGGTAAATGATTAATGATCATGCCCATTCTCTGAACAGTAGTCCCCACAAAATAAATCTAAGTGTTTGCCATTTAGAGTAACATTTGAAAAGTATTTATAGCTGGTAAGCTAGTTTGTTTTTGAGTAAATAGTATTCAAGTAAACTTTGAACACTGCGCGAGTGTTTTAGAAAACTTATTTAGGTCTAGAGAATAACTCCTATGTATTGTTTGGGATATTGGTTTATTATTCACATATAAATACGACATAGGATTTATGCGAACTTCCTACGAAGCATTTCCAACAGGTTAAGTCCTACGAATACATCAAGACAAGACTATCGTTTGAGCCTGATTTCCTCGGGGAAATTGCTGTACTCTCATGCATATATTGTTCCTATCTTAAGCATAACGATGCCGATTTTCAATTTATATGGAAATGAAATATGGCAAAAGCCTGTGATTCCTTGAGAATGAATTTTAGATTCACTTAATTATTCTCTTTTGCATGTTTGTTGGCTATGATCGATTGATTTCTGTGAGGGACTGTACCTACTTAGTAATAGCCGTACCAATAGTCTTGTCACATGATCCGAAAGAGTAACATTTTCAAGATAAGTTCGTACAACATTGATTGATTTATCTCAGGTGGTCCATTCAATAGGGATCATCCTAAGACACTAGTATGTGCTCATGTTCTCTATTTATTATAATGAATTCCGTTCACTCTGCATACATGAAGCTGCAAGAAGCCGGTACAGCTCCGTCTGTATTGTTCATGACTCGTGACAGCAAGGTCCTGGGTTCGAGTCTCGCCAGTATCTCACCTTTCGGATGAGACAGTACAATAAATATCAGAACACACATACATGTACATGCATAAATTTAGTGCGCCATAAGCACATTTCGACATCCTAGTACATGTATGTCTCTTCAGTGATGCTCAAGACCGAAACTGGTAATCCAAACAGTTAGTATTTGAAGAGCAAACCAATTACGAAATTGACCTAAATGTAGGAGCCAAAGAGTCAATCTAAGGCAGAACTGTGCATCAGTGAGAGACTTGACAAATTTACAAGTTTTATCACAGTAAATTAGAAGTATATATTTCTTGTCAGTACAGAAACACTGGAAACTGGGTTTGTGATTACCCTCGGGGAGTATCACCAATGCATTATGTCATGGCAAACTTGATTCGGTAATAAGATTCGTCACTGCCTCGGATTGTTCTATTGTATATGTTTAAGTTTCTGTGCATTTCATCAAGCAGATGCCATCACCGCACAAACGTAAAAGTGAAACACTATTGGCGGGAGACAAAACACACAAAATGTAATTGCTTAATTGATTGATTATTCTTTTACGTCACTCCACGATTATTTCACGTATTTGGTGACGGTCTCTGCCTGATGCCTTGCATAGAAATTTCTACCTTTGCAACGGACCCAACCGAAGCAGTGAGGGATCTTTTACGTCCATGCCTCCGTGACACGTGACCTCGGTTTTTACACTCTCATCCGAGAGACAGAACACCGGTGTGCCCATGGTGGGAATCAAACCCGGGACATCTAGGTCACGAGCCGAGCACCTAATCCACTAGGCCACACCGGTTTAAATGTAACTGCAGGAAAATACGAATCGGTATTGACGGAGGAAGAGTGGTGCGTATTTTCCTTATGTTTTGTTTCTTGTTTTATGTTGCGCCAAAAATACGGTGACGGAAATCCAAACGAAATCCTTCAGCTGACATTCAGAACTGTCAGCTCGAAAATACGAAATAGACGTCAAGGTCGGTGATGGAAAGGTCTACCAGTGTTTCCGTCAAGGGATGATGACGAAAAAGTCTACTAGTGTATCCGCCGAAGGTCGGCAGTGGAAAGGTCTACCAGTGTATCCGCCGAAGGTCGGTGATGAAAAGATCTACCAGTGTATCCATCGAAGGTCAGTGATGGAAAGGTTTACCAGTGTATCCGCTAAAGGTCGGTAATGGAAAGATCTTCCAGTGTATCCGCCGAATGTTGGTGGTGGAAAGGTCTACCAGCGTATCCGCTGAAGGTCGATGATGAAAATGTCTACCACTGTATCCGCCAAAGGTCGATGATGGAAAGGTCTACCAGTGTGTCTGCTGAAGGTCGATGATAGAAAGTTCTACCACTGTATCCATCGAAGGTCGGTGATGGAAAAATCTATCAGTGTATCCGCCGAAGGTCGATTATGTCAGTTTATCAACCGAGGGTCTGCTAGTTCATCATCCGACTATCGGCTGTCTGTTTATTTACTGATTGTCAGTTTATCCGCCGATGGTCTTCCAGTGTATTCGCGGATGGTCTGTTAGTTTATTCATCGATGGTCTGCCAGTTTATCCGCCGATGCTCTACCAGAGTATCCGTAGAGAGTCTGTAAGTTTATCCGCGGAAGGTCTCAGTGTACCCGTCAATGCTTTGCCAGTTCATCCGCCGATGATCTGTCAGTATTATCCGTCAATGGTTTGCCAGTTCATCCACCGATGATCTGTCAGTATTATCCGTCAATGTTTTGCCAGTTCATCCGCCGATGGTCTGTCAGTATATCCGTCAATGGTTTGCCAGTTCATCCACCAATGATCTGTCAGTATTATCCGTCAATGTTTTGCCAGTTCATCTGTCGATGGTCTGTTAGTATATCCATCAGTGGTTTGCCAGTTCATCCGCCGATGGTCTGTCAGCATATCCGTCAAAGGTTTGCTAGTTCATCCGCCGACGGTCTGTCAGTATATCCATCAGTGGTTTGCCAGTTCATCCGCCGATGGTCTGTTAGTATATCCGTCAATGGTTTGCCAGTTCATCCACCGATGATCTGTCGGTATTATCCGTCAATGTTTTGCCAGTTCATCCGCCGATGGTCTGTTAGTATATCCGTCAATGGTTTGCCAGTTCATCCACCAATGATCTGTCAGTATTATCCGTCAATGTTTTGCCAGTTCATCCGCCGATGGTCTGTCAGTATATCCGTCAATGGTTTGCCAGTTCATCCACCGATGATCTGTCAGTATTATCCGTCAATGTTTTGCCAGTGCATCCGCCGATGGTTTGCCAGTTCATCCACCGATGATCTGTCAGTATTATCCGTCAATGTTTTGCCAGTTCATCTGTCGATGGTCTGTCAGTATATCCATCAGTGGTTTGCCAGTTCATCCGCCGATGGTCTGTCAGCATATCCGTCAAAGGTTTGCTAGTTCATCCGCCGACGGTCTGTCAGTATATCCATCAGTGGTTTGCCAGTTCATCCGCCGATGGTCTGTCAGGATATCCGTCAATGGTTTGCCAGTTCATCCGCCGACGGTCTGTTAGTATATCCGTCAGTGGTTTGCCAGTTCATCCGCCTATGGTCTGTCAGTATAGCCGTCAGTGGTTTGCCAGTTCACCCGCCGATGGTCTGTCAGTATATCCGTTAATGGTTTGCCAGTTTATCCGCGGATGGTGTGCCAGTTCATCCACCGATGGTACGTCAGTGTATCCGTAGATGGTCTGTCAGTTCATCCGGCGATGGTACGTCAGTTTGTTCGTCAGAGGTCTTTCAGTGTATCCGCCAAGGGTTTATCTGGATACCTGCCGAATGTCTGTGGTTTTCTCGGCTTTCCTCTACTATAGAGTACTAATCATCGTCTATGCTTATACGTGAATAATTCTAATGATGTAGATATACTCTTGTTGTTGACATTTTTATGAGGAAACCACCTGATATGTCATTGAACTTTAACCCTACCTGTCCTTAATTTGACTTGTGAAAATAGTAAACATTCGTGACGGCTCAAAGAGACAGATGGTTATGTGTGGTTTCCTTTGTATAGTTGAAATGAAGTCAAGACATATTTCCTAGATAAGTTTTATTATAACAATCATATCATAATAACAATAACATATTAAGAACTATTGCACATTACAAATACTCCAATTAGATCTTGTATACATAATGTAATAGACGACTGTCACGTGAAACAAAGAAACAGTGTTATTATATACATAGAATAAAGATTTCCAAGATAAAAAGGGTATTAAAGGGGAGACCAGGAGTGTTCAGGGAGATTTATGCATTAACGGAACCAATGTTTTCAAGATTGTGTAGAAAAAGTAGAGTGTACAGTATTGTGAGGGCTGCACTTGATAACAGAACAAATTTAGCAGTTTTAAATACAACCATGTAGAAGAACAGAAGTACTTTTTTTCACAGATTCAGCAATGTTGATCCTATTTGTACGTATAACTATGGCAAAGTGTTAGCAAAAATGAGATTAAGAATTTAGCACTATGCAATCCTCTGCTGGTCTGCTACCACTGACACTACCATGTCATTTTGTCCATATGATCAGTGATACTTGTTGATGACATATCTGGTGTAAAATTGCATGTCCTTTTTGCTGGGTTCCTTGGGTCCATGTCTACCTATCATGACATATTTATGATATATGTCTTGATCTTGTTTATTGACAGGTGGTGGCTCTACACAATAACTACTACCAAACTTGAACACACTCATAGGAAAACTGTAAATATAACCAATGTAAGAAAGTAAAGCAATGTAAGAGACTAATCTATGTACATGTATTTATTACACACTGATGACTACTTTGTGAGAGAAATATGATGAAAATAACACATGACATGATGTTTTACTTGTTTCACAGAACATTTGCTGAACTTTCACACTTAGTTTCATTTTGATATTTCCATGAAAATACTTTTAATGTTGATCACTTGGTTGATTTAATATGCATGCTCCAGAGAGCGTGTCATACTGATCTAGATGCAATCTTTTTATTATACATATTTCCCAATATCAATAATTTGTTGTTTGATTGTTTAACCGTACATCTAATCATTTCATCTGTAATGTGGCAACAAAAATGAGTGCAAGTACTTTTACGGTGCCTTGTTCAAGACTGTTTCAACTTACATTTCAATGGGTTTATTTTTCTTGACATCTGTGAGTGATTTCTTGTCCTCTATAACTGGTGTCTGACATACCTCCCCAAGCTTGACATATCTGATAATACCAAGATACTAATGAATCTGAATCTATATAT
Organism: Pteria penguin; assembly: GCA_035048485.1. Lineage (NCBI taxonomy): Eukaryota > Metazoa > Mollusca > Bivalvia > Pterioida > Pteriidae > Pteria > Pteria penguin. The sequence continues at coordinate 29,406,235 of CM068581.1, forward strand.
ACGTCTATATGGTTTTTATACTAAAGTGTAACTAGAGTAAATACCCCTGTAAAAACAAAGATGAATAACAACAAGTTGAAAGGGCCATTACTCTGTAAAATTGTAAGAATGGAATTATCTCCCTGCATAAAAATCATCATATAATATCCACAAAGTAGCAAGTTATAGCCAAGATAAAAATTTTGGCTATGTGTACACCGTGACCTTGACCTTGTAGATATGACTCTGGTTCAAATTCATGACACACCCTTGGTTTATGGGCAACAATTGAGTGAAATATTATCGGTCCATGATGTAGTATGAAGAAGTTATGGCCTGGATGAGAATTTTGACTATGTGTACACTGTGACTTTGACCTTGTAGGTATGACCTTGGTTCAAGGTCATTACACCATTGGTCGTGGACAACAATTGTGAGAAATATTATTGGTCCAGGATGTATCACGAAGTTGTGGCCAAGATAATAATTTTCAGCTATGCTTATACTGTGACCATGACCTTGTAGATATGACCTTGGTTCAAAGTCATAACACACCCTTAACTTGTGGACAACAATTTGGTGTAATAGTATCACTGCATGATGTAGCATGAAGAAATCACTGCTCGGAAAACAATTTGTGTGTACACTGTGACCTTAACCCTGTAGATAAGACCTTAGTTCAAGATCATGATACACCATTCGGTCATGGACAACAATTGTGTTAAATATTATTTATTTGCTTATTAATAAAGCATGAAGAAGTTATGGCCCAGACATGGTTGATGGACAAACGGACAGACAGACAGTATTATTCCTATAAACCTCAAAAACTTTGTTTGCAGGGGATATATAGATATAAACTAAGAGGTTTGTAAGTACCAGATAATGCGGTATACATGTCAACTGTAGCATCGCGTGCAACATTCGAGAGCAGGCGTACTTGCTTAATCTGTTAGATGCATCACTTGTGAGCAAGAAGTCAAGTCCCATCGCAGAATCATGAGTGTCCTGTCTTTTGGATGAAAAAAGTATAAACCAAGGTGTCATGACAGAAGGGGCGCGTGAAAGATCACTGCAAAGGACTAGACCTCTGTGTAATACATCAAACAAATACTCCACAAAGGTATATGATGTAAATACTTAAAAATAGACATTAAACAATCCCACATAATGAATTTCATAGAGTAAGGATATGACAAATATACCTAAGTGTCGTATCTGGATTTCTGTAACACTAGTGTTCTACCACTACATACATGCCATTTATGTGTGTTAAAATCTCATGCAGTGGCTTGATTTAAAAATCATATTTCTTATTCTGATGAATTAGTGTAATAACTAACGACTTAAATTGATCATACCTTTCGTATGTCCACGTGTCATGCTTGTTTGGTAAGTATTTATGTAAACTGAATCCATAACTCGCCCCTGCAGGAGGGAAGCTGACACAGCCAGAGGGACCCGAGTCATCCTGAAAGTACAATATTAACATCTTTACCGTACATATTTCGAATAACAAATAAATCATGGGGTCAAATATTTTCATGTTACTATTATAGAATACGAAGGTAAACTGGAGTTGTGACTGGGCCTCACAGCAAACCACCAAGGCAGACAATCATAAACTCTATACAAATGAAGGAAAGACCAGGTGTCCGAGTGGTCAGGTGTCCGAAAGAAATAGGCATCTCCTGTTTAGTTAGATACACCTAACATGAATGGCCAAACATAAATATTTCAACAAGGTACATTGAGATGAAAGTGTCACAACCCCAAAACACCAGAACAAAGGTATAATAGTACTTCTCTGTTATTAATGTTATGAGTATCGAATCTATGATTTAAAACAATTCGGTACCATAAAAGAAAAGTAACCCCAGCCCCTTAATGAAAAAGCAAAGTACCCCGGTTCAATGGATATCCTCTCAAAATTTTAATTTGATAACTTATTATCCATTGGAACTTCAAATTTTACTATTTAAAGGATTCGAGAGTTATATCATCTTTCCTTGAAATAGGTGCTCTTATTCTGTTTTCTTCTTAAAGTGACATCTGACAATGAATTTCGAAATAGCCATTGAATATAACAAAAGTGTTCAAGTTAAACGTTTATAATTCTTAACGCCACACAGGATGATTTCATCTATACGTTAGCAGCTACTGGGGACTGCCGGAATACTCAGTGGAAACTACCAATCTTGGGGATATACTTTGGTAATTTCTATTGAAACGGTCGGCTCAAGGTATGAGCCGACCGTTTCAATAGAAATTAATACTTTGGCAGACTTTACCTTATACCAAGACTGCAAGTCATATTTAGAACTGACAGATGAATGGCAGTGAAATGCTATAGTTTACATGACGAGTCCCTCCAGTATATACATAGAAATGGTATTGTAAGTATGAGCAACTTGTAGCATTACTAAGCAGCGTTGTTATAATCACGCATTAAATAGATATTGATATGATATACAATGACAACTATAAGCTTTATACCTCTATATCCGGGACATCTCCTGTGGTATAAGAAGAGTCTGGTATATCTATATCACCATCTACATCAGTGTCCTCATCAGAACTCTCCTCTGATCCTGTAGACGTCGTAGAACAGGTCGAGTCCTTGCCACTGATGTTAGGGTTCACCTCATGGCTACAAGACAATAACAAAGTACATGTGGACTAAATATCATACGAATTACTAGCCAACACAATCGCACAAATATTACGTGTATATCTACCTGTAACGCGTATTACACCTCTACGCAAACACAAACCAATACAGGTACGTGTAAATACATTTAGATGTACTTACTATGTCTAGTTATTTATTATCAATTCATGTAGGCAAGTAAAAATAAAATGTATATGTTGCGGGAAATTCATTTGAGTGTGCATTTATCCACTATATATTATTGCTCAACATTCTTTCATATCATAACAAACAAAAAAGATATCGCAATTTGCTTTTTTGTAATGTTGCGCATCAACTTGAAAGAAAAGATGGTACGTAATAAAACTGGGCCATGTAAACGTCTCCATAAACATTTATACAAACAAATATTATTTAGCTCATGATAAACCCTCATCAGCTTCTCAGCGTTTCTCTTGTAAAAAAATAATTTATGACGGCATCCTCGATCAGCTTTTAAGTCACTAGTCGAGAACTGGTGCTGTATCATTTTATATTTTATACATTAGGGTTAATTTCTTATTTTGCCTGCGGATTTTCAGGGTCTCCCAGCCGGTTTCAAAATACAAGGCATCTTCGAAGGTTATCTCTGTATGCAGCTGGTCTGAAGAAGTTTGTCAAAGGGGGTTACGCCTGTGATATATTTTTGCCTGTGGTGGCGCCACTTGTGGACAGATTTGGATGAAAAACAACATTTGTTTGGGACCATGAATACTTCATTCTCATAAAAATCATTTACGTGGTTCTGAAGAAGAAATTAAAAATGTGAAAGAATACCCCTTTCCCTCCTTTTTTGGACAATCTTAGAAAATCAATAAAAATTCCAAAAAATGATATATTGACAAAATTCTTCACAGAAACATTCTTAACCATAATTATAAGAAACCAACTTAAAGCATCATAATCAACTAAATGAGAAAAATTGCACTTTTCTGCATTGTAATCACTATGTCCATAAAACAATGAAAAAACGTCAGAAATTTTATTTCAGAATGGACCCAAAATTAACAACGCTTCTTCAAACGTCTCTCTAGATCAATCATATACATTCAATTTGTCTCTGTAAGCAGACTGTCTGAATAACCTTGTCAAAGGAGGGTACCCTCTGTGACCTACTTTTGTCTGTGGTGGCGCCATCTGTTGATGGATCCACACACACACACACATACACACACAGAGAGACAACAACACTTGTAGGGGACCATGAGTACTTCATGCCTACTGAGTTTCATTAAAATCTATCCAGTGGTTTTGAAGAAGTCAAAAATGTGAGAAGTTTACGACGGACGCCGGAAAAAGACCAGACGATACGCTATGACAGTAGCTCACTCAAGCCTTTGGCTCAGGTGAACTGAAAATTGTGTGATTAAGGAAATTTGAAACACAATCAGTAAATAATCATTTACCAACTCAAAGATTTATATTTCATGGAAATTTTGTAACGATATTTTCATGCGCAAACTTTGTGTATATTTTAAAAGTAATGTGTTTGTTGGTATGATTTACCGTAGGGACAAAGCCGGCGTGGCCTAGTGGTATCGCGTCGGACTCCTGATCGGGAGGCCGGGGTTCGAGTCCCGCTCTGGTCATGCCGGTGTCATGTCTTTCGGATGAGACAGTAAAAACCGAGGACCCGTGTCGTGGTATGCATGACACGTTAAAGATCCCTCACTGCTTCGGGTGGGTCCGTTGCAAAGGTCAAAATTTGTATGTCCCGGCATCAGGCAGATGCCGTCACCATATACGTGAAATATTCGTGGTGTGACGTAAAACAAAAATCAATCATTATTACCGTAGGGACACTACAAAATCACTTAATTCGTTTGAATTTTCATACAGGCATTGCTATAATTTTACATGTTCAGCTAACACAAAAACGAAAATTTCAACCTTCCTGATGACTTGGGTGCCGTAATACTAGAAACCGTACTCAAGGTTGTGGTGCAAGTCGAGGTTTCGGCTGGCTGAATTCCTCAAACACCGGTACCGATAGATAGGAAGAATGTGTTGTATGTAGATTGATGGGGTTTGGATTATTCTTTTTCCTGACAATGTGCTAAAAACCACCTAGGAAGTCTTATATCCTACCATAGATAAAATTCAGTTGCAAAAATGGTAACAACTTCGTGTTTTCCTAAGCCGGTGTGGCCTTGTGGATAAGGTGCTCGGCTCGTGATCGAGAGGTCCCGGGTTCGACTACCGCCCTGGGTACACCGGTGTTTTGTCTTTAAGATGAGACAGTAAAACCGAGGTCCCGTGTCACGGTTGGTGTGGCACGTAAAAGATCCCTCACTGCCTCGGTTGGGTCCGTTGCAAAGGTCAAATTTGTATGCAATGCAATACATGTACGTGAAATACTCGTGGAGTGACATAACAATAGGCCTAATCAATCAACCAATCAATCGTGTTCTCCTGCATTAGGCAACGATACATATTGGTAAAATGACCCCGTTTATTTGTACTTTAGTTTGTTTAGTAATCTATCTTCAAATCAGTTTAATATTGCATTTTATATGAAGGGTGTATCCCACATATTTCAAATTTGCAAATGTCGATGTAGGGCCCGTTTTCTTTCTTTTTTTTTTTTTTTTTTTGTTTTTTTTTTTTTTGTTTGTTTGTTTTTTTTGGTTTTGTATATCTACCGCCGTATCATGACATGCAATGTGTTAGTTTACGATGTCTGCTTGTGAAATCTGATAAACAATTCTGCTGCTTCAGTGACAGTCCCTTATTGAACCGATAATATGGCATAGCATTGGTCCAAAATTGGTATTTAATGTATACCAAGTAGACAAGTTATATTTGTGCTAATGCATGTGAATTATGCAGATGTGGTCGATTAAACCGTTTACGTTATCAACTTTTATTAATCAAAAATCATTTAAATCGATTCTGGTAAATTAGTCATAACTGAAATATGGAATTTCTTGCATTGCTGAACAGTTTTGTATTCAGCAGCGTACTATTTATGTCACAGTCCACTTTGTATAATTTTTGGTTGAAGCTAATCTTTTGCTTATGGTCTATGTTCTCGCTCCTCCTACATTTAGTCTAGAGCAGATTGTGTATTTTACAGTAAGACATCACTTTTGTATCTAATGTTTGTAGGATAATCCTTTTCCTTGTATCCATGAATACCAACTCTTGTGATAATGTTTTACAATCACAACCTAGTTTGACGTGATTTGTGTTTATTTTCCGACAGAACTATTAGTTGTTCAGATCTGTGTTCAGTGATCTGTATACAATAGTTCCATGAAAACTCCCATATTGTCTTCTATATAATTTTCATGTTGGCAACGTATTTCTTTTATTCTTGTAATATCTATAATGAAGTTTCTTTCTTTTGACAAAAATGACCTCAATATTCTTTGAATAAAAGTATTTTATTGGTTAATCGATCTTCAAAGACTAAATTACAGAGTTTGTTTTATATTATACATGTACTTGTTTATTTTTCAGATTGAAAGGGATTGAGTTAACTGCATTTTATTTTTCCATATCTGTTGTCAGAGAAATGCAATTTTAATCCATTACACCCTATACATCTACGTGTACATTCTTTATAATCATTTTTCACTTCAAGAGTTTTAAAAGGTACATATACATTATTAAATGCAAACACTGCATGTGGTGATCCATTCATTTCATTTATGACATATATTAGAAAGGTATGAAAAATGAGTTCCAATCACATCATGGGTATCACAGAACTCTGGCAGTTATGTGTTCTAGATAACAAGACTCTGAACTTGGCCATTAGCAATGTTTCAAAATTTGATCATATAATTGTTTTACAGGAGTTTAAAAATAAGTAAGCACAAATATATCTATAGATACAGAGGTAGTCTCAGGTGACAATGGAAAAAGGAAGGTGTTTAAAGTTGTGAAAAAATGTATAACAGTGTAGAGTGCACATTGCCTTAGCTCTAGTGCAGTACATAAATGTGCATGGTCCTTGAAATAAACAATATAAAATATCCAAAAATTGAGTTCTCATTCTAAACAAAAATTATAACATACAATACTGCTTTATACTGTTGAGATTATTAATTCATCATGTATTTTATGAATACCTATACATGTATACAGATCTGTTGAGTTATTTTCAAGAAGTACAAAGTTTTAACAGGATTTAAGTGTGTTCTCCTCTATCACTGCAGGTGTTTGAGGTATACTGCAGGTGTTTGGGGTACACTGCAGGTGTTTGAGGTACACTGCAGGTGTTTGGGGTATACTGCAGGTGTTTGGATACACTGCAGGTGTTTGGGGTACACTGCAGGTGTTTGGGGTACACAGATTAACTGTGTTTGAGATGTTTATTTTAGCTTTTACCTGTCCGACAAGAACAAGTATGTTCTGCTGTTATTTTGTCTGTATTTAGCAAATCTAAAATCAGCAAAACATTCAGATACAACTCTGTATTAAATATCATTTTTATGAAAAGTATATCAAAACATCCTATTGCGAAACTCAAAATATTACCATAAACACAATGAATAAGCAAGCACATGTAATATAATAACATGCAAAGGCTAAAGCAGATCTGGAAATAATCTCAAGTTAGTTTTGTTTTGTTTTCGTGTTTTTCATTCTTACATGTTTATGAAAGTAACAAAAGGTATGATTTTGAAGACATAGAAGAACATTAATACTAACTCTTTGGTCTTAACCACCCTTCATATGCAACATATCATGCTAATTTAGTAGGAAATTGAAGTAAATTAGGTTTTAACATTGTAATCATGAACTTAACACATAGCCATGAAGTATTTTGTTACTATAGACTTCTAGCAAACATGTGTACCTCCCCTCAGCATATTAAGAGAATTTCTCTAGAGAGTATGTCAAATCTCTTGGAATGCTTTTTATTGTACATATAAACTGGTATGTACATGTTTATAATATGTCTTTATTTAAAAAATATCTTAATGTTTCATTGGGAACTGATGTACATGTATTAAAATACAGTCTCCTCTAGTTCATTGCTTTTTAATATTACTTCTATTACGTTTTTTGCCTTATCAATTTCAAGAATGTTTGGTTTTATTAAAGTTTTGATTAATTTGGAGATTGACATCTATGAATTCACCAACACTGTTTCTTTACTCTATGGAAATCCTGAATATAAAAGGCATGTTAATTTGGCTGACCTTGACCTTTCTATCCTGGATACAAAAGGATTGTCACTCTTGGCTGACCTTGGCTTTTTACGGCTTTTTGGAGGAGGGATGGGTGAGTCCATAGAGATCAATCTCCAGTTTTACAACATTAAAGCACCAGTTTTGTGACTGACTAAGGTCACATCTATGTACTAGTGATAATATCTGTATTTCTGTTAAATATCATACTATTTTAATTGCTTGTTAACAAAGGAAGCTTTATGGTAAAATTCATTATAATATTATATTTTCCTTTGTTGTTATCTGCCAGACTTTTAGGATCCTTTACTCTGATAAAGCAAAAAGGATATATCATACCCTGTTTCTTTACTTTCTGTTGAAATCCTAGATACAAAAGGACTGTCATTCTTGGCTGACCTTGGCTTTATGTCCCTACAATTTACATTTTATTAAGGTTTTATATAATTAATAACATTTTTTTGTCAATTTACAGCTATAATGTGAAAAATAATTTAACTGTTCCATATGAAAATTCTTAAAGCCAGGAATAAGAAATAACATGGTTCTAACCCAAAAAGGTATCCCAATTTATGCTTCCTTATTCTAAAGAAAAGAAACCAACTAGTTGAAATCTAAGACTTCTGGTTCAAAGTCTATCAATTTAATACTTTTATATATGCAATGAAGTCAATATATGTATCACAATTTAATACTGTTTACTTCCAAAATAGGCTTACATACTAATCTTGAAAATTAATATAATTTTACACTACCACTGTATGTACTATTTTGATTAACTCATATTTTTTAATTCAACTTTTTACCCAAATATTTCTAAGAAGTGATAACATTGCATGGAGATCATATTGCATCACTCTTTTTGGAAACAGATGGAAAAGTTAAGGAATGAAATCAGCATAAATCTTATTTTCATAAATGTCTCACTTACATTATAAATTTTCATTTATGTATAGTAACAAGGTTCTTACCTGACAGAATGTGTCAAACTGAAAGAGAATAGTTCACTGAGTGATGTTAGTTCACACGGTTTATAGAACTCCTCGTAATGGTTCACTTTTTCATCATGAGCTTGTGTTTCAGTTACATGGCAATCATCTGGCTTTTTGACTAGTAATGAAAAACAAATTAATTTCTGTGACTATCGCAGTGACAAGTTATTTCACATTAGTGACATATGTACCTAAGCTTGTATATATTAGTGAGATAGCCTAGGTATAGGCCAGGCATACTTCATGCCTATTTAATGAAATAGGATAATAGATATTGATAACGTTAAATATTAATGGTTAGGAATAGCTGCTTTAGGTCAAAGCAGGTAATAATCATGGACTTTGGATAGTGGATTTGGTGTAGGACAGACAAGCTGCTATTTCAATGTGTCATGAGCTCCGATTGGATAAAATTGTAGAAAACTTTATTTCAATCTTTTATATGAAACTGATTTTTCTGTAAAATTATAAATCTTTATATCATTATCTATATGGAAAGTTTTATGATATGACAAAAACTTGTTGTTTACATTTGAAAGTTGTGGTGTGATCCCATTCCAGCATGACATGCTATAAATTAAGGGGAATAACTTATAGTAAACTGTTAAAATTTGAAAGCAATTCAGATAACAATCATTTGAGATACAGTTTATATGCAGCAAAGACAAAGAAAGTTGTATAATTCTCGCTGCAAATTGAGAAATTGAACAGGAAACAGAAATTAGCATATATAGTATGAAATACATTTGTAGATGTAAAGTGTAACCTTTGTTTACTGACCTTGCTCATAAGGTAAAGGTAGAGATCTATATACTGTGTCATCCCACCACTGATTGTAACTGCAAAAAGAACATCTCTCTAGTCATCCTGAATTATCCATCAAATATTATGAAAGTCATCCTGAATTATCCATCAAATATTATGAAATGTTAATCTAATGAATGGAATAGACGTTGATGATCATGAACTTGATAGAAAGTAAAGAACAACCTTTTACATAGATATCCTAGTACACCAATGATATCTTTGTTGTGAAGGTAGTAATCTGTGGGAAGTTCCCAGATGTTCAGTTTACCTTCCACTGGACTGAACAGTCCTAGAAAAATGTTTGTAGCCTGTTGCTTTTCAAGATCTGAAGAAAATATACTCAATGTCTATTACTCAGTCATAATGAAAGGTTCATAAATGAATCACACAAAAATATTTACAGGTGTGACCAATATCCCTGAATGTCCAATAACAACATGATTGGCCAGCATCAGTTACAGCACTAATGAGTCATTCTGGATGCCAATTCCTACTAATATCTACTGAATGTATAAAACTTTGAGTAAAATAGATGAGTCAATACTAGTTTTGCTACAATTACCACTGACAATAGGCTGTTTTCTGACTAATGTAAGGGGATTTATGTCTGGCATGTAATAAGATATAAGATCAATTGGAAAAAGATGTATTATTGTTTAAAAATTTTATAACTGATTACCATTGAGACACTGAAGTCTGAAGTAATCTACAGGATGAGTTGTCTCATCTCAAATAGCAGAAGAAATCAACAACTCAGCATCAGTGGGCCGTTTCACAAAGAATCATACGTATGATATTTTACGTACGTACAAAAAATTCCTTAAGTGTAAAGGAATTTTTTTGTACGTACGTAAAATATCGTACGTATGATTCTTTGTGAAACGGCCCCCAGATGAAAAAGACCAGCGGAAAGGGTTATTTCTCTCATTCTTTATATTTATTTTCAACACCAAAAGATCCTAAACAGATTGTAAAAGGTTTTTGATTATCCAACACCAGTTCGTACAAACCTGAAAATGTGTTGCTATAGTAACGAGACAGTGTGTGTACTATGTCCTTAGAATGAGTGGTCCAAGGTGACTTTTTCCTGTACCCTTCAATCCTATGCACCAACTGAGAACCACCATACTGTAATGCTATAGTATCCCCCTGGGCTTCATACAGTTGTTCCAGCATTCTGTAAGGATATATCATTCATTCACAAATAATTAAAATGTACGTCCATAATCGATAGAAATGAGAAATAACAATTATTGCAGCCTACAGATAATGCAGAGCCAAGACCTGCTTGGCTTCAGAAACTATATTTTGACAAAAGAAAGACTGACCACTAAAGATATGTGTAAGTGTTATATACATTATTTCATTGCAATCAAAACCTTAAAGGATAAATAAGCTCAAACCATGTATGATGTCCTTACAAAATATTGGGTAACATTCTGTGAAGTGCTTGTGCATGTTGAACTAATTAAAAGCTTCATGATATATGTAAAGGTAAATGTAGAGGATTCATAAAATTATAATCTTCTGCAATAAGTTCATCTTCTGACCTTTTCTGATAAAAATACTTTTAGAATGACCTTTTAAACATGTAATTTCAAATGAGAATGATTATAAAGTATACTTACTTTAGACAGTCTGTGTCAAATTTTAGATCAGGACTGGATATAACTCCCAGAATGTGGAGCTGAAATATTGATAATGTTTGCAATTTTCATTGCCAGATATGTAAGATACAAATTAGTGAAAGTGACATTTCTTAGAAACTGTCTAACAATATAATGAAAAAAAAGTCCAGATATCTGTACCTGGTATCCCAGTGCACATTTGCCAATGGCAAACTGAGCTGTATTAGTTCTGTCCAGGCAGTCTACACAGTTGGTTCTTACAACACCGGTCTGTAAGGAACCATGGGATGTTTTCAAACCTTGTAAACCTTTATATCTGAAAAGCAGTTTACAATAACTCTTTATAAAACCTGTCATTTTTAAAAGCAATTAAGACAAAGAAAAATCAGATAAGTAAGTCTAGCAAATAAGCAAGTAAGACAAAGAAAGATGGGATGGGTGGTCTACGACCAATAGTATTGGGGCTTGTTTGATCAAGGAATGTTGTCTGTGAAACAGTTGGATAAGACAAGATCATTCTAGTCTAGGCAAACTGCTATACTGCTTTGACTATTTTTTTTTTTTTTAAAAAGGTGTTACACATATTATGAATAGATGCGCTAGTCTTGGCAAACCACAAAAAATCCTATTTTTTCCTATTATTAGCACAATATTACAGGAGGAGGTGCACAAATTAAGAGCCCTGTGCTTAGACTAAGATCTTATATAATGGTGTTATTATGAATATACAAACTAGTCTAGGCACACAACTACATTTCTTGATACGTAAGATTTCCTGTCCTTTTTTTCATGGAATACCTCCATCCAACAAAAAACAAATTAGATTCATTCCTTATCATTTAATTCTTTTTAAACTTGTTTTATATTCTCAGAAATTGGTATGCTATATTTGCACTATTTCTCATCATCTCAAAATTTCTGCCGCGGTGGTGTGAATACTGATGTCAGCTATGAAAAGTATGAAATTACTTCGTCAGAGAGAAAATTTTGTGGATGAGACCTATCATTAATTTTCAAACCAATCAAAATGTTTGTAACATGTAAAATTAAATGACTGAATATCATATCCTGTGATTCAGTATCATCCTGTGCATCATATGTTAGATATGAATTTTTGACATTTTCTTCTAACTTTAGGGTGCATCCATTCTGCATGAGTGAATACACTATTCAAGATATAAATGTCTTTCTGTATGGTACAAGAAGTGGTCAGTAAAACTGTTACCACAGTCACTCGATATAATGCTTATCTGAATTATTTATCATATACATGTACAAGTAATTAGAATATACAGTTTCCAAAAAAAACCTTACTCTTCAGTTGTCCAGAATGTTTCCTCCACTGTTTTTGGCATATTTACATACAATCCAGTGAGCTTCACACATTGCCTGGCAATCTCTGCTAACCTGACCATCACATTCTTACTTTTGCTGAAAGACATAACGATATTATGATTATACTTGAAAGAAGATGCTGTCTGCATCTACCAGGTTTTCATCATGCATTCGTAAATGTTTTCTGTGAACAGTGTTTAAATTATAATTGAATCTAATTCTAGTTTACAAAAGTATAATGACAAACCTGAGAGTAATTATGTTTAAAAAATGTGTATATCTCATTAAAGATGAAAAATCAAAGAAAATTTCAGTACTAATACATACAGAACACTCAATGAATACAACTAACATAGATAGTCCTTACAATTTTGTTCTAACCTTTTGCTGACTTGTGCCATATCAAAGCCTATATATCTGATTCGATGTTCTACAGGAAGAAATTGATTCAGGTAAGATACTGCCTCCGTTAATTCTCCTGTAAGTATGCTTTCATGTGGTCTTTTTTCTCTTTTCTAAATTGACAGGAGAATGTTTGTTAAAGCAAATTACAATGGCTTAAACCGTTTCTTTTCACAGGATCTGGGTCCGGCGCCATAAACTGAGAATATACATGTACTTAAGTCAGTAATTCATATTCTTCTGTTCATCAATGAATTAATAACTGGGATTTGGATTTTATTTAGTTTTATTCTACTGATAAATAGAATTAAACCATTCTGCATTAAAATTTATTTGAACGTTTGATAATGGAATAGATTAAAATGAAATTTTTGACTTAAGTATATTCTCAGTTTATAGCGCCGGACCCTGGTCTGCAATCTATAAATAGAATTCTCAGAAAAGAATTCTGCCTAAAATTTAGAATATGCCTATGTAAGAAGAAGATTTTTCAAGTATAAATTTTCTTAAGAAATTTCTCAGATAGGAAACTTTTATCTTACTCAAGTTTTCATCAGTTGTGGAATTTCCTGGATTTTTTTCAAATATGGTGTAAAAGAACACAAACCAAACACAACCATTAAGAAAGATTCATGGCCTGCTTAGTGAGCTTAATAACAAAGATATCTGTAACGAGCAGTGTATATGTTAATGTAGGAGAAAAAAGACTGCTCAATTAAATGATACTAATTGTGATTATGTTACATGTATTTTATCAATGCTTTAACATAATCATCATTTCTGTTTGATCACGTTTCCTGTCATCATGTCGACTTTCACACTAACGCAAGAAACAAAGCCAGTGAATTACCTTGACAAGATTGAGGATAATAGTGGGGGCACCATATCTGTTCAGGAGTTGATTGAAGTGCAGACCTGCTGCACCACAGTATGGGTCTCTCTGGTCCACTACAATAGAATGAAACTTTGACACTCTGTTCTCTATTTCCCCAAATCATCTTACAATATACTACTTTCAAACTGGAAAGTCTTTTTAAAAGTATAAAATCTACTAAAAAGTAGAAATTTTCATTTCTTATTTAATCTCTTACAGGTAATTGGAGGTTTGGGGACCATCTTAGCAATGTCCTGCGACCAATATAAAGGAATGGATCCTCTCATCTGAACAAACGAAGAAACCTTTGTCCTTTCCAGGAATGTAATGGAACTGTCAATTACAATTTGTTCTGTTTCTACTTCATTAGCAACATACCCCTGCAACACAAAATCAAAAGTATAAATCCTCACCTACATAAACTGTTATTGTTATAAATAATGTTAAAGCAAACAATGCTTGTTTTAAAGAAATCTGAATCTATGTCGCCAACACTGTAAAACATGAATTAAGGAGCACAAACGTATGGAAATATCTTGAAAAGGAGTTCAGTGTCTACTTTAAATGTAAAAGTGAGATGAGACAAAGGTATGGTCTAATTCTCGATCCTCTTCTCTTTAGTTCAACAAACTGACCCTAAACATTTCCTGTTGTGCCAGTATATGGTATTTGCTATCCTGGTATTGTATAATGGTATTTCATTCAATACTTATACATCTTTTCATTTCTACAGAGGGTCTTGGTCTCCTAGTGTGTTTACAGTACTACAGTCAGTACAATTACATATAGCACTAATGGTTTAACATTAGAGGAAAATGAATCAATGTAACATATTGATGAGCTTATAAATAGATCACACATTTATTTCAAAAGAGTTACACCATGTATGCAAATTATTTGATAGAATATAGAGCTAATCATTGATAGAAATACCTGACAGTTGGAACCTCTCTTGAGGAATCTTGTCCCAGCAAATCTATTGGATCTTCTTGCAATGAGTGTCAAGTACAGTGGCTTACCATAGACACATATATCTGGTAAAGTTAAGGCAATTCTTATAACTGAAATTATAGGTGTGTTACATACTACCATAGTCATGAATTAAAGGTGTGTTACATACTACCATAGTCATGAATTAAAGGTGTGTTACATACAACCATAGTCATGAATTAAAGGTGTGTTACATACTACCATAGTCACAAATTAAAGGTGTGTTACATACTACCATAGTCATGAATTAAAGGTGTGTTACATACTACCATAGTCATGAATTAACGGTGTGTTACATACTACCATAGTCACAAATTAAAGGTGTGTTACATACTACCATAGTCATGAATTAAAATTGTGTTATATACAGCATAGTCATGAATAAAGGTGTGTTACATACTACCATAGTCATGAATTAAAAGTGTGTTACATACTACCACAGACATGAAATAAAGGTGTGTTACATATTACCATAGTCATGAATTAAAAGTGTGTTACATACTACCATAGACATGAAATAAAGGTGTGTTACATACTACCATAGTCATGAATTAAAGGTGTGTAGTGTGTTACATACTACCATAGACATGAAATAAAGGTGTGTTACATACTACCATAGTCATGAATTAAAAGTGTGTTACATACTACCATAGTCATGAATTAAAGGTGTGTTACCAGGTATATACTACCATAGTCATGAATTAAAGATGTGTTATATACTACCACAGACATGAATTAAAAGTGTGTTACATAATACCGTAGTCATGAATTAAAGGTGTGTTATATACTACCATAGTCATAAATTAAAAGAAGCCTGCGTGGCCTAGTGGTATTGCGTTGGACTCCTTATTGGGAGGCCGGGGTTCAAGTCCCACTCTGGTCATGCTGGTGTCATGTCTTTTGGATGAGACAGTAAAAACCAAGGCCCCGTGTTGTGGTGCATGGCATGTTAAAGATCCCTCACTGCTTTGGGTGGGTCCGTTGCAAAGGTCAAAATTTTCATGCCCGCATCAGGCAGATGCCGTCACCATATACGTGAAATATTCATGGTGTGACGTAAAACAAAAATCAATAAATCATAAATTAAAAGTGTGTTACATACTACCAATAGTCATAAATTAAAAGTGTGTTACATACTACCAATAGTCATAGATTAAAAGTGTGTTACATACTACCAATAGTCATAAATTAAAAGTGTGTTACATACTACCACAGACATGAATTAAAGGTGTGTTACATATTACCATAGTCATGAATTAAAGGTGTGTTACATACTACCAATAGTCATAAATTAAAAGTGTGTTACCAGGTATATACTACCATAGTCATGAATTAAAATTGTGTTATATACTACCATAGTCATGAATTAAAAGTGTGTTACATACTACCATAGTCATGAATTAAAGGTGTGTTACCAGGTATATACTACCATAGTCATGAATTAAAGGTGTGTTACATATTACCATAGTCATGAATTAAAGGTGTGTTATATACTACTATAGTTATGAATTAGTTCCACCTGTGACTGTCCCTAATGTTGTATTTTAGAATATATTTATTTTAGTGTAATCATCAATTAGTGCACAAAGGACAGTTATAACAGCTAAACATGGATTTTGTTACAGTACATATTTACATACAAATGAATAATTATTTCTAGTACATAAGGTCAGGTATCCACGTTGATCATAAACAAGACAAAATGTTAAGATTATTACCACAAGATGGCTGTTATTCTTTTAGGTGCTCTGATTAAAAAGTGTATAATCTTACTGTACATTTTTACTGAACTTTGCAATCAGAACAAACTTTGGATGCAGATCTTAAATAGGCAATTACTCCCAAATGAAACTAGAGCTGTCCTAATGGGACAAATACCCCCTGCGGCATAAAGTTCAGATATGCAAAACAGCATCTCTTATGAAAACCCTTGAGGTAAAATAGAGGAGGTTACAAAATAACTGTTACTACACTCTGTAAGAAATACATGTGCAAGGGTTTTAAGCTTTGAGCTGTATTTTGGAAGATTTTAACAACCAAGTTCATAGTGACCTTGACCTTTGACCTATGACCTTGGGTCAAGGTCATGACACACCCTTGGGTCATGAGCAACAATCCTGTGAAATATTATCTAAATTCATTCACCCAATAGAAAGATATGGCCCGGACACGGTCTTAACAACCAAGTCCAAAGTGACCTTGACCTTTGACTTATGACCTTGGGTCAAGGTCATGACACACCCTTGAGTCATTGGCAACAATATTATGAAATATTATCTAAATCCATCCACCCAATAAAAAGATATTGCCTGGACACAAATCGGGACGGACAGACAGATGGACAGACAGACGGATGGACAGAGGAGAGACAGACGGATGCAAGGTCATGACAATAAACCTGTGAAATATTATCCATATCCATCCACCAAATAAAAAGATGTGGCCGGTACACAGTTTTAACAACCAAGTTCACAGTGACCTTGACATTTGACCTAGACCTTGGGTCAAGGACATGACACACCCTTGGGTCATGGCCAAGAATTCTGTGAAAATTACTTAAATCCATGCATCCGATAAAAATATATGGCCCGGACAAGGTTTTAACAACCAAGTCCACAGTGACCTTGACCTTTGACTTATGACCTTGGGTCAAAGTCATGACACGCCCTCGGCTCATGGGCAACAATAATGTGAAATATTGTCTAAATCTATCCATCCAATAAAAAGATATGGCCTGGACACGAATCGGGACAGACAGATAGACACAAGATCATGACACACCCTTGGGTCATGGGCAACAATCCTGTGAAATATTATCTAAATCCATCCACCCAATAAAAAGATATAGCCCGGACACAATTTTAACAACCAAGTTCACAGTGACCTTGACATTTGACCTATGACCTTGGGTCAAAGTCATGACACGTACTCGACTCATGGGCAACAATCCTGTAAAATATTATCTAAATCTATCCACCCAATAAAAAGATATGGCCTGGAAACAAATCGGGACGGACAGACAAACAGACAGACACAAGGTCATGACATACCCCTGGGTCATGGGCAACAATTCTGCGAAATATTATCTAAATCCATCCACCCAATAAAAAGATATAGCCCGGACACAATTTTAACAACCAAGTTCACAGTGACCTTGACATTTGACCTATGACCTTGGGTCAAGGTCATGACACTCTTGGGTCATGGGCAACAATCCTGTAAAATATTATCTAAATCCATCAATCCAATAAAAAGATATGACCCAGACACGGTTTTAACAACCAAGTCCACAGTGACCTTGACCTTTGACTTATGACCTTGGGTCAAGGTCATGACACACCCTTGGCTCATGGGCAACAATATCGTGAAATATCCTATAAATCCATTCACCCAATAAAAAGATATGGCCATGACACGAATCGAGACGGACGAACAGACGGACATGGTGATTCCTATATACCCCGCCCCTAAACTTCGTTTGCCGGGGGTATAATGAAGATTATGTCTTTTTGGTTAAATTTGTCGTCTGATAGTATAATATAGTATTACATGTAATAAGCATTCTATATCTTAAGAAACAAGGGTAGCTGTGACTTGATCAAGGATACTTTGTTGTTCTATAAATCCATGAGTGATATACATGATCCAGTCATGATGTATTGTATGCTCACATTTACGAAGCAGGTGGGAATTCCATACAAACTTGTATGCTGGAGATGACAGTATTCCATAAGACTTATCTAGAAAGAGTTACAAATATCAATAGTACCTATCTGCATAACATCAACAACAGAATCTCTCTAGAGAGACCACAACTAAACTCATTTGATAAAAGAATCATGAGCCACTGGGTCATTCTTGTGTAATAACATTGGATATCCATAAAATCATTTGTTTATTACTAATCAATAAACATCAAAAATTAATAACTATTACATGCACGTAAAATTCCAATACGTTAAAAACAGGATATTTTTTAAAGTTTGACTTTAAACACAGGTAGCTATTTTGTATATGGTCTGAGGTAATCACAGTGTTAGAGTAATACTCAAGAATAAGGACACTCACACCTCCAGATGTCACTTAATTACCAATATTAAATACAGTTATACTCCTTTAATAAATGCTTAAAAAAGAAGGAAAAGTAATAATTATAAACAAAATAAGATTATCAAAATCCATGATATGAAATAATAATACCATATCAAACAAAGGGATCAGCATTAAGCAAGACAGTTAACCAAGAATCATTATAGAAGGTGACTTTTTGCTTAGTTACCCAACACCCACATGTTCAATCAGTGTGGAGTTGTGGACAAAGAATCCTGAACTATTTGCTGGTATTTATTCCCTTCCTATAATAAGAACAACGGATGTAGTAACTTATGTAATATAGGTATGGTAAAATTTTTCATCAAAATTTTCATTGAAAAGTAATAAATAAACAGTTGGTTAATGTTCTCTCAACAACTACAAGCTTAGTCAAATGCATCTCTTACATCCCAATTTCAACACTTTCTTCAAACTTCTGATAACACAAGCCATTTCTTTTGTTCCTTTGAACTTTAATCTATAAGATTGCTATAAAACGAAGATGTTCTGACTTACCCTTATGATTCACCATGCCTGAATTGTCTGTTTTCATTTGAAGTGAACTAGAAGATGCCATATTGTATTGTAAAGTATGCGTCAAATCATAACTGTAGCTGAAATTGTAACAATTATAATTCTGTATTTTATTTACTGTATAAAAAATTAATCTACAGTAACATATTTTAGAGATGTTTAGGTCAGTTTAAACATATTATAATTCTATTGATAGAAATCAATAAAAAATATGTATAACTGTTCGCAAATGGATGTGACAGAAGACATTTTATTACATTCTCTTATTATAAATTTTATCAGTATTAATAGAACAATGGTACAACAGACTATTTGAGCAAATTGCAGGTTTACTTTCAGCAAACAACTATCAGGAATGATTTCTAAGGTACCAGTCTTTAAACTGAACGACCAGCTTTCCTAATAACAATCTTAGCCATGTTGAGTTGTCTCTGACCGTAAGACACCCATTGTCAATGTTCTCATAGAGGTTCATAATTACCTGAAATAAAAGTTACTGGAAAGATCTACACTTTGGAACATCTTGACATATCTGGAAAAAAAAATAATAATAAAATAAAGGAACAAAAGTGTAGTGTGAAAACTGCTATATATCATGAAACAAGAGTTGTCAGAAGACAACAGAGCTTGATGGTGTAAGGTCTTTTTCACCATAATATAGCTTGATTAAAAAGCTGACTCTTCAAAAAGTTAATCAATTCTTAAAAAAACTAGAGCTGTCTGCACAGCAGGACTTACATCCCCACTCCAACTTATAGTCAAACATGGAGATCAAGGTCATGGGGTGAATAATGTTAGTGCTGACAGAAAGCAGGCTTTCAGAAAGGTCTTGCCACTAGGAGTACACATGTGTAATATGAAAGCCCCATCTCTTCTGGTTCAAAAGTTATGGCAAAGGTTAAAACTTTCCAAAGTAGGTCAAATGTGGAGGCCAAGGTAATAGGGTGAAAAATGCTAATGTCAACAGAAAAGTCTTGCTATAAGGAATACATGTGTAACATGAAAGCCCAATCTCTTCTAGTTAATAAGTTGAGGTCAAGGTTAAGTTTTTCTAGACAGACAGATGGACAGACAAACAGACTGACAAGATGATTCCTATATACCCCTAAACAAGTTTCAAAGCTCTACCCCTTGGTTCAAATGTTGTAGCCAATGTTAGTTTTTGAAATGTAGGTCAAACTCAAAGGTCAAAAGATCATGGTCCAAAATGAAGTGGCTTTCCTAAAGGTATCCATGTGTGAAGTTTCAAAGTTCTACTTCTCTTGGTTCAAAAGTTATAGCCAAGGTTATAGTTTTTGAAAAGTATATCAAACTGCAAGCTCAAAAGTCATGGTCCCAAATGAAAGGGCCTTCCACAAGGTATCCATGTGTGAAGTTTCAAAGCCCTATCCCTTTCGGTTCAAAAGTTACAGCTAAATTTATTTTTTTAAAGTAGGTCAAACTCCAAGGTCAAGGTCAATGATCATGATACCAAATGAAAGGGTCTTCCACAAGGTATCCAAGTGCAAAATTTCACAACCATACCCCTCCTGGTTAGAAAGTTGTAGCCAAGGATAAAGGTTTGGAATAGAAGGTCAAACTTTAAGGTCAAAGGATATGGTTCCAAATGAAAAGGCCTTCAACAAGGTATCCATGTGTGAAGTTTCAAGGCTCTATCCCCCTTGGTTCAAAAGTTACAGACCAGGTTAATGTTTTTGTCTATGGATGCCGACAACGACGATGATGCCAGGGTTTGACATAACTCTCCAGACTTTTATCTTGGCAAGCTAAAAACCAATACTCTAGGTCACCTTAATAAGGTGAGTTATCTGCTCTTGTTTAATCAGGTAGTCAATGGAAGTGGAAAGAATTGTGTAATGACTGTTAATTCAAACTATTCTTCTTGTTTTATGGTCAACTGACTATGGTGAGATATAGTCAATCAAGCAGTAGTCATGTTCTTGTACATCAGCATAAGCAGAAAGTAGGACAGTTCTGTTTAAGAACAGATAAATCACCTTATATACAGGTCAGATGGTCTGTTGATCAATAGATAGATATATAGGGAATAGTTTCACACATGTACATGCATATGACAATAAATATTAAACAATGGACAGAAAAAGACTAAACATTTATAATTAGTATAAAATTTGAGTAATTAGTTATATTCTGCAATATATGATGAGAGTATAGTCAAAACTGGGACCATTGATAATTAAACACTTAGAAAATGGCAAGGTCTTGTAATACATGTATATATACAACCCATATTACTGCTCTATTTGTAACATATTTCTATGGGATAAATGTTTATTGCATACCCTGACAATGAGTATGTATAACATGTTTTAGGAGTTCATTTTTTTAAGGAGTTTATTTTTACCTAACTTCTCCAGAATACCTGTTGTATAATGGCCAAGGAATATGTTTCTGCAGTTTATTTATATTTTTATTTGTGATTACTGTGTATACTATAAATATCATTGGGTATATATCTTGTGTCTACAGCATACTTGTACCCTGCTTCTTCAGGATGGCTGTAGCATACAGTGTCTATGGGTATATATAACATACTTGTACCTTGCTTCTTCAGAATGGTTGTAGCATACAGGGTCTATGGGTATATATAACATATGTGTACCTTGCTTCTTCAGGATGGTTGTAGCGTACATTGTCTAAAGGTAAATGTAACATACTTGTACCCTGCTTCTTCAGAATGGTTGTAGCGTACAGTGTCTATGGGTATATATAACATGCTTGTACCTTGCTTCTTCAGGATGGTTGTAGCATACAGTGTCTATAGTTATATATAATATACTTGCACCTTGCTTCTTCAGGATGGTTGTAGCATACAGTGTCTATAGTTATATATAACATACTTGCACCTTGCTTCTTCAGGATGGATGTAGCATACAGTGTCTACGGTATATGTAACATACTTGTAGATTGCTTCTTCAGGATGGTTGTAGCATACAGTTTCTAAATGTATATATAACCTGCTTGTTCCTTGCTTCTTCAGAATGGTTGTAGCGTATAGTGTCTATGGGTATATATATCATGCTTGTACCTTGCTTCTTCAGGATGGTTGTAGCGTACAGTGTCTACGGGTATATATAACATGTTTGTACCTTGCTTCTTCAGGATGGTTGTAGCGTACAGTGTCTATGGGTATATATAACATACTTGTACCTTGCTTCTTCAGGATGGTTGTATCGTACAGTGTCTATGGGTATATATAATATACTTGTACCTTGCTTTTTCAGGATGGTTGTAGCATACAGTGTCTATGGGTATACAAACATACTTGTACCTTCTTCTTCAGAATGGTTGTATCGTACAGTGTCTATGGGTATATATAACATACTTGTACCTTGTTTCTTCAGGATGGTTGTAGCGTACAGTTTCTATGGGTATATATAACATACTTGTACCTTGTTTCTTCAGGATGGTTGTATCATACAGTTTCTATGGGTATATATAACATACTTGTACCTTGCTTCTTCAGGATGGTTGTAGCATACAGTGTCTATGGGTCTATATAACATAATTGTACCTTCATCTTCAGAATGGTTGTAGCGTACAGTGTCTATGGGTATATATAACATACTTGTACCTTGTTTCTTCAGGATGGTTGTAGCGTACAGTTTCCATGGGTATATATAACATACTTGTACCTTGTTTCTTCAGGATGGTTGTAGCATACAGTTTCTATGGGTATATATAACATACTTGTACCTTGCTTCTTCAGGATGGTTGTAGCATACAGTGTCTATGGGTATATATAACATACTTGTACCTTGCTTCTTCAGGATGGCTGTAGCATACAGTGTCTATGGGTATATATAACATGCTTGTATCTTGCTTCTTCAGGATGGTTGTAGCATACAGTGTCTACGGGTATATCTAACATGTTTGTACCTTGTTTCTTCAGGATGGTTGTAGCATACAGTTTCTATGGGTATATATAACATACTTGTACCTTGCTTCTTCAGGATGGTTGTAGCATACAGTGTCTATGGGTATATATAACATACTTGTACCCTGCTTCTTCAGGATGGTTGTAGCATACAGTGTCTATGGGTATATATAACATGCTCGTATCTTGCTTCTTCAGGATGGTAGTACCATACAGTGTTTTGGGTATATGTAACATGCTTGTACCTTGCTTCTTCAGGATGGTTGTAGCATACAGTGTCTATGGGTATATGTAACATGCTTGTACCTTGCTTCTTCAGGATGGTTGTAGCATACAGTGTCTCAATGTATATATAACATGCTTGTACCTAGTGTACAGTGTCTATGGGTATATATAACATGCTCGTATCTTGCTTCTTCAGGATGGTAGTAGCATACAGTGTTTTGGGTATATGTGACATGCTTGAACCTTGCTTCTTCAGGATGGTTGTAGCATACAGTGTCTATGGGTATATGTAACATGCTTGTACCTTGTTTCTTCAGGATGGTTGTAGCATACAGTGTCTCAATGTATACATGTATATAACATGCTTGTACCTAGCTTCTTCAGGATGGTAGTAGCATACAGTGTTTTGGGTATATGTAATTAAATTGTACCTTGCTTCTTCAGGATGGCTATAGCGTACGATGTCGTTGGGTATATATAACATACTAGTATCCTCTATCTTGTAGATAATGTGAGGACCAATAAGTGCGACTTTCCTTCTTTTTGTTATCAACACCATGTAATAACCCTCAAGAAATTTTACAAAACCTACAAAAACCCAAGGAATGGTATTTACATGGATAAGATAAACAGCTTACTTTTTAAAAACTTATATTATGGCAATTAATGAGATTTTCAAAGCTTCAGGATAATATATTTTGTTTGTTTTTTTTTTTCATCTAGCATTTATTTTTCTTCAGAGGAAATGAATGTCTTATTATTTCATGTAGAAATTACTAATTATGATATTGATTAAAACTGATAATAATTGTGATGCACTTACCTAAAATCCCAAATGCTGATACACTTTTACTGAGACTGGAATCTGTCTTTTTGCTTTCTCGATTTGTGTTCCCAGATTTAATCATTGTCAGAAGGTTTCGAATCTGAGCTTTTGAATATTCAACCTGCAAAATGTTTATGTACTACATGTATTTACAAGTAGACAAACTGATGTGAAAAATGCACACAAAATATTAAACTCAGATGGGGATGGTTGAACAGTATACCAGGGATTTTCCGAAATTATTGTTACTTTTGAATATTCAACCTGCAAAATGTTTATGTACTTGTGATCATTTTACTTTGCCCTGTCCTTCGAAGTACTCCCCCTCTGCATTTATGCATCGTTTTAACCGATCAATCCACTTTTGGAAACAGTTTTCGTACTCTTGAATTGGTATACTCATAAGATACTGGTGAATGGCAGAGCCAAGGGCATTTCTTGATTTATATTTTTTTCCAGATAGGTGAAATTTTAGTTTGGGGAACAAGAAAAAGTCACGGGGCCAAGTCTGGTGAAAATGCAGGGTGGGGGAGGACAGTGACCTTTCTGCCTTCAAAAACTCCGTTACAATACGCGCCTTGTGTGCTGGCGCATTGTCATGCAAGAGCCTGAGGTACTTCAAACCTGTATGTGGGCGACAGCGTTTGTAGACTTTCTTCAGTTTTCGAAGTACAACGTCTCTATAATACTTTGCTGAGACAGTTTTGCCTTTCGGAACAGGGATTTGCATGATTGGACCCTTGTTATCAAAGAATATGACATACAAAACCTTCCTCACGGTGCGTATTCTTTTAGCAATGCTAGGGCGCCTGGCGTTTTTGTTTGCCCACATTCGATTAGAGCATTTTCTTTTGGGCTCGAAAAAATACACCCATGTTTCATCACCTGTGACCAAATTATCAAAAGCCTTTTTGCTGTATTTTGGGTATTTCTTCAACAAGGATTTGGCCTTGTCAACCCGGGACCTCTTTTGGTCGTCAGTTAGTAAATGGGGTATCCACCTGGCATTGATCTTGCCCAGCTTAAGATGTTTCTTTAAAATACAGTGAATACGTGCTAAAGACAAGCCTGTCATTTTAGCTAACTGTCTGACAGTGTACCTTGCATCTTTTTCAAGGATTTGCCGAATTCGTTCAATGTTATGCTTTGTTGTTGTTGTTGTTGCAGGGCGACCTGTGTGAGCAGCATCTTTCAGCTGCTGGTGTCCCGACTTAAATCGAGCAACCCACCTACAAATAGTCATATATGACATTTGACCCTTCCCATAAATATCACACACCTCACGATGAATATCTACCGCCTTTAAGCCAAGTAGAGACCTACCTTTGATATAGGCCCTAATTTCAATTACGTTTTCAGCTCTCTTGCCAACCATATTATATAGAGTGTAACGAGTACACTACAAAACAATGTACACAGCACCAAGGTCAGTGTAATTGTGAGCGAAAAATTTACCTATACCACGCTTCAGATATCACGCTATCGCCATGAGGTAGTTTTAAGCTCATTTAGCACTATTACCACGAGATATTGCGCAAGTAACAATAATTTCGGAACACCCCTCGTATTGTAAAAATCTAATTTGTTAACTACAAAATAAAATACATCTAGCAACAAATAATTACTTTCATACTATCCTATTTCATGCTATACTACTCTATTCCAATCTATTAAATCAGAAAGATTTAAACAATTCATAGGATAGAACTACTCTAGAGACAAGGACCAAACTTCATACAGACACACATGGCACAAAACTCACTTGAATGTGGGTTAAATAAAGTAGAATATTTGGCACAAAATTTACTTGAATGTGTGTAAAATAAAGTTGAATATTCAACTTTATTTTACCCACATTCAAGCGAGTTTTGTGCCATTTGTACCCATATGAAGTTTGGGTCTTTTCTGTAGAATAATTCTGCACTGTAAGTTGTTCTTTCTCATGAAGCTGGCATGGCCTAGTGGTATCGCCCTCGCCTCCTGATTGGGAGTTTGGGCTTCCAGTCCAGCTCAGTTCATGCTACTGTCCTGTCTTTCGGATAAGATAGTAAAAACCGAGGCCCCGTGTCGTGGTATGCATGGCACGTTAAAGATCCCTCACTGCTTTGGATGGGTCTGTTGCAAAGGTCAAAATTTGTATGCCCCGCATCAGGCAGATGCCGTCACCATATGTGTGAAATATTCGTGGTATGACGTAAAACAAAAATCAATCAATCAATCAATTTTTTCTCATGTATGTAATTGTCCTGTCTGTAATGTTGTTCTGTCCTATGTGTAATTCAATGTAATTCAATCCAATGTGCATAAGTGTATTCCCCATATGTAGTTTTGTCTTATGTGTAATTGTCGTATCAGTAATGTAATTCTGTCCTTTATGTAGTTCTGTCATAAATGTTATTGTCCTGTACGTAATGCAGATGTCCTCTATTGTTGTTCTGTCCTATGTATGTAATTGTCCTGTCTGTGATGTAGTTCTGTCCTATGCATAGTTCTGTCATATATTATGTTATTGTCCAGTCTGTAATGCAGCTGTCCTCTATTGTTGTTCTGTCCTATGTATGTAACTGTCCTGTCTGTGATGTAGTTCTGTCCTATTTGTAGTTCTGTCATATGTGTGTTATTGTCCAGTCTGTAATACAGCTCTGTCCTCTATTGTTGTCCTATCCTATGGGTGTTACTGTCCTGTCTGTAATATAGTTTTGTCCTATGTGTAGTTCTGTATTATGAGTGTAATTGTCCTGTATGTAATGCAGCTCTGTCCTCTATTGTTGTTCTGTCCTATGCATGTAACTGTCCTGTCTGTGATGTAGTTCTGTCCTATTTGTAGTTCTGTCATATGTGTGTTATTGTCCAGTCTGTAATACAGCTCTGTCCTCTATTGTTGTTCTGTCCTATGCATGTAACTGTCCTGTCTGTGATGTAGTTCTGTCCTATTTGTAGTTCTGTCATATGTGTGTTATTGTCCAGTCTGTAATACAGCTCTGTCCTCTATTGTTGTCCTATCCTATGGGTGTTACTGTCCTGTCTGTAATATAGTTTTGTCCTATGTGTAGTTCTGTATTATGAGTGTAATTGTCCTGTATGTAATGCAGCTCTGTCCTCTATTGTTGTCCTATCCTATGGGTGTTACTGTCCTGTCTGTAATATAATTTTGTCCTATGTGTAGTTCTGTATTATGAGTGTAATTGTCCTGTATGTAATGCAGCTCTGTCCTCTATTGTTGTTCTGTCCTAAGCATGTAACTGTCCTGTCTGTGATGTAGTTCTGTCCTATTTGTAGTTCTGTCATATGTGTGTTATTGTCCTGTATGTAATGCAGCTCTGTCCTCTATTGTTGTTCTGTCCTGTGTATGTAACTGTCCTGTCTGTGATGTAGTTCTGTCCTATGTGTAGTTCTGTCATAAATGTTATTGTCAAGTCTGTAATGCAGCTGTCCTCTATTGTTGTTCTGTCCTATGTATGTAACTGTCCTGTCTGTGATGTAGTTCTGTCCTATATGTAGTTCTGTCATATGTGTGTTATTGTCCAGTCTGTAATACAGCTCTGTCCTCTATTGTTGTCCTTTCCTATGGGTGTTACTGTCCTGTCTGTAATATAGTTTTGTCCTATGTGTAGTTCTGTATTATGAGTGTAATTGTCCTGTATGTAATGCAGCTCTGTCCTCTATTGTTGTTCTGTCCTATGCATGTAACTGTCCTGTCTGTGATGTAGTTCTGTCCTTTATGTTGTTCTGTCCTATGAGAATAATTGTCCTGTCTGTAATTCAGCTCTCTCCAATATTGCTGCTGTCCTGTGTATGTAATTGTCCTGTCTGGAAAATAGTGCTGTCCTATGTGCTATTGTCTTTAACATTTTTCTGTATTATGTGTAGTTTTATTAATATGATTTTATTGTCTTTAACATTTTCCTGTATTATGTGTAGTTTTATTAATATAATTTTATTGCCTTTAACATTTTTCTATATTATATGTAGTTTTCAACTTTTATAACTGTCCTGTCTGTAATGTAATCTGTCCTATACTGTTGTTCTGTCCTATGGGTCAGTGTAATTGTCCTGACTGTGATATAGTTCTGTATTATTTGTAGTTAGGTTCAATGAATATAATTGTCATGTTTGTAATGTAGTTGTCCTTTATATTGTTCTGTCCAATGAGTATAGTTGTCCTACCTGTTATATAGTTCTGTTTGTCTTGTAATGTCCTATATGTGTAAATATCCTGTCTGTAATAATGTTCTGTCCTGTGTGTGTAACTGTTTGGTCTGTTTTTGTACTATATGTGTAACTGTCCTGTCTAATATAACATTCTGTTCTATATGTGTGAATATCCTGTCTGTAATAATGTTCTGTCCTGTGTGTGTAACTGTTTGGTCTGTTTTTGTACTATATGTGTAACTGTCCTGTCTAATATAACATTCTGTTCTATATGTGTAATTGCCCTGTCTGTGATAATGTTCTGTCCTGCGTGTGTAACTGTTTTGTCTGTTTTTGTACTATATGTGTAACTGTCCTGTCTAATATAACATTTTGTTCTATATGTGTCCTGTTTGTGATAATGTTCTGTCCTGTGTGTGTAACTGTTTTGTCTGTTTTTGTACTATATGTGTAACTGTCCTGTCTAATATAACATTTTGTTCTATATGTGTAACTGTCCTGTTTGTGATAATGTTCAGTCCAATATGTGTAACTATCTTGACTGTAATAACATTCTGTCCTATGTAAGTTACTGTCTTGTCTGCATTTTGTAATGTTGTTCAGTTCTATACAATGTATGTGTAACTGCCCTTTCTATAATAACATTCTGTCCTATGTAAGTAACTGTCTTGTCTATATTTTGTAATGTTCTGTCCTATACTATACATGGGTAACTGTCCTATCTATAATAACATTCTGTCCTATGTAGGTAACTGTCTTGTCTGTATTTTGTAATGTTGTTCTGTCCTATACTATACATGGGTAATTGTCCTATCTATAACATTCTGTCCTATGTAGGTAACTATCTTGTCTGTATTTTGTAATGTTGTTCTGTCCTATACTATACATGGGTAACTGTCCTATCTATAATAACATTCTGTCCTATATGTCTAATTGTCCTGCCTGTGATAACGTTCAATCCAATGCATGTTACTGTCCTGTCTATATCCTGTAATGTAGCTGTTCTGTCCTGTTTGTAGTTTAGTCGAATGAGTATAATTGTCCTGTATGTAATGATATTCTTTCCATTATTTGTTTTGTCCTATATGTGTTCATTATAAGTTTGGTTCTGTATATATTTTGTGTGGTTTCTGGAAGTCTGTTGTACAAACTGAGCTATTTGTACTTCTCTGTATCACATAGATATAATTTAATTATTTTGAGTTCAGAATATATGACTACCATAGCACGATTAATGACTTTAATTGTTTTATATTAATTTTGGTTTTAATGACACTCTTTCCTAGTAGATAATTTCCTACTTGTTACATCTTACCTTATCATCATGGATAGATAGTTCTTTAGGTTCTGTTCTATCTATTTTGAGAACACGGAATCTTGTCTCCATAGCATTGGAACCAACAACATAGTATCTCTGCAATTAAAAAAATACAAACATTCTAAAATACAAAAGAAAGATGAAGAAAATGTTTACCTATAGTAAATTATGAACCATAGTCAAATATTAGATAAAAGTAAAGATAATTACACAAACATGACACACACATGAGAAATACGGCACTGAAAAATACTTATATGTCAAGTGACTTTTTTCCCCTGATTCATCCTCGGCTCCCCATGGTATTTGCGCTACCGCTGAATATTCAGCTGTAGCGCAAATACCATGGGGAACCGAGGATGCCCCTGATTGTCTTTCTTTAGATGTACATGTATTTATAAGACATAATTTTTATGAGAAGCCACATGCATGGCAACTGTTTAATGGTCAAATCATGGAAAGCCACATACATGGCAACTATTTTTAAATGGTCAAATCATGGAAAGTCACATGCATGGCAACTCATTAATGGTCAAATTATGAAAAGCCACATATATGGCAACTGTTCAGCTCTGAGACTCACATTCAGTAGATCACCAAAAAGAATAAAGCGTGGGAGGGTGATAGCAACCTGCAACTTTTACGGAATCAGAAAAGTCATAAAAAAATGATATACATGTAGTACAAAATTAAGGCATGTTTAAGATTTAACTGATGTTAAGGTACTAAAAGATCGGTGAGAGTTCCTTTTGTAACTCCCACTCAAATAAGAATTATTTTATACTAGTTCATTATTCAATGTTAAATAGATAGTTTTTGAATGCATGATAATTAATATTTAATTACTTCCCTTTGCCACAATTTTGGAGGTGAAACTAGAGGTTTTGCTTCATATTTATATCAATTACATTGAATTATTGTAAGATTTAAGTTATCTATATTTTCATTCCTCTGAAAACTTTTTGTCACTGTTCAATGGCTTTTATTATTGTATACACATGTAACAATTGCAAAAATTTAAGAAGCATGCTTAGTTTGGAGAAATTCCTTTAACAATATGGTTTATTTATGCACAAATATATTCAGTCATATATACCTCCAATATGGCTGAAAAGGGAAGTAACTCCAGTTAAATTTTCTGTATTCGAAAACTATCTATTTGGTGTTTTTGTTGTACAAAGTTACTTCCCATACGGAATGGTATCTGACGTAAAACAAGTATGATGTCATCAAATTCTATGGAAACTAATCTAAAACTCGGGAAAATGATAGTCCACAAATGGTGTTTTCATGGGGATTTGATGTCATAATTATTTTACTTCAGATACCTCCCAAATGGGAAGTAACTCTGTTTAACGAAAAGAATCAAAAATAAATATAAAATAAAAATAATAATAAACTGATAAATGAAAGAAAGACTCCGATATACCACGAAGTGATAACTCTTTAACACTGTTTAAGACACTAGAATGGTCTTTTTTTTAAATCAGGTGCCTTTGGGGATACAAAAGGAACCCTTTCCGTAAGATTTTGTTTTATTGATAAACTTACAGCCTTCGTTTCGTAGAGAATCACTTTCTGAATCAATGAGATTACAGGTTGTTCCATTCTGCCTTCTGGGCAAAGAAATGACAACGCCTAAAATATAACTAAAACTTGCAATATCAGCCTGTCGTCACTTTTCTCAATTTAGAGGAAACAAGATAGACTTTTTACAAGTTATATTTAATGCTTCAATTCTCTTGTCTAAAATGTTGAATCAGTACAGCGCGTGACAGTATCCGCTACATTTTGTTTACAAAATGGGTTTCAATGTAAGCAACATGTTGATCCCGATTTTTTCACATATTTTTGATAACAACATATCATTCTATAAAAGCTTCGTGTGTAATAAAAATTTTATGACTTCTCTTCTTGGGAAACCTGTTGATCCTTGTACTTTACATCGATTATTATCTGTACACACGCACGCAACGTGTTCTAATTAATCTTATTATTTTAAAAGGTATGATTGCACAAGAGACATATAGAAAATTATGTCTCTGATTGTACCTATCTCTAAACATGATAACTCAGTAGGTAGTGTGTTTTATTTTTTGTATCCCCCCCCCCCCCCAAAGTTCAAAAATTAAAACATGACACGTGCTTGAATGGAGGCCAAGAGAGTACAAATTCTTGAGGAAAAGTACAAAGATAAATACGGACTGTGGATTCTTCAGAGCTTGGCTTTCAATATGTCCCTCGAATCTTGTGATTTTTAACTACAATAATGTTCAGCTCCTCCCAGACTTATGAATCGGGAAAGGGTACTCAGAAGTTATGTTATATTGCATTTATATTCCCTAGTGGAGAGCCAATGCCAAATGAAAACCTTGACACGTTGTACGCCTTCATTAGATCCATTGTGGAACTGGATGAAAAGCCCACTGGACAAAGAAACATGCCTGTGGAAGAGCATTTCTTCAAAATGTTGAAATATTAATCTTACACACCACTGAAGACGCCTGGTTCTGCATGTGCCATGCAACAGGAAAGTGAGACTGTCAAGACCAATGATTGTAAGTCTTTTGTCTACACAAGATGGAGAATTAGGTAAACTGGGTTACAGGACAGGAAATTTGATACATTACTAGTGATTGGGCAAACGAGACAGACTGAGTATTTGGATGACGAGACAAGGACTTTGATCGTGAAATGATTGACCGTCAGATCATTGCTCGGAAGAGACCGTGATCGTGAGGAAATGACTTTCAGATCATTACTGGCGATTGGATTTGACGATACAGTGCTTGAATGACGAGATTAGGACTTTAATCAAGAGGTACAGACCTTCAGATCATTACTGGCTCTGTCACAGAAGAGACCTAGCCGCTAGTAGTGGCCCTTTATCATTCATATAGGGCCACTACTTGCGACTAGGGAGAGACCGTGATAGTAAGGGAAACAACTGTCACACCACTTCGACAGTGTCCCATTGCAGGAATGTCAATGTAAAGAAAGTACGCGACATTATACAGAATTGCCACGTTGACTCCACACTATACAGAATTGAGGGATAATTGCTATGCATTTGTATTTCAATAATCACTTACTTGTAATATAACTCGTAGTCATATATCAGGCAGTAACGGTATTGCCGTAGTCACAATCGGAAAGAAATCACGATAAGTATAAATGTTGTGATATTGTGTTATCATAACACAAACTACAATCAAACAAGACAGTCAACATGTCGGACAATGATTTCTGACAAGTACAATGCAGCTCTTTATAACGACCGTAAAACTTGCGGAATGTAGACTTCAAACGTGGTTTATTTTGCTTCAGTCTCAGAATGATTCCACATATTCTGCATTATAAATGATTTTAAAAGACTTCATATTTTCAAATGTATATGCATCATGAAATATCCAGATACAATTTTTAAATCTTAATTCAAGTAGCAAATCAATCTTCATCAAAGATACTGAATACTACTGTAGTCACCTTGGGTATATTTATCAGTATTGGAGGAACAATAGACCATCATTCTGGATAAGGCATTATTTTATTTATCTATTTAAATGTTGCTATCATAATGTCTTTAGAATTTACTATATATGTGTATTAAGAAAACTGTGATTTGTGATTTAATAATATAATTGTTTTCACCCGAGGAATAGGTAACTCAGAATTGCTTTTTCTTTTTAAAATGACAAAGTTGCTTTAGCTACATCGTACAATGCATATTACAAACAAACAAAAAATTGTCTTGTGCTTGTTACCATTGTACATTCTTGAACTTCAGATGTACGTGCACTAAGTGTAGGCAGCTCGGAATCTGAAGAGTATTATGATTCTTCGTATGAGTATGATTCGTATGAATATGATGGCGATAGGGAGGTTTTCATCATATGTTATAGATATTTAAAGTAATATCGTTGTGTTATGCAATGATGTGATTTGTATTATAACTGTACAATAGAAAGCAGTCTGGCAAAGTCCTAGTTTGACTTGATGTTGCAGCTCTGAATGTTTATTAGGAGTTTCTCATATTTAAAAAAAGACGAAAAGTTAACATGATAATATGACCACAGCGTTCAGATCAGGTATGAAAAATAAGAAAGGAGACATCTGATTAAATTGTGTGAGAAAATGTCGCCGAGGACATACAGATGATAAAAGAAAAAGTACACAAAAGAGAGACACACAAGACCCTCAAATTTCTTTATTTTTTAGTTCATACATCTTCAGTATACTTCCATCATTATTGCCCGAAGGAATTATATCTTATTAAATTTTAGATTCGGGGATGAAAAAAAAAGACTCTGAAAAGAAAAGTTGATTTGAACAGACTTCGTTAGTAATATAATGTTTGAATATTACTGTTTACACTCTTGATATGAAATCAGTATGGCATGTATTTCAGAAACTATGCTTATCTCCATATACGAATTCATGTGAGACAAGTTTTACTAGTGTCCTTTTCTAACTTTAAAATAGACATGTGCTCACTTTAAATTACGAAAATTTCAAGTTAGAAAAGGACACTAGATTAGAGAAGAGGTATAGAAAAATCTTCTATGGTCACAGAAAACAAATGAATAATTACACACAAAGACTGCCAACATCAAAACGATATTCAGTATGCCCATCTGGTGCACAAAATTGTATATAACTTTTAATATTTATTATATATCAATTTCGGATTCGACTGATGGTCGATTGAATTTAACCAGAGATATATATATATATACATATGTGTATATAATATGTCACTTTGTACGGTTATTGACATATCGTATATTGGTATGATTAACTGGTTTTATAAGAATTATTAGTGATATTTTAATTATTCTGTCTTTGTTATTTTCAGTGAGAGAACTCATGAGTAAAACAAAGAACAATTAAGAATAATGTACACCGAGAAATTTGAGAAAAGCCTTTTCAATGTCTGACATGTATCAGTGATCGAAATTAATACAATATCTGTTCAACGTTCTTAAAAAACTTCTTCCAAAAGTATGTGTACAATATCATTGTAAATTGTGAATTGTAGTTTGAATAAACTTTTCCAGCACTTCATCAGTTATGTCTTCTTTTTAAATTGTTTTTATTTTATGAAGAGCAGGTCTCGAAAACACATGTTTTTAAATAGTGTTAGAAGTTTTTAGTAGATAAGATTTTTCGGATTTTTGTTTCTGAAACATCATCATTCTACTGGCCTATCAGTTAATTGGTCACATTCGGTTTGAATAAATATTGCTGGTGAGCGCAAGATTTATCTTACAGCATATTCGAAAAAATCCAAGAAGAGACGAAGTTAACCGTCGAATTTTTCGAAAATATCAGACATAATCATAAAACACGAGGACTTGACAAATTGTTGTTTTGTTTTTGTATATTTGTTGCATTTTAATAACAATGATATCTAACACAGATCAACTAGAGAACTGAATCATTTCATTCTATAAATTTGATGATCACGTAGATTGAAAGAAAAGTGAACATCTAATGACCTCTGACATTCGGAGATAAGACCAGATGATATATTGAGGAGGTGAGACCAGATGCTGTTGAGGAGATAAGACCAGATGATATATTGAGGAGGTGAGACCAGATGATATTGAGGAGGTGAGACCAGATGATATTGAGGAGGTGAGACCAGATGCTGTTGAGGAGATAAGACCAGATGATATATTGTGGAGGTGAGACCAGATGATATTGAGGAGGTGAGACCAGATGCTGTTAAGGAGGTGAGGCCAGATGCTGTTAAGGAAGTGAGACCAGATGATATATTGAGGAGGTGAGACCAGATGATATTGAAGAGGTGAGACCAGATGATATTGAGGAGGTGAGACCAGATGATATTGAGGAGGTGAGACCAGGTGCTGTTGAGGAGGTGAGACCAGATGGTATTGAGGAGGTGAGACCAGATGCTGTTGAGGAGGTGAAACCAGATGCGGTTGAGGAGGTGAGACCAGATGATATTGAGGAGGTGAGACCAGATGATATTGAGGAGGTGAGACCAGGTGCTGTTGAGGAGGTGAGACCAGATGATATTGAGGAGGTGAGACCAGATGATATTGAGGAGGTGAGACCAGGTGCTGTTGAGGAGGTGAGACCAGATGATATTGAGGAGGTGAGACCAGATGCTGTTGAGGAGGTGAGACCAGATGATATTGAGGAGGTGAGACCAGATGCTGTTGAGGAGGTGAGACCAGGTACTGTTGAGGAGGTGAGAACAGGCGCTTTTGAGGAGATGAGACCAGATGCTGTTGAGGAGGTGAGACCAGGTGCTGTTGAGGAGGTGAGGCCAGATGCTGTTGAGGAGGTGAGACCAGATGATATTGAGGAGGTGAGACCAGATGCTGTTGAGGAGGTGAGAGCAGGTGCTGTTGAGGAGGTGAGATCAGATGATATTAAGGAGGTGAGACCAGATGCTGTTGAGGAGGTGAGACCAGGTACTCTTGAGGAGGTGAGACCAGGCGCTGTTGAGAAGGTGAGACCAGGTGCTGTTGATGAGGTGAGGCCAGGTGCTGTTAGGGAGGTGAGACCAGATGCTGTTGAGAAGGTGAGACCAGGTGCTGTTAAGGAGGTGAGACCAGGTGCTGTTGAGGAGTTGTGACCAGATGCTGTTGAGGAAGTGAGACCAGGTGCTGTTGAGGAGGCGAGACCAGGTGCTGTTGAGGTGAGACCAGGTGCTGTTGAGGAGGTGAGACCAGATGCTGTTGAGGAGGTGAGACCAGATGCTGTTGAGGAGGTGAGGCCAGATGCTTTTGAGGAGGTGAGACCCGTTGCTGTTGAGGAGGCGAGACCAGGTGCTGTTGAGGAGGTGAGACTAGGTGCTGTTGAGGAAGCGAGCCCAGATAATATTGAGAAGGCGAGACCAGATGATACTGAGGAGGTGTGTGGCAACTTTTTCACTTTTTCGGGTCAGATGTCTTTTTCCTCTTTATTTTGAAGATATTCATAGACAGTTGATTTTCCACTCCATCATGTATATTATTTAATTTTCCTTCTGCTTGGACTGTGTGATAATATATAATAGGATATCTTTTATGAAAATCTTCCGTTCTACAAAGTTCAAGATAGGCCTATAGTTTAAATGCCAAGTGTCCGGCGAGTTTTCAGGAATAACTTTGGCCGAGGTTTACCACTTAAACTTTATACAGGGGTACGATATCATTTTATATCAGTTTCAAAATGGGGAATATGAATAATTTGCATATTTGTCTAGGCCCGAAATGAAAGTATAAATTTTGCTTTGTAAAGATTGGATGTAAATTAATAATTTTACTACAAATTATTACTAAATATACAGTGTATTTTAAATTAACACAAAGCCGGCGTGGCCTAGTGGTATCGCACTCGCTTCCTGATCGGGAAGCTGGGGTTCGTGTCCCGCTCTGGTCATGCCGGTGTCCAGTCTTTCGGATGAGACAGTAAAACCGAGGCCCCGTGTCGTGGTATGCATGGCACGTTAAAGATCCCTCACTGCTTCGGATGGGTCCGTTGCAAAGGTCAAAATTTGTATGCCCCGCATCAGGCAGATGCCGTCACCATATACGTTAAATATTCGTGGTGTGACGTTAAACAAAAATCAGTCAATCAATCAATTAAATTAACACAAGTTTTCTCCTGTATTTTCGATTCAACAAACTGGATTGTAATTAACTTAAGGTGGGATTGTTTTAATCAAAATAGTACGTGATGAGTTAATTAACATTGTATATATGAAGGTATATTTCTCCTAACTTATTTAAACATAAATTAGAAACAAATTTGATCTAGGTTCCTAAATCTAAAAGAGTATGAGAGAAAATTTGTGTGATTTATTTGATAATACAACCACCCTAACCTGGTGGACTTGTAATACAACGACCCTGTCCTAGTGCCTTGTAATACAATCACAATGTCCCGGTGATCTTGTAATACAACTAACCTGTGCTTGTGGCGTGTAGTACAACCACCCTGTCCTGGTGGCC
Source organism: Pteria penguin (assembly GCA_035048485.1). Classification (NCBI taxonomy): domain Eukaryota; kingdom Metazoa; phylum Mollusca; class Bivalvia; order Pterioida; family Pteriidae; genus Pteria; species Pteria penguin. The sequence goes on from CM068581.1 coordinate 29,444,084, forward strand.
TTGTAGCATAGCCATCCTGTCCTGGTGACCTTGTAATACAGCCACCCTGTCTTGGTAGCCTTAAGCTTGTAGTACAACCACGCTGTCCTGGTTGCCTTGTAGTGCAATCACCCTGTCCTGGTGGCCTTGTAATACAACTACCCTGTCCTGGTGGCCTTGTAGTACAACATCCCTGTCCTGGTGGCCTTGTAGTACAGCCACCCTGTCCTGGTGGCCTTGTAGTACACCACCCTGTCCTGGTGGTCGTGTAGTACAACCACCCTGTCCTCAGGTGGCCTTGTAATACAAACATTCTGTCCTGGTGGTCTTGTAGTACACCACCTTGTCCTGGTGGCCGTGTAGTACAACCACGCTGTCCTGGTGGCCTTGTAATACAGCCACCCTGTCCTGATGGCCTTGTAGTACACCATACTGTCCTTGTGGCCTTGTAGTACATGACCCTGTCCTGGTGGCCTTGTAGTACACCACCCTGTCCTGGTGGCCGTGTAGTACAACCACCCTGTACTGGTGGATTTTCCTGGTGGCGTTGTTACATACTTAAAGAGACTACTCTTGAAGCCTGTAGAAATATCATTTTCAGAGGGAGTACATGTTCTTTTCACCGGTTTCTCTTGCATCAGATTTTAACGTTAATAATGCGGAATTTGGTCCATACCAGGTCTATCCATGATACAATAATAGTACGGCTTAGACGTGTATCTATCTTTGCCTTTAACATGTTTTATCAACTTCCCAAGCATTGTTGCTTTGCCAGAGAAGCACCATTTGCGGAATGCATGATGTTTAATGAGATTAAAATGTAATACTATGATTCGATCTCTAGCAATAGTTCAGTTTCTGTACAACGTTAGTTGAGATGAAATAAAATACTATTTGTATGGCCGTTCTTTGAAGAGTTATCTTTCTTATAATATATGGCTTTGTAAGTGATGCTTAATCAAGAGTTGTCTTTCATTAGATTACATCTTCATAAGTAATCCATACTTTTGTTCATTACTGCAAAAAATGTAAATAAAATCAATATATTAAAATGAGATAATACACAATACCTATAAAAAAGTGAAAATATTTTCAAATTTGTAATATTAATATTATTTTTGTTATCTATTTTTATATCATGTGTTGATCTTTCAATAATAATCACTATAACAGTAGATATTTGGTGAATAATAAACATTATGTAACGTTCAGTTACTTAATTTGTTGCACCAGATGCGCATTATTTTTAATTCGACAATTTTAAACTAATCTTTGTAGAAACGGTATTTTCGAATACCTTTATTTACAACAATATCGAAGGTCAAAAGAACCCATGGATCCTGTCAATGAATTAATCTAGTGATAGTAAAACCAGAGTAAGAAGCCGAATACAGTACCCATTGATGTATGGAAACCTAGAATACAAAAATCAGGTGGAATGGTGCATAAGGATACACAATTCCAATAACATCACCAAATTAGGATTATTGTTGAAGAATTATATTGAAATCGCATGCATCAGAAGTGATTGTGAGTAATGACATCAACTTAACAATTACTGCAATACATCTTATGCTAAAATACATGTATATTAATGTCATAATTTGGAATTAGTTTGACATATATAATTCTTTATTTTAATAGAAAACAATTTATGAGAAAAATTTCGCATGCTGAAATGGGATTGATATTGTGTTCTGATGTTCGACCGAAAACAATATGGACAAGATTTTTGGCTTTCCCATTAGAACTTCTAACAGTAGACTGCGGCATTGGGGATCCTGAATGTGAATAATGATTGTTGGAATGTGTTTGTGTCGCTAAAAGGCTGAAAATAGTTGGAAGTATACATCGAATAAACCACACCAGTCCATACTTACCGCTCATATACACGTGTGTAATGTAATTGAACATATTTAAATGGTTCGTTTTCTTTCCAAGACACGGTTCCTAAATAAAATAAAATATCATGTATCAAAATGACTCAACTCCATGCTCCAGAGTTGAAATAACATGATAAACAAGTGCTATTAAGGTCATAGGTTCTTATACTTTTTTTTGTCTGAATGATCAAGATTTGTAACAAAAAACCAAATTGTAACATGAACATCAGTCTGTCTAAATAGGGCGATTACCATTGCGACAATCATTTACAAAGACACACCTGAAATATTTAGGGGAGATCATTAAAATCCTTAACGTGTCATTTGTATAACGTTCACTCTATAGCTACTAGTATCCACTGATGAATAATACATACCACAATACAAAACGATGAAAAGGTCAAACTTCACGAGGATGACGTTATGGAAAGGTGTTCTAACTGTCGTTATTCGAACAAATTCTTTTGTATATAAACATTATTTATGTTGATTTACAGTTTTCATTTAAGAATCAAACCGCGGTGTCATTTCTATTTAAAGATGTCGTGGAAAAAAAACTCAGAAAGCAAAAAGAAAAAAGAAATGCAAAATCTATGTTCTGTCTTCCGCTGATGTTACCGTCGTCTATCGGTGTTTTATGATGTGTGCAGTCGATAATCGAGTATTGTAAACACGCTGCTTTTTCACGCTTTAGAACATTTCTTTCCTACTTTTCAAAAGCATGGTAATCCTTCTTGCTGTATATACTTAATACAACTTGATCAGTGTGATCGCAGGGACACAGGTCACTTGAACCCGGGGTCAATTTTCGTATGTATAAATAATATACATACCAAAATTGATCCCGGGTTCAAGCGACCTGTGTCCCTATGCAATGTGATGAGCAGTTAAGAGGAGTACTGTGAAATTAAGACATATACGACAGACAATCGGTAATTAATAGTGTAATAAAATACCAAGCAATATCGGTTAGTCATAAAGGAATAATACAAAAGTGAGAAACAAGAGAAATAACATTATGGGCATCTACTGCTGATCGATTACACCCGCTGTGATTTCTAAGGTTTCGCTAACCCATTTAAAGATCCGATTTTCAAACCTATCAAAACTGATTAATGTACAATCTTGCCATGGTTGAACCGAAAATGAATTTCAAAAAAGGACATAGTGTTATATGTATCGGTAAACAGGGTCCTGCGCCATAAACTGGGAATATAGTTAAGTCATAATTTCAAATTCTTCTGCTCAACAATGAGTTATTAACTCGGATTTGGATTTTATTGAGTTTTATTCTATTGATAAATAGAATTAAAGCATTCTGCATGACAATTCATTTCAGGGTTTGATAAGGGAATGAATTAAAATGAAATAATTGACTTAAGTATTTTCTCAGTTTATGGCGCCGGACCCAAAACGTCTATGAACAGCAAGGTTTGATAAATCAATGTGACTAATTATCCTTCTAATAAGAATACACTAGAACAATGAACTTAAAAATTCTTTGAAAACCCATTTACAAAGTAGAAAAAATCAAAAAAAATTTTGACGTCACGCATCAAGAAACAAAATTTTATCCAAGGGTTGTTTGAAAATAAATAATTTGAACCCCTCCCCCCTTTTCAACATCCTTAAAAGAATCGAATGATCGTCCAGAAGAACTATGACCATGTAATAATGATACTTAAATAAATTTAAAACTTCTGGTTCTTACATTTGAGCTCTTTCGGCAAAATAAATGACAAAATAGAAAGTTATATTGGAGTTCTTATAAATGAATTACACTATGCAATATATATATACATATGATGAGACAACATCCTTCTTGAATATCGCATGGGTGTATAATAAATATCAGGATATATACCGGTATACCGGTATTTATTTAGAACACCATATGCCCATTTCGACAAGTTTCGTCTTATGGACAAATATATTATTTTAAGATTATCATTGTTACATATGATCTTCCTACCATGTGTAGGATCCATATAACATTCATATAAACACTTTGTATTCCGTATTCCAGTCAGTGTTTTACTACCGCTATTTCTAAACATATCAGTTCAAATCATATTACAAAAAGTAGGATTAACAAAATATGAATCTGATATTTAACGGATGGTAAAAGTATAATGTAATTTATATCCATGTAATCGTAACCTGAATCTGAGTGGTGGAAAATTGAAGTTATTCATCTATATGCATAAAACGGATCTACTTTTCCAGAGCAGTTTATATTATTTAGGTTATCCAAATACGTGTTAAAGAAATCTGGACAGAAAACCGCATTAATGTGCGAATACCATCATCCTTCTGGTGGACAATAATTATTTTCAACAAACTATTGGAATTCCAAAGGACACTTGGTGCACTCCCTTACAGCAAACCTGTTTGTGTGATGGTATGATGGAGATTTCATTCGTCAACCAAAATATGTCGTTCTAAATGTCTAGATGCAAATTTGACTTTTGATAATCCTGAATTTGAAAAATGCATCATTGACATTTGCTCATCTGAACTTCACCAAAACCAGTAAATATAATAAGGAAAGAGCTTTCTTGGACATATGCATTAAAGTACAAATTACATTCAAACTTTTGACCGAGGGTTACAGGTACCATATAGGGCCGTGGGAAGCAATTCAAAAATGGGAAGGGGCCAAACCTTAATTTCGTTGCGTTTTCGTAGGGCGATGAAAAATCGGTCTATGTACAGCCAAAAAGTATAGGGATGGTATTGATCCTCCTCACCATTGGCTCCTTTAAAACATTTAAGCAAATATGTGTCTAACGGAATATCTCATTCTATTTCCTATGGTGATCTTATTTACAAACTAAGTGGGGTGTCAAAGGTGTTCCCTTTATTTCATCTCCTCAGTTTCAAATATAAAGCATATATACCTTTTAATCTTGTGCACTAGATACACATTTCGACAACTTCTGTCTCTTCAGTGATGCTCATGGGGAAATGATTGGGATTCTCATAATATATAAATATTTGAAGAGCAGTGTTGAAACCAAAATGACCAAAAAATGTGAACCAAAATCAATTTAAGAACATAAGAACAGAGCTATTCACGAGGAAGACACTCTTTAGTTTTAAAGTGATTTACAAATTTTCATGACTGAAACTTTTACGTATTTATTTCATGTCAGTACAAAAGCACTGAAAAGTAGACCGTCAAAATATTTTTAAAACGATATTCGATAATAAACGCCAGAGATCATAGCGGAGACCATAACTCTTGTATTTGGCCCATCTACAGCCTTATGAAGACTTCATCCTGAACGTTGCAATTTGGGCTTCTATAAAGGGCCTTGTCTAAATCTTTCAGAGAAGTAAAGGTCCAGAACTTCGTCCCTTCTGATCATATGGACTCGCACAGATCATAGACTGTAGCTCTCTTTCAAACCGGCGGAACCAGCTCATGTAGACGACATTTTAATTTATTTTAATAGTATTCGTTTTTTATGTTTGTATGTCTTCTCAACTATAGCAACTTGTTGATCCTAGATTTCTGTTTGAAGGATTATTTATAGATTAAGTGTGTGTCTAATTATATGGCTTTTGTAGCGAGCTGGACATCTTCGTAGCGAGATGGACATCTTTTGTAGCGAGTTGGACATCTTCGTAACGAGTTGGACATCTTCGCAAGCCAAATGTTACGGTCCTCTATAAACTTGGCATATCTCATTCATTAAACGCGGATTTATGAAAGCTCAACCTAAACTTTACTTATGTTTCAATTTATTTATAACTATAATATTCATTTTTATATATGAAGTATAACGCTCAACTTTTGAGTACACTTCATATTGGAAGAAGAAGAAGATTTGTATGACCTTTCAGCTATGAATTTTAATGTGTGTTTAATTAAACTGCCTTTGTAGTGAGTTGGAAATCGGGTCGGTAAACCGGTTAAGCACACTAATTGACGACAATTGTTATCTCAATTGACAATCCCAAATCGATACCACAACTGTATTACAATCAGGTTTTTGTAATGTTTTGTGTGTTTATTCTTTTATCTGCATTGTTCATGGAGACTTTTCTCATACAACTGAAACTTAAATTGCCAAAGTTAAATTGTTTTAAATGACTTTCAATTTATTCATTTCCTACTGCATTATTGGCACCTTTCTATGTCTTTTCTTTCTATCAATTGTGTTGATTATTCACTATCTGTGTAATATCATTTTGTTCAATTTGTTTGTAAAAGGACATTTGAAGAACGAAAATCGTACTGATCAGTTCCCGACTGAATTAAATCATAAATACACGATTCGGGAAAAGGGTGTTTCATTCGTGTCAGAGCAACTGCAGAATAATTGCCTACATCTTAATAAGTGTGTACTGGCTTTGTGTTGTGTGCTTTTATCGTACTGCTTTTGTGGTGCATTGGAAGGTTAGCCCGTATACCGAATAACTGCATCAAGTGAGTGACGATTGTCACTTTAATTAGCGTTCCTAAATTGGTATTACATTTGCATAAAAATAAAATAGTTTGTATTGTCCTCTATCAGTCTATGTGCTAATTCTTCTTTGGAGACTGTGATCCAGCTGATCCAGATGTTTTTCTCTTTTCTTACGCATAGTCAGTAAAAAAGAACATAAAGACGTTGAACTGAACTGGTGTAATATTGTAATACCAGAATTCACCCACCGACTTAGTCATTAAAGTACTACGATTCAAATTCTACAACATCTAACTTTTTTAAGTCGCCGGAAATACTCCCATTACGGAAAATTTTGTGGAGGAATTACAATAGTCCTTTTGCATTTATTTTGTAATAGTCAGATCCTTGTGTCTGTAAGGTCCTGTGTTTTGTCATTCAAAGAAAGCCGACATAAATAATGAAACATCCGAGAAGGGGTAGAATATCATTCATTCTGTGTTCACACAAATAGAAAATTCTTTAAAAAGGGCAAAACTGGAGGACTTACTCCTCTCCGGCACCTTGTCTCACCTGTGATTGTCAGGGTTCTATGAAAGTCCAATGTGGTACATTGCTTTAAATATCATAGTCACATAACTCTAGTTACTTCTGTTTGATGCCGTCACTGAATTACATTCGAATATCTATGTGATGTTTTTCTATGCTTATTCTTGTTTGCTCTGCACGTCAATGGCGACTTTTGTCATATTACGCTGAGTCAGATGACATTTTCCCCATTTCTGTTACTTTCTATATCAATTTAACTCCTTATTTGACATTCTTTCAAAGTTCCAGACTTTTGAAGTGACGTTTTTTTTATTTAACTCAAATAGTTTAATTGGTGTAATTTTCTCATATTTGGACATTGCTCAAGTTTTGTTTTATATTAATTATTATATGAACTGTATGCATATTTTGTAGTCCGTAAGGTTTAATATTTAAGGGTTAATATTTTGTAGGCCTAGGTTTCGGGCTGCAATGGAGTAGTTTTGGATAACCAGAATTAACCCACCGACCTAGTGATCAAAGTGTCATATTTAATTTTTTAAGTTTTGCAACATCTTACTCGCCGGAAATAGACGCTTATTTTCCCGGTGATAGAACAACAAATACACAGATTGTCAGGCATGCAACTACTAACTGCCAGTATCATATATTACGACGTGCAAAGCATGCTTATTTGTTTTCTGTTTTAATTAACCTCAAAATTTAAGTAATTAAATGATGGTAAATGGTGGCAGCATTTAATGCATCGAACCTGAGATTCGATCGATATACCAGAACCATTCGAAGCAGTAAAGGACCTTTCACCAGCCAAATATCCACTGCGACACGGAATCTAAACCTGCGACGGGTGACCGTAAGTACCATAAAATACAACGTGTTTATGCATATATAAATGATAATGTTGTAGCATAAATATACAGCGTGTAAGTACCAAAACTACACAACGTCTTATTATATTTGCAAGCGATTAATGTAAGTACCATAAATATACAATATACATGTATTTGCAACTGATATAATGTATAAAGTGTTAAGTATGTACTGATAACTGTAAGTAATATAAACATACAGTGTATCAGGTGTGGAGCAAATAAATGTATGTATCATAAATTTACAAAGTGTAAGTTTACAACTGTAGTAAGTGTAAGTAATATAAATAAACAGCGTGTTAGTATATTCGCAATTGGTAATGCTAAATTTCATAGATATACGCCGTTTTAGGTATGTAACTGGTAAGTGTAAGTGCCATAGATATACGCCGTTTTAGGTATGTAACTGGTAAGTGTAAGTGCCATAGATATACGCCGTTTTAGGTATGTAACTGGTAAGTGTAAGTGCCATAGATATACAACGTGACTGGTATGTCATCAATAAGTGTAAGTACTGTAAATACAGAGTGTTTGGTATATGGAACCGATTATTGAAAGTATATTACTTATATAGCGTATTGGGTACACAACTGATAAATGTATGTATTATAGATATACAGATTGTACCTGATAACTAGAAGTACAATGAATATATAGGGTTTATAATGATAATATAATAAGTATAATGAAATAAGAAATGTTACAATAAATGTCGCTTTTAATATTGACATACTTCTAGAGGGTTGTTGTATGTACAGCGACAAAGTCAACTAAGAAATCTTCGAAAAAGTCCATGAATTTAATTAAAAGCAATAGGCTTAACTTGAATAATCGTGAAAACTCACCACCACTCACCATTGTCTCCCTTTTCATTTTCATCTGTATATAGGTTTAATAATACCATCTTTCGTCTTTATTAACATGTAAACAAACATATTAAAAAGAGATAATTTTATATAAGATTACATGTATTTCTTTTTAAACCCTTCATAACAATGTACTGTATTATATAATATTGTAATGTACCTATTCTTAAATAAAAAAAAAATACTGTTTAAACCAAATATACAAGGTGTTAGCATATTTGCAACTGATAATTCTAAGTATTATAAATATACAGCGTGTTAAGTATACAACTGATAACTGTAACTACTATGAATATACGGCGTGTTAGTATAGTTATAACTGATAAGTGTAAGTACCACAAATATACAGCGTGTTAGTATAGTTATAAGTGATAAGTGTAAGTACCACAAATATACGGCGTGTTAGTATAGTTATAACTGATAAGTGTAAGTGCCACAAATATACAGCGTGTTAGTATAGTTATAACTGATAAGTGTAAGTGCCACAAATATACAGCGTGTTAGTATAGTTATAACTGATAAGTGTAAGTGCCACAAATATACAGCGTGTTAGTATAGTTATAAGTGATAAGTGTAAGTACCACAAATATACAGCGTGTTAGTATAGTTATAAGTGATAAGTGTAAGTACCACAAGTATACAGCGTGTTAGTATAGTTATAACTGATAAGTGTAAGTACCACAAATATACAGCGTGTTAGTATAGTTATAAGTGATAAGTGTAAGTGCCACAAATATACAGCGTGTTAGTATAGTTATAAGTGATAAGTGTAAGTGCCACAAATATAAAGCGTGTTAGTATAGTTATAAGTGATAAGTGTAAGTACCACAAATATACGGCGTGTTAGTATAGTTATAACTGATAAGTGTAAGTACCACAAATATACAGCGTGTTAGTATAGTTATAAGTGATAAGTGTAAGTACCACAAGTATACAGCGTGTTAGTATAGTTATAACTGATAAGTGTAAGTGCCACAAATATATAGCGTGTTAGTATAGTTATGACTAATAAGTGTAGATATAACTGATAAGTGTAAGTACCACAAATATACAGCGTGTTAGTATAGTTATGACTAATAAGTGTAGTTATAACTGATAAGTGTAAGTACCACAAATATACAGCGTGTTAGTATAGTTATAAGTGATAAGTGTAAGTACCACAAGTATACAGCGTGTTAGTATAGTTATAACTGATAAGTGTAAGTGCCACAAATATATAGCGTGTTAGTATAGTTATGACTAATAAGTGTAGATATAACTGATAAGTGTAAGTACCACAAATATACAGCGTGTTAGTATAGTTATGACTAATAAGTGTAGCTATAACTGATAAGTGTAAGTACCACAAATATACAGCGAGTTAGTATAGTTATAACTGATAAGTGTAAGTACCACAAATATACAGCGTGTTAGTATAGTTATGACTAATAAGTGTAGATATAACTGATAAGTGTAAGTACCACAAATATACAGCGTGTTAGTATAGTTATAACTGATAAGTGTAAGTGCCACAAATATAAAGCGTGTTAGTATAGTTATAAGTGATAAGTGTAAGTACCACAAATATACAGCGTGTTAGTATAGTTATAAGTGATAAGTGTAAGTACCACAAGTATACAGCGTGTTAGTATAGTTATAACTGATAAGTGTAAGTGCCACAAATATATAGCGTGTTAGTATAGTTATGACTAATAAGTGTAGATATAACTGATAAGTGTAAGTACCACAAATATACAGCGTGTTAGTATAGTTATGACTAATAAGTGTAGCTATAACTGATAAGTGTAAGTACCACAAATATACAGCGAGTTAGTATAGTTATAACTGATAAGTGTAAGTGCCACAAATATACAGCGTGTTAGTATAGTTATGACTAATAATAGTAAGTGCCACAAATATACAGCGTGTTAGTATAGTTATAACTGATAAGTGTAAGTGCCACAACTGTACAGCGTGTTAGTATAGTTATAACTGATAAGTGTAAGTGCCACAAATATACAGCACGTTAGTATAGTTATAAGTGATAAGTGTAAGTGCCACAAATATACAGCGTGTTAGTATAGTTATAAGTGATAAGTGTAAGTACCACAAATATACAGCGTGTTAGTATAGTTATAACTGATAACTGTAAGTGCCACAAATATACAGCGTGTTAGTATAGTTATAACTGATAAGTGTAAGTACCACAAATATACAGCGTGTTAGTATAGTTATAAGTGATAAATGTAAGTACCACAAATACACACCGTGTTAGTATAGTTATAACTGATAACTGTAACTACTATGAATATACGGCGTGTTAGTATAGTTATAACAGATAAGTGTAAGTACCACAAATATACAGCGTGTTAGTATAGTTATAAGTGATAAGTGTAAGTACCACAAATATACAGCGTGTTAGTATAGTTATAAGTGATAAGTGTAAGTACCACAAGTATACAGCGTGTTAGTATAGTTATAACTGATAAGTGTAAGTGCCACAAATATATAGCGTGTTAGTATAGTTATGACTAATAAGTGTAGATATAACTGATAAGTGTAAGTACCACAAATATACAGCGTGTTAGTATAGTTATGACTAATAAGTGTAGCTATAACTGATAAGTGTAAGTACCACAAATATACAGCGCGTTAGTATAGTTATAAGTGATAAGTGTAAGTACCACAAATATACGGCGTGTTAGTATAGTTATAAGTGATAAGTGTAAGTACCACAAATATACGGCGTGTTAGTATAGTTATGACTAATAAGTGTAGCTATAACTGATAAGTGTAAGTACCACAAATATACAGCGCGTTAGTATAGTTATAAGTGATAAGTGTAAGTACCACAAATATACGGCGTGTTAGTATAGTTATGACTAATAAGTGTAGCTATAACTGATAGGTGTAAGTACCACAAATATACATGGTGTTAGATATGGAACTGATATGTGTAAGTATCATAAATATAAAGATTTTTATGTGTATGCAACTGAAAACTAGAAGTTTTATAAAAACATGCATACCACATCTTAGATTTGCAACTGATAAATGTGAGTACATGTTCCTTACTATAAACACCTAGATATACAGCGTGTTAGGTATGCAGTAAATGTCCCATTAAAAAGACGTAGAAGATCGAAACGTCTGTAATGTATTATAAAACGTGATCGCCTCATCTCTCAAAATCGACTGAAGTTAGAACAATGACTTTCTAAGTTGTTTTAATTGAATAATTTGTTCTTTAAATCAGTTCCAGTTTATGTATGTATGTATGTAGGTAGGTAGGTAGGTAGGTATGTGTATGTATGTATGTATGTAGGTATGTATGTGTAGGTAGGTAGGTAGATTGAAGAATGGATGGATAGATGGATGGATGGATGGATAGGTAGGTAGGTACATAGTTAGGTATCTATCTATCTATCTATCTGTCTATCTATCTATCTATCTATCTATCTATCTATCTATCTATCTATCTATCTATCTATCAGTTCAATTGTCAGTCTGTCCTATCTATCTATCTATCTATCTATCTATCTATCTATCTATCTATCTATCTATCTATCTATCTATCTGTCTGTCTGTCTGTCTATCTATCTATCTATCTATCTATCTATCTATCTATCTATCTATCTATCTATCTATCAGTTCAATTGTCAGTCTGTCCTTTTTCCGCCTGTCTGTTCGTCTGTACGTCTTTCTGTCTGAGTTACTTATTTAAGGACTTTTTATTTGATGTGTTGGTACTATATGAAATAATCTGTCAGATAAAAAATAACCGTAAAAAGTATAAGGTGTGTTTCAATTTAAAGGAACATGTTAAAGAGTTTTCAATGATGTATTGCTATATAATATGTACTCGGAAAACGCTTAGAATTATGTGTATTCGTAAAAAGGCAGGGGCTCTGGGGCCACCATAATATGCCTCTAGTGGTTCCAGGATGAATCCCTGGTAAGGGAGTCATAGTGAGGGGGCGAGGGAGAAAACTCCTTGAAACCTAATTGATTTAAGCATTTTAATATAAATAATTCCATACAAACAAAACGAATTGTAACTATGTCCTACAATTTTTTGTGAATTCATTAGCGTTTTTGGGTAAAGGGAACTACGCCACTGATAATTTAGAAAGGATCTACTCAAGATAAGTTTCATCTCCTTCTCTTGATACAGGTACCATCTCTCTGCCATTCTCTCAAATTTATATACATGTATTCAAAAGATACTATCATTGGAGTACGAGTAAAATACACACGTCTCTGTATACATTCGGGCACTAAATACAGATGTATACAAGTTTGTGTATTCGTCATTAATCCTCTGGCTGTTTCTCAAAGCTTTTATGCTATACAGATCTTGTCTGAACTGTGATGCGTTGACAGCCTCGGGTTCTTAAACAAGGTTTTCACGGTTGTAATACATCGTTTGCAGGGGGATTCGTGCATTGATGTCGTATAAATGCATATAGTTTATGACGTTTAGCACTAATTAAAACTAAAACAAACTTAATGACCATGGAGTATCACATTTAGGACTGTTTATGACATGTGGCAATAACAGGTGTGGGTAAAATCAATGCTAGAACTGATCAGCCAAATCGTGCTCGCATGTGGCCTCTTCTTCATTTATCGTTGTTTTATCTTTGACGAAGTTTGAGTGTTTAATGTACTTCATAGTTAAGTTCATCACTAACCTTATTGAATCATATATTGTTAGATATACACCTAGAATAGATGTTGATAAATTGTTTATTAAAGTTTCTTTTTTCCATTTTCGTTATCGTCAGTTTTAATTATATTGATATTTTGTTTATGTGATTTTTCAAAGACTTTTTGTTTAGAAATAGGTTCACATATACAAATAATTCTAAAATACGATCCTCTTTACTGAATCGCCAGATGTATAAAATGAGAAACGGAAATAAATCTAGAAAATTATCAAAATTTTGACCCTATAGTGCAATGGACTACAATCGACTATTTTACAAAACCTCTACGAGCACTCACTATGTGAGAGCTGGGCATTTACATGTAATTCAGTTGACCTACCCCTTTAGCTGCCATACGGCGCCATACCTATAGAAAGAGGTATGTTGTATTAAAAATTTAAACTAATTCGTAAAAGTGCTATGGTGATCTGATAATATACATATAGGTTATATCTAAAAGGCCTTTGCTGAGAACAATTTACTCACAACTTACTGCTTTCTATGATTATATTGGTGTCTCCAATACATTTCCAATTGCTTATAATTCAGATTTGAAAATTACCAGCTTCGTTATAAATTTCTTAGAATTGGTAAGGTAATAATTGGTAAGTGATAATACATAGAGTCGGCGTTGTTCGATGCTATGACTTACAAGCTCGTTTGACGAATTTGAGAGATCGGAAGGTTTCACCAATGTCTTCGTACAGGTGAGAATCTGCAACAAAGATCATTGACAAATCTAAGTAGTGGTCCCGATTCCCCACTGGCGATTGGACGATATTCGACCCAGATATGTGAGTCTGGAAATATTTTCATTTTAAAAAGAATCCCGATGCCGGATCGGATATGATAATTTCACAATTACTAGAGAATGTTCTTTTTTTTATATTCATATAATCAACCTTATTTAAATATAGAATGTAATATAAAAAATAAAAGACGTCAAAGCGTCAAAATTTTGATTTTAGAATGAATTTCAAACAACAACACTTCTTAAGAAGACATCCTTCTAGATCTATACAGCCGATCTAATGAAGTTTGTCAACGGATGGTATCAAGGAAGGCTTTTAACTCCTCACCCTGTGTCCACCCATTGCCGGGTTTGGTTTAAAAACGTATAGGGAACATTAAGTACTTCATATCTAACACGTTTCATCAAAGTTCCTCCAGTCAATTTGGTCTCTTCAGTAGTTTTGAAGAAGAGGTTTTATTAGACTAGTGCTTTGTATATATTTTCTATCATTCTTTTCGTGTTTTTATATTTATGTAAGTATTTGTATGTGTGTGTCCTTAAGAAGGAGCAGATTGTTTCGAAAATTTGGCAATTTTTTATTGTTTTAGTATCGTTCTCGCTTACTTGTGCTTTTATATTGACCCCTTTTTCTTGGGCGATTTGCATTAACCTTCATTGAGGTTGATCCGATACTTATGAATAGTGAATGTTGTTAAAATTTCCTTTTTTGTATATATATATATATATATATATATATATATATATATATATATATATATAAATATATATATATATATATATATATATATATATATATATATATATATATATATATATATATATATATATATATATATATATATATATATATATATATATATTTAAAGTCAGAAAAAGACATTTTGTGTTTGGGATCAAAATTGTCAATACTTCATAGGGCAACCATTACAGCTGATTCAATTACTTGTCTGCTGCCAGATCTTCAGACCGATATGAAGGAGAAAAGCTATGCGGGGCGAGGTTGGGTGCTGTCTATCCTACAACACAGGAATCCATCCGGTCAGACTTGTGAGCTGTCCAGTTGATCGGACAGCGGTCGTAAATTTTGGTATTGAAAAGTTAAACTAAACACTGCCGATGGTCTTCCTTCATCGGCTATCGGCATATGCCCTAACTATGATAACATATGGACCTCCGTTGTCAAACTCACCTAAGTAAATAACTATTTTCTTCCTATGGATTCACCGATGTCCAATTTTCATAAAGAGATCATATGATGTTAAAAACTCCTCGTGGGCCCTCATACGATTTTTTTTTTTTGCTTTCGTAATACAGTATGCGTGCGCCATATGTAACAGGAAACCGACATATCACTGACATGACTCGATCCCAGGATCTTTCGGTCACTAAGTAGAGCACCTAACCGATTGAGCTACGCCGGTGTTGTAGCATAGACTATCCCCCCGTATAGACTTTTCCCCCGGATAAATAAACTCAGTATAGAACTGCCCCCCCCCCCCCCCGGAAAAAACCGACCCAGTATAAATCTTCCCCCATGGAAAAACCGACCCAGCATAGATTATCCCCCACGGATAAAACGATCCAGTATAGTTTATCCCCTCTGAGATCAGTACGCTTTTTCCCCTTAAGAGATAAAGTCCGGTGTTGTAGCATAGATTATCTCATCCACATAGACTTTCCCCCAGGATAAACCGACCCAGTATAGATCTTCCCCCTCTAAAGGGGATATTCTATCCGTACGGTTATCCCCCCTTCTGATTATCAGCATAGACTTTCCCCCTAGGCGGACAAACCAACCTGGGTTCATCTTTCCCCCCTATTGATTCCGGATTCTCGTCAAATCGGAAAATTCAAACCGTAATGTTGTCTTGATTTTACGTCCATTTGAAATTAAATACCTATCAGCCGGTGTAAGATAGAATTTGGACCCCCCCCCCATTGAATATTGACCCCGGGTCCATATTCAATGGATTTTTCGTTGAATTATGACCCGCCTTGGCCGTTGAATTTTGATCACGCTGTTGAATTTTGACACCAATTTGAGTCAAAATTCCACGGATAAAAAATCCGCCGACAGGTCCAAATTCCACGTTGTATCATGACCCCGGGTCATAATTTAACATTAAATAATGACCCGGGTCATTATTCAACGTGGAATACTGACCCGGGTCATAATTCAACGTGGAATATTGACCCGGGTCATAATTCAACGTGAAATCATGACCCTACCTACCTGCCCTTTAAAAGATGTCATTGTGTACTTAAACCGACATAAAGACGCATATATTTGATCAAAGACAAGTAGGTTAAGAGTTCAGATATTGCGAAGTATATTAACACAGATATGACTCGGGTCATAATTTAACATTGGATAATGATCCGGGTCATAATTCAACGTTGAATAATGACCCGGGTCATAATTCAACGTTGAAATTTGACTGTTCGTATATGTAGATGTTAAAATTCAAGTACATGTACAAAAATAAAATTGGAACACCGTTTATTATAGAGAATGACACGAGAAATATATTTTACCGATTAATAGCGTAAAATTAAAGAAAGAAAAACAAATTTACATTTTAAAATGGCATCACAAGTGAAATATCATAGATATTGGTATTTTTCTGGACGTGTTTAAGAAATTTTGGCACAATAAAACAATTGCGACAATTGAAAGACAAAATCGATAGAGTTCATTCCTAATAAACATCAGGCCAAGAGGATATAAATTGTTCACTTCAGTACCGTAAGCAAATGTGCAAAATATGCCAATTAAGATAAAGAATACAAGAAAGAATTTTGTATTTTATTTATTTATTTTTTTTTTTTACAATTTTTAGATAGTTCCGATGCATTTCGTAAATTGTCGTCGGCATCTGATTCTGCTGTTGTAAAGAAAAAAAAAAAGAGTTGCCAAGAACTGCCTATTCTGCAACCTATACTGTCCCCATCTCCTGGTCCCACTCCTGAAGCGAACTAACTGACATTAACAAACATGGTGGGGACTTTGGTTATTTGCTTTCTGTGAAGTGTCGTTGAACTCACTGCAGTGGTTTCAGACAGGAAGTAGACAAATAGAAAAGTTACATGACGGACGACGGATGGAGAGATCACAAAATAGGTTATCTGAGCATTCGACTCGATCAGGTACGAAAGCCTATTGAGCTCAGGTAAAAAAAAAAAATAATTTTCGCGAAATAACGCGAAACTTTCGCGATATAACGCGAAACATTTGCGAAATAACGCGAAACATGAGGTAACGGTCAAGGTCACAAGGTCATTTACCTAGGGTTTCATTAATAGTTATTATACCTCAATCTTAGTGTATCATGTATCATTCATGTGCATGTCAATACAGTTCATGTAACATTGCCTTTGAGTAGTCCACGTGATTGACCTAACATTCACTGTTACCTAATCACGTGATCAAGTAACAGTCAATGTTACTCAATCACGTGACTGAAACCGACAACCACTGTTGTAAATATCAGTTTGATACAGTTTTTGGTATAATAAAATAAATATCATATGGCAGTTCGGGTAACAGTGATATTGTCAACCCTTGAAACAGAATGTCACCCTCGGCTTGCGCCTCCGGTGACATTCGTTTCACGGGGTGACAATATCACTGTTACCCGAACTGCCATATGATATTTATATAATAGCATACCAAATATGAGGCAAATTTCTCTAGTTATGCTGAATTTATGATCAATATTTATGTGGCGGACATATAGACAGGAAAAACCTCTCTCCGATTATTATACCCCTCCCCACCGCAAACGAAGTTTGGGGGGTATATAGGAATCACTCTGTCCGTCCGTCTGTCCGTCCGATTAGGAAGTTTTCAAAAGTGAATTTCTCGGGAAGTTTAAGTGCTATCTTGATCAAACTTGCACCAGTGATGTACTATGGGATGTTAAATTGGATGCATGCTAGCCTGCGGATGCTGTGCTAGACCTACATTTTCCGCTTGAGTGACCCGGTTAAGAAGTTTGTGAAATGTCAATTTCTGACAAAGTACAAGTGCTTTCTCAACCCAACTTGCACCAGTGACCAGTGATGTATTCTGGGATGCTGAATTGGATGCATGCTGCAGATGCTGCATCTGACCTTAATTTTATGCTTCATTGACTCTGGATGAAAGCAGGGTTTAGGCCTGTGTAACTACATTGGTTGCCCCGGGGGTATTAATTTCGTTAGGACAGCTCTAGTTTGGTCAAGGGAATAAGAAAGATCAAGATGTTTTGAAATGTATACATTTTAAAAGGTTGCATTTCCATCGTATCTGACCACAGAACTTTTAGTTTAAAACATGCTGAACACATAAACTGTCTATTATGGCTAGTAAAATGTATGGTAAACCAATTTGAAATATCCTCAATTATTTAGAGAGTTCTCTAATTAAATAGAGTGCTCTCAAAATCACTTGAAGAGCTCTGAAATAGAATTAGAGTTGAAACGGAAATGTGACCTTTTAAAATGTATAAATTTTCACAACATCTTGATCGTTTATTCCCTTGATCAATAATCGGAGAGAGGTTTGTCCTGTCTATATATCCGCCACATAAATATTAATCATAAATTCAACATAACTATAGAATATTGCCTCATACTTGGTATGCTATCTTAGGTAAATGACTTTGTTACCTTGACCGTTACCTTAAGTTTCGCGTTATATTGCGAAAGTTACGCGTTATATCGCAAAGCTTCGCGTTATATCGCGAAAAATATTTTTTTACCTACGAAAATGAGCTCAATAGGCCTTTGTAATCAAGAGAACTCTTAAACTGCCCGCTTTTTACGCTAAGGAATTCAGTAATTGCGCGCACTTTTTCAATTATATACTGCGCACTAATTCAATTTTTGCGCGCACTGATCCAATTATTGTGCACAAAATTACGATCTCAAACCGAGTCCGTGTTCTTGCACGCACAGATTGATTGTTCTCTATACCTTGTGGTATCTGAATCTGAATAAATGCAGACACTAATTAACAGAAACTCAAATATGTTTCAATAATTGCGCCCACAAAAAAATTCTGTTCGCACTAATTTAACAATTATTACACGTACGTATTCAATGAGTGCATATAAGAATTCAATTATAGAGCTCTCTAATTTTAATCTAATAGAGAAGTCTTTATTTGAATTATTGTGCGCCATATTTGTGCCCAATAATTAAATAAGTACGTACAATAATTAATGCGCGCAACATTTGAGTTTCTGTTAACTTGGTGTTCCATAAACAATGTCTATGTAGTGCCCAGTAGGCTATACTCAGATATTGTGCGTGAATTAATCAATATCAGGGAACGTTATCCATGTCATACAACCCGTTTACATCGTCGGGACAAGTTTCTATATACATGTACATGAATGCAAACTTTACACTCGGTTGTAAAATTAAAAATAAATACGAGTATTTGCAGTGTGTCTCCATGTCTCTGCAAAAATGGTTAAGTTGTGGCATTTTAAGCGTAATTTGCTGAGGAACTTTAAAGCATGGGTACTTATTTATGAAAAGTAAATCTAGTGTATTACATATAACGAGTGAAAAATATTTTTTAAAAATCTCCCATTCAACGCATTTGCGTTTGACCAAACTGTGCGTTAGAAGGGGGTTTGTCGTCCGCCTTTAGATCCACGCGATCATCCTTGGCTCATGGGGAGTTCGTGTACCAAGTGTCATGAAGATAGATGAAAAGGGAGAGAAGTTACGGTCCGGAAGCCCAAATGTGGGCGACAGACAGACAGGCAGACAGAAAGAAAGACAGACAGACAGACAGACAGACGGACGGACGGACGGACAGACAGACACGGTGATTCTAGTATACCCCTAACCTCATTGCGGACGGTATGGCAATAGGGAGGAATTGATGTCCATTGTAGTACTCTTTTGTGATTACCAAAGTGACATAGTATCAATTTCTTTGTGTTTTACATTTTCAGGAGGAAACGGATAGATTTGTATCTATATCTACACAGTAAGCTGAAACTGTGAAGGTGGGGTCATAAATCAACGGCGGGTCAAAATTTTATCCGTGGGTAGGGTCGTAATACAATGACCCCCCGTCTCTAGGGTCACAATTCAACATGAAAAATCTGTGGAATCTTGATCGCAGCCCGTTGAATTTAGACCCGGTGGGTCTAAATTCAATGGGGTCCAAATTCAATCCTACACCGGCCATAGAGGAAAATAAACAACCATGCATACAAAACAAAGTTCCCTATTCATCATTCTTAATGGTGTAGACTATATAAAATACACAGCAAAAAGTGAAAAAAAGATATACATGTATGATCATTGAGCAGAATCATTGCGAAAATTTCATTATCATTACGTCAAGATGCCATTTCATATTTTAAATCAAATTTATATTAGAATAGAAAAGATTTGGTTGTTTTCATGGTTTTGTTGTTCAAAATTTTATGGCACAAGGTCGCAGAACAAACAAACAAAAACAATCAAACAAACCAAAAAAACCCCAAAACAAAATATCTATAATTAAAGATTGATTCTGCTGTAAAATCATGATTTTTTTCTCATTTCGCTTATGTAAAAATTTACGTATGACCTAAAGAGGGATTGTCGTTTACATTTGAATCTTGGCAAATTTTTGAGGGTGACCCTCTTCCAGCATGATTTTCACGAAATTAAGGTGAATAATCTATGTTAAACTGTTAAGATTCTGATAGAGGAGGGTTTGACAAACATTTTGATATATGGATTATATATATAGCTAAAGTGTAGGATGTTGTGTAAATCTTGCTGGAAGTTTGGTAATTTAACATGGGACCCTATGGGATATGGAATTACTGACCTCTTATCACAAGGATTCCTCGTGTGAAAAAAGGAAGCTCTATCACATAGTATTCAAAATTTATGTGTAAGGTCTAAATGTTTGCAGACAAACAGACAGACAAACTAACGGACAGGACAAAAACTACATATCACAAATCTTCAATTACTGGTGCATAATACCGACGGCTACATGTATGTGAGAGAGGCTTGTATGTAAATATATATATGTGGGTATGCAGCATCGTGTGACCCTTATACAAATACTGCAAAAGCTTCCCAAGATAAAAATATCTTATTGTCAGTTATACCTCTGGCAAAATTTGTAGGGATCTTTTGGTTCCTTTTCCCGATAATTTGTTACGTCCACTCTCTAGATCCAACAATTATTGTTAAACGAATTTTGAATGTCACTTCATATAATTTCCAAAAAGGAAATTAAAATTGTAATTTTTGGCACTTCTAAAATGTAATTTGATCAAAATTATGTATTTGTATCTGCATTTGCTCGACATGTAGTTGATAATGTGTCCTAATGGGGAATCAATTCATAGTTTGGTTCTCATCTAGGACCAGCTAGAGTAAAGAGATATCTTTAATTTGCAAAATATACCACATGCCTTTATGCAGGGAAATCGGATTTTTAAAAATTTCAATTTCAAACTGGCAATGTGCCAATATCCGATGAGATTTTGTCAAATAAACATGGTAAAGCATTATGCATATTTAGTTTCATTCACTTGTTGTAAGATCCGAACCAAACCGGATTTTATCTCTAGAGGGGGAAAAAGCGTACTGATCTCAGGGGGGATAAACTGTACTGGGTCGTTTTATCTCTGGGGATAATCTATGCTGAGTCGGTTTTTCCGTGGGGGAAGATTTATACTGGGTCGGTTTTTCCGGGGGAAAGTTCTACACTGGGTCGGTTTATTCGGAAAGGGGGGGGGGGATAGTCTATGCTACAACATATTGTTAAGTAGTAAAGTAACAATGTAACCGTGTTAGAAGACCACCATTTGTATATGACTGCACACCACAAGTGGAGCCATCTCGTGGTCTTAGATGACGTTTGGAAACGTGAAACAGCTTTAGAGAGAAACGATTCCTTATTTTACTGATAATACCATAATGATTCTGATCTCAATGCCACTAAAGCATCGGATTTGACAATTATTGATTGGATAAGTACATAAAATCACGTGATATTATTCAAGGAAGTAAGACATATTTTAATGTTCTTTTAGGATTTACGATGCAAATGTAGAGAAAATCGCACCGTTCATAGCTTAATCAATTAAACATATAAACAGATCCATGGTCAAATAAATGTGATCTTCCTGCAACATGATGGATCGATGTTTTTCTACATCAGTGATAAATCACAATTTACCTAATAGTTGATTTGTTCTAGTGCTTGTATCTGGCGAGTATCATGTGCGAATTAATTCTTTTTGGGTCATTTTCATGGTTAAGGCATAATGCGACATTCTCTTAATTAAAGCCAAATATAAAAGAAATCGAATAACACTGATTAGGCGTAGAACTGTCACAAATTACATGATTCATCCGAGCATGACCAACGAAAAGTAGCCTCTGGATGTCTGTTCCGTATACAGGTAGTCAGTTTTCACCTGTGGTAATAACACACTCATCTGTCACCCATACGGACGGAATTTAAACTTAAAACATTGTAATACGGGTGAAGGAACTTTCATGAATTTGTAAACACGTATTCTTTGTATGGCAAATATACTCAAATATGTGAAAAAATGAACTACAGTGCCAAAATACTGGGATTCTGAAAACTATTTGGAGATGTATTCCTACGTGTATGTTGCTGTTGTGTTACTCCTTTTCCGGCCCGTTGTTTCACAATCTGACGGTAAGTGAATTTAATTTAATTTTCATCTCCGTTATTAATTACAATGAATGATACCTTCATGGTCAGGTGCCCATATGTTTACATAAAGAATGCACATGAAGGAATATTTATATATTCTGATACAAAGCCGTCAGTCATATGCTAGTAATTGAAATATCTGATGTACACATACAAATACAAAGCAGAACAGTTGGAAATTTAAATCCCTATCAAATCAACTGTTTGTGTGAAAGATTAATGCTTATTAAGAAGCATATTTCATTCCAAAGCATAAGCACACGTCTCCCTCTTTTATAACATACGTACATAATTTACGTATGTGCTCATAACGAATGTCAACCGTGATCATGAGAAGCAAGGTTTTATGACCGTTTGTCTGTAATGGTCAATGATTTCTCTCACAACTAGAGCTACATGGTCGAGTCGAGTGACCGCAATGATTTACAATGGACAGAGACGTAGAAGACATATCTGGTATGAAGGAACATAATGTTATATGATGTGTAGTTTTTGTGTACGCCGGCCTAGACAATTAAATGTCGTGTACGGTGTAAACTACTGACGAGATGTGCTGTAAGAGGTGGTGAGGGAGAGGTGGTGTACGAGAGGTGGTGAGGGAGAGGTGGTGTACGAGAGGTGGTGTAGGAGAGATGCTATAGGAGAGGTGGTGTACGAACTGAGCTGTAGGAGAGGTGCTGTACGAGCGGTGGTGTAGGAGAAGTGGTGTGCCAGAGGTGGTGTAGGAGATGTGGTGTACGAGAAGTGGTGTAGGAGAGGTGGTGTGCCAGAGGTGGTGTAGGAGATATGGTGTACGAGAAGTGGTGTAGGAGAGGTGATGTAGAAGAGGTTCTGTAGTCTCTAGTCTCGTGTCTTAATCCTATCGTTGACGAATGAATGACACGAGACGCCACAATAGCATCCTGCTCTCCATTCTTATTCATTTAGTACATATCAGAAGATATATAATCCAATTAATTCAGTCAGATGTACTATATCCCTTTAAAACATGATCAATTGTGACTTATTTTTCTAGTTTATAAAACACTGAAGAGTGTTAAATAGGTTTTTTTTCTCACTTGTATATTTTAATGATTTCTCTAACGAATCTTCTTCCTAACGATAAACATGCCTTTTTAAGTGTATTCGAAATTTCACAATTAACAGTGACAATGAAAGTTTTCTTAATTGTCTTATTCATATTGAACCTTGATCCTCAATGTAAATACATTTAATTCACGAGTCGAGAATGGCATATCTTATATTAAAAGCAAACATTTAAGACAACATGTAACAGAACAAATCCGAATGCATCAAATTATTGTATGTTGTAATGAGTATTGTAATCTAGTAAAACAGGAATCTCGAGAAATTTATTACCTTGGGCAATGCTTGACCTTAATCCAGGTGTATGTATTGATTATAGATCATTGCCCTAAGCTCGTGTTTCCAAGACCAGCTGATCGTTGCTGTACAAGTTGCTTTTGCTACAGACAATAAGGATAGTTACAAAGCTAGTTTTCATATTGCAGTTTTATCATGCCTCAGACTATTTAGGCAATTAGATAAGTCCCTCTACAGGCATACTGCACCCATTACTATCTAGACAATGAGAAAGTCCACTCTGCAGACATACTGCACCCAATACCATTTTAGCAATTAGATAGTTCACTCTTCAAAAATACTGCACCCAATACTATCTTAGCAATCATATAGTCCACTCTGCAGACAAACTGCAACCAATACTATTTAGGCAATCAGATAGTCCACCCTGCAGGAATACTGCACCCAATACTATCTAGACAATCAGATAGTCCACCCTGCAGACATACTGCACCCAATACTATCTTAGCAATCAGATAGTCCACTCTGCAGGCATACTGCACCCAACACTGTCTTAGCAATCAAATAGTACACTCTGCAGGCATACTGCACCCAATACTATCTTAGCAATCAGATAGTTCACCCTGCAGACTTACTTCACCCAATACTATCTAGACAATCAGATAGTCCACATAGCAGGCATACTGCACCCAATACTATTTAGGCAATCAGATAGTCCTCCCTGCAGACATACTGCATCCAATACTATCTTAGCGATCAGATAGTCCACTCTGCAGGCATACTGCACCCAATACCATTTTAGCAATTAAATAGTCCACTCTGCAAAAATACTGCACCTAATACTATCTAAACAATCAGATAGTCCACTCTGCAGGCATACTGCACCCAATACTATTTTATTTGACAATCAGATAGTCCACTCTGCAGACATACTGCACCCAATACTATCTAGACAATCAGATAGTCCACTCTGCAGGCATACTGCACCTAATACTATCTAGACAATCAAATAGTCCACTCTGCAGACATACTGCACCCATTACTATCTTAGCAATCAGATAGTCCACCCTGCAGGCATACTGCACCCAATACTATCTAGACAATCAAATAGTCCACTCTGCAGACATACTGCACCCATACTATTTGACAATCAGATAGTCCACTCTGCAGGCATACTGCACCCAATACTATCTAGACTACTGCACCCAATATTATTTAGGCAATCAGATAGTCCACTCTGTAGGCATACTGCACCCAATACAATCTCGACAATCAGATAGTCCACTCTGCAGACATACTGCACCCAATACTATCTAGACTACTGCACCCAATATTATTTAGGCAATCAGATAGTCCACTCTGTAGGCATACTGCACCCAATACAATCTAGACAATCAGATAGTCCACTCTGCAGACATACTGCACCCAATACTGTCTTAGCAATCAGATAGTCCACCCTGCAGGCATACTGCACCCAATACTATCTTAGCTATCAGATAGTCCACTCTGCAGGCATACTGCACCCAATACTATCTAGACAATCAGATAGTCCACACTGCAGGCATACTGCACCCAATACTATCTTAGCTATCAGATAGTCCACTCTGCAGGCATACTGCACCCAATACTATCTAGACAATCAGATAGTCCACACTGCAGGCATACTGCACCCAATACTATTTAGACAATAAGATAGCCCACACTGCAGGCATACTGCATCCAATACTATCTTAGCTATCAGATAGTCCACTCTGCAGACATACTTCACCCAATACTATCTTAACAATCAGATAGTCCACACTGCAGGCATACTGCACCCAATACTATCTTAGCTATCAGATAGTCCACTCTGCAGGCATACTGCACCCAATACTATCTAGACAATCAGATAGTCCACACTGCAGGCATACTGCACCCAATACTATCTTAGCAATCAGGTAGTCCACACTGCAGGCATACTGCACTGCTTACTATCTAGACAAGTAGATGGTCCACCCTGCAGACATATGGCACCCAATACTATTTGACAATCAGATAGTCTACTCTGCAGACATACTGCACACAATACTATCTAGACAATCAGATAGTCCACCCTGCAGACATACTGCACCCAATACTATTTGACAATCAGATAGTCCACTCTGCAGACATACTGCACCCAATACTATCTTAGCGATCAGATAGTCCACCCTGCAGGAATACTGCACCCAATACTATTTAGGCAATCAGATAGTCCACTCTGCAGGCATACTGCACCCATTACTATCTTGGCAATCAGATAGTCCACCCTGCAGGAATACTGCACCCAATACTATCTTAGCAATCAGATAGTCCACTCTGCAGGCATACTGCTCCCAATATTATTTAGGCAATCAAATAGTCCACTCTGCAGACATACTGCACCAAATACTATCTAGACAACCAGATAGTCCACACTGCAGGCATACTGCACTGCTTACTATCTAGACAAGTAGATAGTCCACCCTGCAGACATACTGCACCCAATACTATTTGACAATTAGATAGTCCACTCTGCAGGCATACTGCACCCTATACTATCTAGACAATCATATAGTCCACCTTGCAGACATACTGCACTATTAGCATCTAGACAATCATATAGTCCACACTGCAGGCAAACTGCACCCAATACTATCTAGACTACTGCACCCAATATTATTTAGGCAATCAGATAGTCCACTCTGCAGGCATACTGCACCCAATACAATCTAGACAATCAGAAAGTCCACTCTGCAGACATAATGAACCCAATACTATCTTAGTGATCAGATAGTCCACCCTGCAGGCATACTGCACCCAATACTGTCTTAGCAATCAGATAGTCCACCCTGCAGGAATACTGCACCCAATACTATTTAGGCAATCAGATAGTCCAGTCTGCAGACAAACTGCACCCAATACTATCTTAGCAATCAGATAGTCCACTCTGCAGGCATACTGCACCCAATAATATTCAGGCAATCAGATAGTCCACTCTGCAGACATATTGCATCCAATATTATCTAGACAATCAGATACTGAACCCATTACTATTTAGACAATCAGATAGTCCACCCTGCAGGCATATTGCACTGATTACTATCTTTTATATGCTAGGCACACCAATACGTTAACGTTAAAATGAGTGGTTATAGGGTCTTAATTGAATTCCTCTCATCTCTCGCCAGAGCACTTATATGCAAAAACGATGTTGAAATTAAATCATATGCATGAGCATTTCAAAATTTATGGTGACCATATTTGTTGACAGCATTTCCTTTTTTTAAGTCTCATTGAAATCAGTGTAACACCTAGGGCATTCACCAAATGATGTTAACACATTTATTCAAAAGTAAAATAAAAATAAAAATAACTTTAAAATGAGAACAAAAGTAACACCAACAAAACATGTATCTTCACTTAACATATATGATAACAAAGGTAAAAAGAATCCCATGTGGGCCTGTATTGTTCACATGAGACAAAAACATTGCACAAAGATATTGAACAATGCTTGTAAATGGCCATAAATCTTTAATTTCTTTAAAATATTTAAAACATATAAAATTGTAAAAGGAACATTTTTGTTTAGTATCTACCAAGTTTTCTCGAATCCAATCTAAAAGTAGTGAAGACAAAGTTAAAAATGTGAAAAATGTATATATCAAAAATATTTATGAAATGCTTTTTTGCATTAAAATGACATAGTTCAAAGTAAGTTAGAAACGAATAAACTATTATCATTCGAACACGAATCCAAAACAGCAATATTTCCTCACATCCTTCTTTAGTAATAAATGGAAATTCTCCCCCTGGATACCAGAGACTGAGAGAGACTGTACACTTCACTATAGAAACTACTAGTATAAAGACCTATACAATTAAAGTTTGTTTACAGATCATTTGTTGAGTTTATCTTATGTTAGTATGTGTTTTGTTAATGGCATATATTTTAATACAGTTCAAACAAGTATTTATTGGTGACACAAGTCCAGAAAATATAAAATTTGTCCCGGGATATCAAGGAAATAAATATACTATCCTTTAAAGATTTGAAAATAAACAATCTGACTCAACCAAATTTACCAGCCTCCCCCCACTCCCCTTTCAGATTCCCCTTAAGAAAAACACCAATATGCATTTGGCCAATGTGCTAATTATACTTTTTTTTAAGCAATTTATAGTGTTGAAATATTCACAATGTCTCTTTCGCAAGTGTAAGAGCGAGTCTACATTTCGGCTGGATTGGTACACCGTGACCTACTTAATGGCTTATATGAAGGTCAAATAGTTTTCTGGACTTTTATGGATACAGATACTGGTATTGTAATATAAATACAAGTTCAGTTCGCTTTTCAACTGGACTGTTGTACCGTGATCTACTTTAGGAATAAAAGTAAGTCTAACAGTTTTCGGACTTTTTGGTTATGGATGCAGATATTGCCATAAAATTGAATGACAAACTTCTCTCAAAGAAATTCAGGTTCAGTTCACGTGAGATGAATGGGTGTACCGTGACCTACTTTAGAGTTGAAATGAGGTCAAACAACTTCCCAAACTTTTTTTAAGGTATTGCACCGAAATGTAATCACAGCCTTCGTTTCAAAGAAGTACTCGCGCAGTTCACATGTCATATGCATTGATGCTCAGTAAGAACTCCGAGAGTTTTTGAAGCAAGAATACTAAATGTTGAGGTATAACAAAGAGTTTGTACGTAAAACGGCAAGGTCACTAGGATATAAATTTAGAATGCAGTATATTAATGTACAGAGCTTATACCTTACCATGTATCTCAATGAACTTGCAGGCTGTTTCACTACACCGCTGTAAAAGAAATAAAGTCACAAAATTTGTTTTAGTAATTGTTTTGAATAACTCGTTGGAGCTCCCTGTTAAAATAACATGTACCACATTATTACCTACTCCATGTGACTGTAGTTTAGACGATATCAGACCAAATTGGAATTCTTTTATGAGTACAATGTATAAGGTACGCCGTCTGTCAAAGTGTTTTGTAGTTGTCATTAGAAAATTTTATTTCCTTATTTAATCATGAGGCGTTTATATAGCGATAGTAAATATTTAGTTGATTTTTCAATGAATAATTTATATGCTTGAAGACAACAAAGTTTTCTGATTTCCATTATATATGTACATTAGTTTTGTTATAATTTATAGTATGTAATTTAAGGAATTCGCTACATGGCGACACTCTTCAATGACCCCTGGAAAATTATTGTGCATGATAAGTAGTATACAATAACATATCATTACAAATAATGCGACTTCCATAGGAATCAGAAACACGGGCTGTAGTTAAGCGTAGTTCTGTTTTTTCCCTTCTCTTTTGTGGTCTCGTTGCTTCTTCTTCCATGTTATCATTTCCACTGTATTCCCGTCTAGTTGTATTCTCCAATATTCCTTCCATCTCCACACCTCCTTTACTAGTAGTCACTTCTTATTTTCACAATAGAATGTTTATTTATAGTCGGATCATTATATATCTCCGTTACCTTTGCTAACTGTATGACATAAAATATACATATACAATAGCTTGAGTCGCCGCTGATTGCTCTTGGGATTTCGGTTTCATTCATATTTTCAATTAAATGTTTCTTACATAACAGTAATATTTCCCAGTATACTAGTAGATTATACCTGCTAATTTACTGTGTCTAATTTGACACATTACAATCCACAGCACATAACTCATTGGAGTAGCTATATATATATATATATATATATATATATATATATATATATATATATATATATATATATATATATATATATATATATATAACATTAAGTCAGGTGAGTCACCAAAGGACTTATACAGGCCACTGATTCCTACATAGTGCATAGTCGTGAAACGCAAACAACGTATCAAATGAGTCATACATATAGACAAAAACCCCAAAACAAAAACAAAACAAACAAACAAAAACCACAAACAAACAAACTAACAAAATCAAACACCCCCCCCCCAAAAAAAATAAAAAAAAAAACAAAAAACAAAAAAACCGAGAAAAACAATAAAACTAGAAAACAACTTCAACAAAGACATTCTTGGTCTAATTTACATGTATATATATCGTTCTTTTAGTCTAAATACTTATAGTTATGAAAAATATATACTTGTTTGAAGCATGCAATAATCAAACTGTACAGTTTGATGTTATGTCATTATTATTAAATACCGACTTATAAAATGATAAGTTCAACAGTCTCTCTATAGCAGTATATTCTAGGACTGCTGACCATAGTATGTAATGCTGGTTATAACTGCTTATTATTACTACGCATTACTGTGGACAAACCATCAGTGTCACAGTTTCAACTGTTAAACCAAAGTACCTAGATGTAGGTTTAACAACATGTAACCGTCGATACTTCAGAACCAACCATCATAAGATGAATCTAACAAGAGTAACCTCCGACTACCTAGAACCAACCGTCACAACATAAATGTAACACAAGAAACCGTCGACATCTCAGAACCAACTTTCATAACATGGCTCTAACAAAACCTTGGAACCGCATTTCTGCAACAAGAGTAACCGTCGATATCTCAACATCAAACATCATAACATAACTGTATCAAGAGAAACCGTCCATATCTCAACACCAAAAGTCATATCATGAATGTAACAATAGTAAAGTCGATATCTCAACACCAAAAGTCATATCATGACTATAACAAGAGTAAAGTCGATATCTCAACACCAAATGCCATAATATGCTTGTAACAAGTGTAAACATCGATATCTCAACACCAAAAGCCATAGTATGACTGTAACGAGAGTAAACGTCGATATCTCAGAACTAACTTTCACAACATTGTAACAAGAGTAAACGTCGATATCTAAGAAGCAACAGTCGTAACTTATAACAAGAGAATAATTCATTAAGACTTCAATGATATAGTACATCCATTTACCTATTCAATTAGCAGGTAGAACATACAGTATACACCATAATGCACTGTTTCGGATGAAAATCCCTTATCAGTGATCCTTAACCTAAACAATGTAAATACCAATAAGTGAATGCAGTAGCAAATTTAATGAATCGAAAGTAACCATCAGCGTCTTAGAATCAACAGTCATAACATGTCGACATGCCATCTCAAGGCTAACTGTTATATCATATAACTGGAGACTTACTGTCAATATCTCAGAGCCAACTCTAGGCTACAAGCCTTTCATTCTATCCCCGCCCTTCATTTCATGCATAATGTATAACTTTTTATATTAATATAGTCACAGTCCACTGGATCGAGGAATTGATATCTAGCTCAGTTCTCACGATCATTTGGATTATTTTCCAAAGCGTTGAATTTTTATTCTACAATTCAACAAGTACATTGTATCCAAAAATTCATAGATTAGACAAATTTCGGGACCGAATACGCCCATTGGATAGGGTACATTAAAGTGTAATGTTTGCTTGTGTACATTTTAATGAATGCACTACACTGCTATGTAGGCTATTCGTGTACTATTGTGTATTTATCAAAATGTATATAGGAAACGACATAACTATCCTTATTATACCCCATCACAAAAGCTCAAACGGAATCCGGTTGTGTCCCTGTGCATGTAGACGCAATTTTTATGGAATATTTTCACGCATCCTTCCGAGATATTTGACTAAGACTTTCTGTACCTCACATATCATTTGAGATAATTGATTGAGACTTTCTATACTTCACACATCCTTTGAGATGATTGACTGAGACTTGCTATACCTCACGCATCATTTGAGGTATTTGACTGAGACTTGCTATACCTCACGCAGCCTTTGAGGTATTTGACAGAGACTTGCTATACCTCTAGCATCCTTTGAGATATTTGACAGGGGTGTGCTACTCCTCTTTATAACCATCATCTACAGACCGATATTTTGTCGCGGTTGAACTATGTTTGCCAGAGTTAGATCACTTTGTCTGAAATTAGTTTTCTAGACGTTTTATCTCGCCGGGACGAATGTCCGGAGAGCTACTGGCATACCCCTGGCGTCGTTGTTGTTGTTTTTGTTGTCGTCCGTATACAAAAACGTATAACCTGAATCATAACTTCAGCACTATTAAGACAGGGCTTTAATATTTCACATATATTTCTTGTGCCAAGACCTTTTATTGGGTACAATTTTTTTACTTTGTGTCCTTGACCTTGAAGTTTGACCTACTTTTAAAAACTTTAACCTTGGTCATAACTTATAAAAAGTAAAAGATAGGGCTTAAATATTTCATGAGTTCCTTGTAAAAAGACCTTTCATTATATATCAATTGGTTTTACGTTTTGACCCTGACCTTGAAAATGGACCTACATACAAAAAAAAAACAAAAAACAAAAACAAAAACACTTGTGCTATTCAAATTTGGAATTTGGTTGTCTTCTGACAACTCTTATTCACACATTCCTTGAGGTATTATACTGAAACGGGATACACATCCTTATTACGAATAACCTCAGAGCGATTTTGAGTTTTATCACAGTTGATCTATTTTTGCTGGAATAATATTTCATTGTTCGAAATTAGTTTTCCGGACTTTTTATAAGCATCATTTCAGATATTTGACTGAATCTTGGTACACAACTTCAAAAGCTATAGACCGTTTTTGTATTTTGTTGCGGTTCATTTACATTTTGCCAGAGTTAAGGTTCAACAATATTAGGTTCCACAGGTTTGCGGACTGTTATGGTAAATTAATTATTTTTATCGTAGAGTCATGAATCTTGGCTTTTGAGATAATATCATGCATGCCTCAGGTAGATGCTATTGGTTTTAGGGTCAAAGATCAAGTTTACGACACCCTGCATTATCAATAGCTTTCCCCGACTGTGATTGGATGATTTTCAATAATAGACGCTTGATACTTCACACATAGACTGTTATAATGGTTACTCATTACACTAGGGTGCAAAAGGTCATATCTTCACTGTCACTGTAGCTTATGACCAAAACTGTTGTTCTACGACTTTGTTGGGGGTATTTGTCCGGTTAAAGAGTTCTAGTTCATTTTCCCTCCCACTTTACGATCATTTATTTTAATGTAATATTTTCCCAATTATTTACGTTTCGACGAAACATTCGAAACAAAAGTAGAGCACAGGAAAGAAAAACCAGTAAGACAAGCATATGAAACATTTTTACGAGGCGATTTGCACTTTCAGGATATAGTACAAATTACATGAATATAACAGTTACATGTATACAAAAATATCATACAAACACTGATACGTAATATTTGTTATATAGTATAGGACCCATTGATAATTTTAACAATAAACATAACATGGAATACCAAACAATTTTTTAAGTTTGGGGTAAAATTTTCAATCAATTATGGCATTTTACTATTGAGGAATAGAAGTAGTTCTACTTCTAAGGACATTGTTTGACTTTGATCTTATAACGACTGCCATTTACTTAGTATATGCTATCCATTATCTACGGTGTTGATATTCTCATTGGATGACGTTGACATTGGTTAATGTTTGTAGACATTAATTAAATGGTCATCAATTTTCAGAAAGTACGGAGACACGAGGACGAAGAAAGTATGATGAATCGTTACTTTTTCAGTTATTACAGTTTAAGTGTGATACATGAAAAATTGCATATCACAAATTTATTTGATCAAGTGTTTTATGTCTATACACGTGATATAAATAGAAAGACAATACTCAAGTTATTCTAGATAAGTACAAGTGTTTTATGTCTATATACGTGATAGAAATAGAAAAACAATACTCAAGCTATTCTAGATAAGTATAATACTTATTCACGGGTCACTAATGGATATATTAATTCACGCCGTCTGTCCTCCCTTTGTCAAACCTTATTCTTATAAACATAATTTTAGCATTTTTCACTGAAACTATCAATTTGAAATTCCATGTCAAGCAAACTAAAATAAAATGCCCCCCCCCCCCGCAAAAAAAAAAAATCAAACAATCAAAGCAAACAAATATCTGCAAATTATAATTTTATTATGATTAATCATTTTGCTCAAAGTATTCAGTTAAAGAGAAGGGCAGGTGGAAATTCGTGAAGAACAGTATTCAACAATTTCTTAAAAATATATATCGCAATAACATGAAATTGATCATTAAAATCTTGGAATTCCGTCAGCAAAACGCGCTTGCAAGTTTAATTTTTTTTGCACGCAGTATAAAGAAAGAGAGGATATACATAAAGACAATTGAATAACATGTCATCCATTATCGGCATAGGAGATGAATTGAGGAAGTGACACTCATTGCTGTAGGTGTCACCCATACTTTGTCGAGATTTTTTTTCTTATAAATTTCGCAATGCATCAGATGACGTGTGGGAGCGACAACCTGTTAACTTTCTGGCCCATCTACAATATATTGCTTGTGTTTATTACATGTATGACGAAGAAATCGTTCTGATCAGCGATGCTTCATTCTACACCATGTAACTACGATACACATATACACTGTACATATATTGTGTGAAAGATAATCAAAACTTGCATAATTTATATTGTTTTACTGCATACCAATAACGAATATGTATACATCTATAAGAGAAGCATAACGCAATATTCAGTGTCTACAAAAATCTTTTCCTCTTCCATGCAAATTTTATTTCTACTTTAAAACATTAAGATCTTGTGATATACGTTTTTAAATGTTTATACATGTGTGTGCTTTAATAGATAATGACTTAATGACAAGTTGCAGTAATGCTGTACATTTATCCGACTCTCGTTTGTTTATTTATTCTTCCACTCATTGAGCTACGAAATAGTTTAAACTCAGTCTGACAAATGTTTTGGTTTACAAAATGTTTCATTCATTCCTGGTTTGTATGTTGCCCATGTTATAACACATGATTTGTATGTTTCTCATGTTATAACACAATAACATATGGTTTCATGCGCGGATCCAGAAATTTTTGTCAGAGGGGGTCCAACCAAAAAAGGTAAATTTTTCTCTTAGACGAGGGGGGGGGGTGGGGTTCCAACCCCAAAAATGCCCAAATATTACCTTTTTTGGTAAAATTTTCGGATTCCAGGGGGGTCCGGACCCCCCTAACCCCCCCCCCTCTGTATCCGCGCATGGGTTTGCATTTTGCCCATGTTATAATGCATAGTTTACATATTGCAAATGTTATAACACATGGTTGACATACTGCCCATGTTGTAACACATGGTTTACATATTGCCCATATTATAACACATGCCTTGGTTTGCATATTGCCCGTATTATAACACATAGCTTACATATTGCCCTCTTTATAACACGTGGTTGGCATATTGCTCATGTTATAACATGGTTTGCAGTATACATGAAGCTTGTAATCATTCTCAACTAAGCTCCATGTCTTCTGCAGCTCTATTTAGCTTAGGAGAGAATTACCCTGAACAGTCTGTATAGAAATATTTCATCTCTGCGGGGGATGTCGCAAATATGTCCCTCTACAGATACGAGATCGAACTGTTCATTTCATTATGGTCACATTATCTATTTTAGAAGCTGACAATTTTGTGCATGTTAAAGGTACATGTTGTTGTATGTTAAAGGTACATGTAGTTGTATGTTAAAAAAGACGAAGAACATGGGCCAGCAATGTTTTCTTGGAAGCAGTGTGTACCACATCGCTCTGTCTTCCATATTTAGTCATGAAAAATTGTTGCTGAGAAGTATTGGCGACTTTAAGAATTGGCTGTTTCAAAATGACTATAGCATAACTTGGTTCAACATCTAGCAGAGTGCTATGTTGGGAATACATGTATTTCATAAAAAGTTCTATGATAAAATTGTATGATGATATTGTTGATATTCTTAAATAATATAATACAGTATCATTTATAAATAATATAATACAGTATCATATATAAATAATATAATACAGTATCATATATGAATAATATAATACAGTATCATATATAGATAATATAATACAGTAGCATATATGAATAATATAATACAGTATCATTTATAAATAATATAATACAGTATCATATATGAATAATATAATACAGTATCATATATGAATAATATAATACAGTATCATATATGAATAATATAATACAGTATCATATATAAATAATATAATACAGTATCATATATAAATAATATAATACAGTATCAATTATAAATAATATAATACAGTATCATTTATAAATAATATAATACAGTATCATATATGAATAATATAATACAGTATCATATATGAATAATATAATACAGTATCATATATGAATAATATAATACAGTATCATATATGAATAATATAATACAGTATCATATATAAATAATATAATACAGTATCATATATAGATAGTATAATACAGTATCATATATGAGTAATATAATACAGTATCATTTATAAATAATATAATACAGTATCATATATGAATAATATAATACAGTATCATATATGAATAATATAATACAGTATCATATATAAATGATATAATACAGTATCAATTATAAATAATATAATACAGTATCATTTATAAATAATATAATACAGTATCATATATGAATAATATAATACAGTATCATTCATAAATAATATAATACAGTATCATATAATACAGTATCATATATAAATAGTATAATACAGTATCATATATGAATAATGTAATACAGTATCATTTATAAATAATATAATACAGTATCATATATGAATAATATAGTACAGTATCATATATGAATAATATAATACAGTATCATATATAAATAATATAATACAGTATCATATATAAATAATATAATACAGTATCAATTATAAATAATATAATACAGTATCATTTATAAATAAAATAATACAGTATCATATATGAATAATATAATACAGTATCATATATGAATAATATAATACAGTATCATAATACAGTATCATATATGAATAATATAATACAGTATCATATATAAATAATATAATACAGTATCATATATAAATAGTATAATACAGTATCATATATGAATAATAAAATACAGTATCATTTATAAATAATATAATACAGAATCATATATGAATAATATAATACAGTATCATATATGAATAATATAATACAGTATCATATATATAAATAATATAATACAGTATCATATATAAATAATATAATACAGTATCAATTATAAATAATATAATATAGTATCATTTATAAATAATATAATACCGTATCATATATGAATAATATAATACAGTATCATATATAAATAATATAATACAGTATCATATAATACAGTATCATATATAAATGCGTATCATTACATTGCAGTTCTGTTGAACCACTAAAGCAAAAATAAAAGTTTGTTCGTGTACATTATTCTATACTTACCGAGATGTTTTATATTTAGTTAGAAATTGTGGAAATCGATTCCAACTTTTAGAATTATTATTACATATGTATGGATTGATGTATCTTAGACCTTATTTTGAATAGAAGCGGTTGTAACATTCATTTTTGTTTTTGTTTTCTTTTTTTCAGATAACACTACTGACTTAAAATGTGAAGAAATCCAGTCTAAAGAATGCATAGATGTCTTTGAGTCAAACTCTACACTTTTTCCAAATATTTTAAAAATGTCATCGCAAGGAGAAGCCATCTCATCGTTTAGTCAGTTTCTACCCGCTTTACAAGTGAAATGTAGTGCTTATTTACAACGTTTTCTTTGCGGTGTGCATTTCCCTCCGTGTTTCCAGGATACCACATATCCAGTGTGTCCGTATCTGTGTGCTGTTTCCCGTCAGGGTTGTCAACCTTTATTCATCAACTTTGGATTTACTTGGCCGTCTAGTCTTAAATGTGATGACAGTGTAGTGAAGGGCAGCAAGTCGAAATGTCTGGGCAAGAACGGAGTAGAAACTGCAGGTAAATCCTCATTCAGTATTTATAAGACCTTTAAACATCATCTGAACTCATAAGTAATCGGCTATTAGTGTGAAAGGCATTAAGTCATATTCACTGAACGAAAACGTCCTTATTTCAGATGAGTATACTTTGACCTGAAGCACTGCCGAGTGTTCTCTTTTTTCCATTTTTGATCGCAGACACAACCTGACGAAAATTGCTAACAACCATTGTATAACAGACGATTTTCTCTACATAGAACATCAAAACGCATTGGGTATTATAGAATGTACATGTACATGTGTGTTAAGCCTTTGTAGGGTTAATATTGAGACATTTGTGTAATCCGTGTCTGCGCTCAGATCAAAGAATATAGATCTTAATTTTATAGCAATTTTCAAACTCGATCAAACTTTTTTTCGTTGAAAAACTACAACATAACAATTGAGTAAAGTAACAATGTAACGTGGTTGAGTATCAAGTCCCTTACGATAGATAAAATTTACAACTTGTACACCACTATCGAATAGCTTTGCTCTTTCACCGTGAAAGCGACAATGTTACATTGGGCATAACACATAGCTCATTGCAAAAGGCCATACTGGGCGTAGGAGTTATTCTAGTCATGTAAGAAGTGCAATATAGTCTATACACGTAGATCAAATGAATAATATTGTATATCTCTATAACATAGGTGAAATCAGTGGTAGTATTTACATGTCTAGGTCATGCCTTGAGTCGTTAATAGAAATGAGTCAGATCAACATGTCTTTTGTTTTGTAATTTACAAGCTCGATATTATAACAACAAAAACTTTCTGACTGTAATAGTTGTGTTGCAATTTAAAGTGAATTGATATGGTCATGAAATACCTAAGTCGTCAATCCGATTATATGAAGCAAACATTTTATTTGCTGGTTTATTTCTTGCACATCCGTATTATTTCATTGATATTTTTATCACCACTATGGAATGAAAGAGAAAATATCAGAGAAATTTACACATCTTGGTAAATACACTGCCATTCACTATCGCTAGCTCCAAAGGGAAAGGGGAGGGGGGCTTGGTGTAGTGGTTAAGCGCTTGACTTACAGTCCCGACGATCCGGGTTCGATTCCCGGGTTGCGCCACTATGTATAAGAGGTTGGATATCCTGCTTCCATGTCGCGATATAACTGAAAAATTGTTGAGAGCGACGTAAAACACCAATCAATCAACCAACCAAAGGGAATTGGTCAAGGGCTTAACGAAGTATGAGGTGGGTACCAGCAGGTAGCGTTACATCAGATACTGTAATTACTAACATTAGATACAATAGAGTAGTTACTAACACATGAGGTATGATACTATAACATTTACCTTGTACGGTTAATGACCTTTTATAGAAGCTGTATTAAGATATCTAGAGGTACTCTAGTCTGAGCTGCATCCATTGTCCATTAAGCTTCATCTACTTATTGTGTTTTGTATTTTGCATTAAATACGAATCCCTACTTGTCTCTGGGTCATCCATTGTTTTATTTGTACATTGTCAGTGCACGTGAACTCAGCAAATTAACCAATGAGAGAATGATGTCAATGAGATTTTATAATCAAGCATCAATTACGTGTTGCTGATTGGTGGCAACATTGTTTGCAAAGAATTGTTGAAGGGCAATTTTCATTTTTGAAAAAAAGTATCTTTTTTAGCTCACCTGAAGCAAAGGCTCAAGTGAGCTATTGTGATCAATCACCGTCCGTCGTCCGTCGTCTGTCGTCCGTCGTCCATCGTTAACTTTTCACATTTTCGACTTCTTCTCCAGAACCACTGAACAGAATTTGATGAAACTTGATAAGCATGTAGTACTCATGGTCCCCTACAAGTGTTAATGTTTTTCGTCCGGATTCATCGACAGGTGGCGCCACCACAGGCAAAAGTATGTTAAAGAGGGTACCCTCCTTTGACAAACTTCTTCTTCAGACCGGGAGCATACAGAGACAAACCGAATGCATAGGAATGATCTAGAGGGATGT
The DNA here is from genome assembly GCA_035048485.1 of Pteria penguin. Lineage (NCBI taxonomy): Eukaryota > Metazoa > Mollusca > Bivalvia > Pterioida > Pteriidae > Pteria > Pteria penguin. Next base: position 29,483,946 of record CM068581.1, read on the forward strand.
GTGAAGAAGTGTAGTTATTTTTGGTTCCGTTCCGAAATCAAATTTTTGATGTTTTTTTTGTACTTGGAAGTTTTAATGCAGAAAAGAGGTATTTTTTTCTTTTAGTAAACATTGATGCATTAATTTGGTTTAATTTGATCATTTTGATGATAAGAAATACTACTGCGAAGAAAATTTTTCAATATTTTATGTTTTGGATTTTTTATGAATTTTTTAAGACTTTCAAGAAAAAGGGGGGTGGGATAATTGGAGTAAACATTTCACAGTTTGAACTTTTTCTTCGGAACCACTTGCTGGAATTTAATGAAACTTGGCATGCATCAAATACTCAAGGTCCCCGACAAATGTGGTCATCTTTGTCAGGATCCATGAACAGGTGGCACCACCACAGACAAAAGTAGGTCACAGAGGGTACCCTCCTTTGACAAACTTCTTATTCAAATTGGGTGCATACAGCGACAAACCGACTGCATAGGAATGATTTAGAGGCATATGGGAAGAAGTGTTGATATTTTTTGTTCCATTCCGAAATCAAATTTTTGACGTTTTTTCATTTTTATTTTGGACTTTGTTATTTTAATGCATTAAAGAGTTATTATTTTCTTTTAGTAAACAATGATGCATTCATTTGGTTTCATTTAATTATTTCTATGGTAAGGAATGCTGGTGCGAAAGAATTTTTTCAATATCTCGATTTTTGAATTTTTTATGAATTTTTTAAGACTTCCAAGAAAAGGGGGGGGGGGGGGACAATTTTTCATATCTTCAACTTGATCTACAGAACAACTTGAAGGATTGTGATAAAACTGGGTAGGATGCAAGTACTCATAGTCCTTTTCAAAGGTTTTTTTTTTTGTGCGGATCATCCAAATTGGTTAACAGATAATGCCACCATGTCTAAAAGTAGGTCTCACAATGGTACATATACCACTTGGTAATTGAAATATGGAGAGTAGCGGTTCAAATCCAGCTGTGGTCAAAAATTTTTTTTTTTTTTTTACACATCTAAATAAGTTTTTAGATGTTTCTCAACACTCAACATATGAAATTATGAATTTTACGTTTAAGACTTCAAAAAAAAATATGGGGGGGGTGGGGGGGGGGGGGTGGCCATTTTTCACATTTTCAACTTTTTCTACAAAACTGTTGGAAGGATTTTAATAAATCTTGGTGGAAATAAGTCACTTATGATCCTCTTCAAATTCTGTTGTTTTCGTCCAGACCTCTTTACAGGTGGCGCCACCATAGTCAAGAGTAGGTCACAAAAGAGTTCCCTCGTTTAACAATATTCTTTTTCATACGGGCTGTATACAGAGACAAACAGAATGCATAGAAATGATCTAGAGGGATGAGTGAAGATGTATTGTCATTTTGGTTCCCTTCCAAAATCAAATTTTAGAATTTTTTTCGACATTTCTTTGGACTTGGTGATTCAATGCAGAAAAAAGTGTCATATTTCCTAGTCAATTGATAATGATGATTTCTTATGGACTATTGTGATCATAATTATGGTAAGGATTGTTACTTTGAAAGAATTTTGTCAATATCTCAATTTTTGGATTTTCTATGAATTTTTTAAGACTTCCAAATGAGGGTGTATAGGAACAATTCAATCACATTTTTCACTTCTGCTGTTATACCACATGAAAGATTTTAATGAAACATGGAATACATAAAGTACTAAAAGTCCTCTATCAATTTGGTAAATTTCATCCAAATTGGTTAACAGATAATGCCACCATGTCTAAATAGCAGTTCTCACAATAGTACATATACCACTTGGTAATTGAAATATGGAGAGAAGCGGTTCAAATCCAGCTGTGGTCAAATTTTTTTTTTCATTTCTTTACACATCTAAATAAGTTTTTAGATGTTTCTCAACACTCAACATATGAAATTAGGCAATTTTAAGTTAGATCTGGACAATATTTGAAACAATTGTTGTTCATGACCCAGACTTGAAATCAGTCAACAAAAGGCCCCACTTAAAGAAAATGACTAACTTGTTGCCCTGAATGACTTCTTGCAGAGACAAAGGAAATGCTTAATATCAAAATCACCTGAATGGATGTGCAAAAAAGTGTTGTTTTTTATTCTTGCCTGAAATAAAATTTGACATATTTTCAACATCTGTGTTGACTTAGTCACATTAATGCAAAAATAAATGAATTCTTCCTTCATGCATGACTGACAATCTAGGTACTCAGGTGAGCGATATAGGCCCACTTGGGCCTCTTGTTTGTTTGTTGAGTCGGGACGTTTTATTTTCACTACTTTTTCAAGACAAGCTTAATGTGCTTTTAATTTATCGGAATTGGTATTTAAATAGCTCTAACACTGTCCATGACTATATCAATACTTGTGTATTTCAAGATTCGTTTAATCTCAAGTTAGGTTAATTGATAATGATGGTAATTAATCACCGACTCTCATGTCTCTGCGCTGTAGTGTGTTTTGAGCTAAAGTAGGAAGACGGTCGTCCACAGTTTGAGCTTGGGTTGTTTACAACAATTTTCGGCCTTATTGCTTCACTGAAAGCAAAAAGTAGCAAACCAGACGTAGTGACCATTTAAATCATTTAATTTTACAAGTAACACGCATTTTGATTTGTTTAAAACTTTGTGGTATATCTCATCCACGATTTTTTTTCTGTGACGACGTAATTTCCCGTGTTTTCTTAATTGTGACGTCAATACGGACACCACCGCGGCAGAAATTTACAGACGTTGAGAAATAGTGCATAAATAACGTACCAATTTCTGAGAATATAAAACATGTTTGAAAGGAATTAAATGATAAGGGATGAATCTAATTTGCGCGGAATGATGTAGTTTTCCGTCCTATTTTCGTTGTATACCTCCATCCAACGAAAAAAAAAAATAGATTCATTCCTTAAGTACACATTGAATGTAATAATATACAATGTATGTAGGAGACTGCCAACATCTGAATAAGACACCATCAACATATGAACAAAATATTTATTTTCGATACGGCGTATAAACATACTGTATTTATAAATGCGGTGGTTAGGTCATTCCGAATTATATATATAAAGTCGAATACATTGATTATATATATGTCGTCAGCAATAGCAAATAATAAATAATAAAATGGCGGTAATGGCCAGTAATGTACCAAGTCTTTACCCTCCACCAAATAAATTTAAAGAAATAAAAACTGGAGATGCGACTTTTATACTTTAACGTAGATTATTTATGGTTTTAAATCCATTTGCCAAGATACAGGTATCCTGTTTGGAAAATAGTAGCAGCAAACGCTCTACATTAGGGCCATAAAATGGAATAAAGAAAATACGCATATAAACAGACTGATCGAATTCTAATCTTGTCACATTTGTATTCTTCTGGTTTCTGTATCAAGATTTAACATGCGAGACAACAGATTGTCGTAAATGTGAAAGGTGCACCATTGAAAAATACTCGTTCCACATGACTTCTTTTCGCTAAAATGCCGTGGTAATCTCTGGCTCTCAATGTGAGTACAATGTACAGTTACATAGGTTGTATAAAGTTATCAATGTGAGTACAATGTACAGTTACATAGGTTGTATAAAGTTATCAATGTGAGTACAATGTACAGTTACATAGGTTGTATAAAGTTATCAATGTGAGTACAATGTACAGTTACATAGGTTGTATAAAGTTATCAATGTGAGTACAATGTACAGTTACATAAGTTGTGTAAAGTTATCAATGTGAGTAAAATGTACAGTTACATAGGTTGTATAAAGTTATCAATGTGAG